>CAMZMU010000082.1:33142466-33477784 GCA_947311845.1 Poa pratensis | reverse complement strand
GTGTTTACAAGTACAGAGTGCTCCCTGAGCTGTATAATGAACAATGGAGAGAGCTCCAGGTAGAAGATGAAGCTTGGGGGGGAAATGATGCTTACAATGGTCGATCCTCCTCACAGGGAAGGTGGTGCGCATATATACAGTAACCGAATTACCCTTTTGCCCCTGGCCGCAGAGGACAATGGCAAGGACAAGGAGAACAGGACAAACACTGGCCACTGTCACTCAGCCCAGCTCACCCTCTGTCCACCACAGGCTTATCTTTCCTCTTTGAGCTTAAGGCAGTGTAGACCACAGTAGCCTAGCCACTGCCCCTTTCCCGAATTGGCCGAGTCAGCGCCTAGGGGCTTGTGACCCGGAAAACCTGTGGCTGTACCTTGCTGTCTTCTGAGCCCCGGTCAGTAACATTACAGTGCCCGTGACTTTTACTGACATTACTTGGCCCCTGTGCAACACCGAGTTGCCCTACCCCCGGTCCTTCCTGACGGATCCGGATAACTTAGCCGGCTCTTCTCCCTTGGATCCGGTTAAGCCTCACCGGATCCCCTTTGGTCCTTCCTTTTACTCTGGCTTGAAGTAGGACTGACCGAATCCCCTTGAGATCCGGCCCAAGTGACCCGGCTAACCTTGATCCGGTTAGACCTTAACTGTTCATAACACATCATCTTTGCCCTACCCGGGGGCAGCCCCCGACAGTAGTCCCCGAAGCTGGTACGGTCCTACAGCCTCGGCTGAAGGGCCGTTCCAGATTCAAAACCAACATCACTAACCAGATCACTTCTAGCTGTCACCGAATTTTCCGGGACATTTGACAGGAAAAGCCTGTGCAAAGCCGTATAACCCGGGTTGTCAGCTCGTTATCCGGATCCACCGGGTATTCGAGTGTGTTTGACCAGAAGACCACGTCTCCTCGTTTTCTCCGTTGACCGCACATAGGATCCTCTCCACCGCTTCCAATTCTGCGACGTACCCACGTGTGCTTGGAACACACGGCCACAGCAGCGCCCCAGAGTTCCGCGACGCAAGGATCTGATCGTGCTCCGGTAACCGCGCGGTAGTGGGGGCAGTTACCGCTGGCGGCTATAAATGCGGGCCAGGAACTCCTCTTCTTCTTCGCCTCATTCTCTTACTCATCCGCTCCACCATCGCCGCCGCAAACTCTCCCTCAAGCCGCGCCAGGGACGCACAGCGCACCAGAGCAAGACCATCGGAGCCGCGCCTCGCGCCCATCTCCGCCATTTCTCCGTCGAACTCCTCCTTCGAGGAACCAGCACTGTAAGTTCTTCCTCCTCTCGCCATAGCCACCGTGACGAGTTCATACTCTTGAAATACACACGCCTGTTCTTGCTAGATCGATGCGTATCTAAGCCATGTTCATGCCGTAGCATACTCCGTATACTTTCTCTCCAAGTTTGCATAGACTAGCCTAGATAGACTTGTCCCGTAGGAGCAGTTCAACCATGTTTTTACCCGTGATTTTCTTTCTTTTTTACCACCGCTGTAGATCTTCCAAACCCTAGAAACCCGCGGAAAGATGTTTGCGATTTCCAACCGCATCACCTTCCCCACTGGACCCGGTTAACCCTACCCGGGATAAGATTAGCCGAGTTACCTTAGATCTGATTCGGTTTCAATGTTATCCGACTCTTCTTTGGTGTCATGGATTCCGAATCTCCTAATCCGGTTATCTGCCTTTTTACTGCAGAACTGAGTCAGTTATGGCCAAACTTCCTCCCGGCAGATGGGAGGGATCTGATGTTACCCGGAATGATTTGGAATGGCTACGAGCCACCCGGCGTATAACGCCGCAAGTTATATGCCGCAGACCCGGAAAAGAACTCGCACCGGCCCCCGAACCCGGTGAGCGCGTGGTATTCATAGCGCATTTCGAGCGCGGGCTCGGATTGCCTGCCAGTGACTTCTTCCGGGCCTTTCTGGACTTTTTCGGACTACAACTTCACCACCTCCCGGCGAACGCCTTCGTCTCTTTATCAGCTTTCACTTCCTTCTGCGAAGGCTATCTCGGTCTCTGGCCGAATGTAGATATATGGGCAAAGTACTTCCACCTTCGCAAGCACACCATTCCAGGTACCAAGCCGAAACAGCTGACTGCTTGCGGTTCGGTTAGCATCACCCCGAGGCAATGGTCCATCTTCCCCCGAGTCACCGGCCTAGACACGGTGAAGAAATGGCAAAGGACCTGGTTTTACGTAAAGAGCGCTGAGGGCCACGACGCTCTTAACCTGCCCGAATTCAGTATGGAGCCGCCCACAGCCGAACTGAACTTCGGTTACAATCCGGCTGAAACAATTGCTGAACTTCAGACAGTGCATACCACTCTGGAGGATTTTTTGAAGAAGGGTATGACCTCTGACGACCTCCTCCGGACCTTCATCTCTCGCCGGTCAGCCCTCTTCAAAGGCGTGATCACAAGATATGCCACATGCGTGGCGCACTAGATCCTACCCGGATCAGCAAGCACGAGCTTGACAAAGCTTCCGTCTTCAGACGTGTAAACGCCATTGCTGCCAATGAGATGTCGGATAAATGGCGGTGGGGTGTAAAGCCATTCTACCGGGAAAACCTTCCTCCACAGGTTAGCTCACCACTCTCCGAATCCAATCTTACTTCATCTGAATAACCCCGGCCTGATCCGGATTCGCATTATCTTTTTTGTAGCTGTTTGATCGTCAACTTACTGAAGACGGAGATCTCTCCACCAAGGCATGGACACCGGATCTTAGCCCGCCGCGCGAGGGCGAAGAGGATCCGGATACGGATGACTATTTGCCAATTCCCCGTGCCAAGCCAGTCCGCAAGGGTAAGCAATCAAACATTCACCACATTTCCGACGAAGAAGATGAAGATTGCTGCCTCTTAGAACCCATCGACGCTATTCCGATTTCATGGAAACCACCTCCTTGTGTTCCAGCCAAACAAGATGCTGAAGGGTCATCTCGGAAACGCACTGACGCGCCCGGATCTGATTCCCCTAAAGCCAAGAGAATCAAGAAGTCCGGCTCCAAGTCGAATCGTGTCAAGCCGATGCCTACCACCAAGGGGTAATACTGACTTAACTTTATTTGCTTTCTTCCTCTGTTAACCGAGTCATGTCTATCCGAGTTAACTGTTTGCTTTGCTTTATGCAGTGATGTCCTCATCACCGCGCAGACTCATTCATCCATCTCTTCTCCCATTCCTCCACTGGGTACGGCCATGGAAACCCAGTCTCCTGACCGAACTGCCACCTCGCCAACGCGTGTCACAACTGCCAATATTCCTCAGCCGACTCCCATTTCAGAGCCGGTTATTGACTTGGAGAGTGAGGAAACCTCGGCTCCAATCCGAGATTCGAGTTGGCCACGCCCTCTCAAGGAGCTGGAGAAGGAAAAGGCCAAGACATCGGCTACATCCATGCCTAAGCCGGATCCTCGCCCTACTCCCGCAGCACAAACCTGCTGAACCAAGAACAGCAGAAGAAGAAAAAGCAGAAGCAGCAACAACAACAACAAACTTCTGAGAACCACAGAAACCGCAACATCAGAGACAGACCCCGGGTGCATCACCTCCACCCAAGCCGACTCAAGGTGTCGCTGGCACAACTTCCTCCACTTCGGATAAGCAAGTGGTTGCTGTCAAGCAAACCACCGCTGCCTCCTCTGCCATTCAATCCGGCCAAGCCAAGCCTAAGCTCAGCACTGCCAATGACTTTATTGAAGCCTGGAACGCCGTGGACCTTGCACCAGGTTTCTCCGCTGCAACGCCACACCCTGCTGGTCCTAGCCGAATGATGCAATCTCTTCATTCTGTGAAGGTTGCGTTTACTGCATCGCACCAAGTCTTCGAGGTAAGTTTGCCGAATCTTGCTTTTAGTTCGTCATGATCAAATAGTATCTACCCAGTCCCCGAGATTCGGGTCGAACGACTGATACTCTTTGGAGTAAGAAAGTCATTCGGCTTGAATCTTTAAAAAATTCGATCATGACCTTTTTCTTAACTGAAAAAACTGTGGGACCCCCAGTCCCGGGTTTCTTTTTAACCGATTCGGTCAGTCTCGGCCAGTCCCCGAGATTCGTTTTGGCTCCACCTTGTCTCGGGTATCAGTCCCCGAGTCTCTTTTGACGCTTCCTACTTCTTTCAGGAAAGCACGGGCACTCGCAGCGATCTCTTTAAGCAGCTCGCCAACCAGTACCACAAGCTCCAAAAATCATTTGATGCCTTGGTCCTCAAGATGAATAGCAAAGAGGAAGAGCAAAAGCGTGTTCTGGCGGAGGAGAAATCAGAGGTAGCGCGAGTCCAGCGGGAGCTTGACCGGGTCGAAAAAGTGAAGAACAAGGTGAAAGCAGAGCGGAATGCACTGCGGACGGAGAGAGACACGCTCCAAAAGGAGCGCGACACTTTGCACGCCGGGCTACAGAAGCGAGCCGAATTAGATAAGCAAATTCAAACGACCGTTGCCGAATCTGAAGCCGAATTGAAAGCGGCTAAAGAAGAACTGGCTGCTCATAAAGCGGCCAGTGCGAAATGGCTGGCTCAACTTGCTAGCCTCAATGATGACATGGATCGTAAGTTCACCGAATCCCCTTTTTTCTTTCTGCTCTTAACCGACACATATGCTTGTGTTCCTTCTTGCTGAACTCAGTATTAGCTTATTTGTTTGTAGGAGAGTTTACCAGCATCCGGCTTCAAGCCGCCAAGGCTGTGCGAAACGCCCGAGCTGAGAGAGCTAAATTAACCGAGGCTCCCCTATCCGAGACATGGGACATCGAAGATCATATTACAGCACTTAAGGCTCGGATTGCTCCTCTGAAGGATTCCCATATTGGTCTGCTTAATGCAAGTCTCAAGGCTCACCGAATCTTGTTTCCTGAAGCGCGGCAAGTTGTGCCTGCGGAGGAGCTGATCAGAGACCTGGATCAAGCAATGACCCGGTTACAGCAGTGGAGGTCTTCGTCCGCCCGCGCTGGTGCTGACGCAGCTTTGCTATTCATCATGTCCTGGTATGAGCTAATTGATCTTGCCAAAGTACGCTCATTTCGCGAGGGTTCTCCGTGGGCTACAGACCCTACCCGGATCAAGATCCGTGAAGAAGCCGCCAACTTCATGGCCGAATTTGCACGCACCAAGCACCTTGATCTGGACGCTCCGGTCTATTCCGATGGGGAAGAGACTGAAGAAGAGGAATCGGACGATGCCTCCGCAGAAGATTATGCCGACTCTGAGGGCGAGTCTGATGAAGAAGAAGAATCCAGCAAGGTACCAGCCTCCGACTCGGCCAAGCTCACCGAACAAACTCCAACCGAGTCTCCTGTGATTCCAGCCACTAACTTGACTGTGATTACTAAACAGGCTTCACCTGATCCGGATATTTCCGAATCCGCCCATCCTTCAAGCTCTCCAGTCAAGATTACTTCCGAAGTGCCACCATCTTCTGAGTCTGCTCCAGCAACAGAACCTCCCGTAACCGCGTCCACTTCAACCGAAGCACCCGTAGCTGAAGCCCGTGCCCCCGAAGCTCCGCTAACCGAGGCTCCTACCACAGAAGTTCCCGCAACCGAAACTCCTATGACCGAGTCTGCCGCGACCGAGTCCGCTGCACCCTGAAGTACTTAACAAAAACATTAAATCCCCGGTATGCCGGGAGCAGATGTAATAGACTATTTTAAGTTCTTTCGAGACTATGCTTATCATGCTTAACGCGATCCGGACAAGGTTTATGTTGGATCATCTTAAACCGAGTCCCCGAGTCTGTTTTCTTGTTTACTACTTTTGCCAAATCTTTGCTCTTGTCTACCTCTTTGGGTGTTTTGACAGTCGAGTCACAAGATAGGAATCATAGCATACAATACTTGAAACATGCGAGTTGTGGTTTAGAATCATTCAACATAAACGAAAAAATAAATAACAGGGGTTAGTAAACGACATGTGCCGAATCGGTTTTGGACCGAGTCCCCGAGTCCATTTTCATGTTTCCCATATTCCTCATCTCTGCTCTTGACTACCATTTTGGTGTTTGTCAGTCGAGTCACGAGATCAACAACACAACATACATTACTTGAAACTTAGAACAAGGTTCAAAGCGATTCGGCACACGAACGGCAAAAAACAAAACAGTAATAAACAACACATGCATAAGGACGAAGCAGTCCCCGAGTCCAGACTCGGATTACTGCGATTTCATTCATGATAAATTGAAATACATACATTGCGCCCTTTAAGAGTAAAAGGGTCGAAGCAGAGCTACATTCCAAGGTCGCTTGGTTTCCTGTCCGGGTCTGTCCAGGCCATCCTTTCTTGTTCCTGTGCATCTATAAGATAGTACGAGTCATTGTGCATAGCCCTGCTCACAATGAATGGTCCCTCCCATGGAGGTGACAATTTGTGTCGGCCTTTGCTGCGCTGCACCAGCCTCAGCACTAGATCACCCTCATGAAACACTCGAGGACTGATTTTTCGGCTATGATAACGCCTGAGATTTTGCTGGTATATTGCTGTCCGAGACAGGGCCAACTCTCTTGCTTCCTCTAGCAGATCCACTGCATCTTCCCGGGCCTCTTTTGCCTCGGTTTCAGTGTACATTGCCACCCTTGGTGCATCATATTCTATGTCAGTGGGTAGGACAGCTTCTGCCCCATAAACCAGAAAGAATGGCGTATAGCCTGTTGACCGATTCGGTGTAGTCCTTAGACCCCATAGAACTGATGGAATTTCATCTATCCAGCACCCCGGAGTTTTCAACAATGGTTCAATGAGACGAGCCTTGATGCCGGCTAACACTAGAGCATTTGATCTTTCCACTTGTCCATTGGACTCTGGATGTGCCACTGAGGCTATGTCTAACCGGATCCCCTTATCCATGCAGAATCGGGCAAACTCTCCGACAGCAAAGTTCGTGCCGTTATCCGAGATGATGCTATGAGGGTATCCGTATCTCAAAATGATTTCTTTCAAGAAGGTTACAGCCGAACGGCCATCCACTTTCCGGATTGGTTTCACCTCTATCCACTTGGTGAACTTATCCACCATCACCAGCATATGTGTCATGTTGCCCCTAGCCGGCTTGAAATCTCCCACCATATCCAAACACCACACAGCAAATGGCCAAGTAATAGGAATTGTCTTCAGTGCCGATGCGGGTAAGTGTGTTTGCTTAGCAAATCTCTGGCATCCTTCACATCTGCGGACTATGTCCTCCGCATCTGCATGAGCAGTGGGCCAATAAAATCCATGCCGGAACACTTTAGCCACCAGGGCTCTTGTACTGCAATGATGTCCACATTCACCTTGGTGTATCTCCAGGAGCATCTCCTTGCCCTCTGCTGGCTCCACGCAGCGCTGCAACACCTCGGTTACACTTCTTTTGTATAACTCCTTGTTGATGATGGTATAAGCCTTGGATCTCCTCTGGACACGCCTAGCCTTGGTTTCATCGCTTGGCAAGCTTCCTTCCTCGATGAATTTCATGATCTCTTCAGCCCACTCTGGTACTGGATGCAAAGGGAACAAGTGCTCATTTTCTTCCACAGGTTTGGCCGCCATTATTTCTTCTATCAGCTTCTGTCCATTCCCCACAATCCGGTTAGCATCATCTTCATCTCTGCTCCTCTTTCCCAAGACTCGGTTAGCATTTTCCGAATCTGTGTGAGCAGTCCCCGAGTCCGGGCATGCAGTCCCCGGGTCTTCCTCGATATACTCAACATCAACATTCATAGGAATAGCTTCGGATTCTTGCTTGGGAATAAAAATCGACTCGGAATCAGGCGAAGGTTTGATTGAAGGGACCCTTAGATGATTCAAGGATATTCCGGGTGGGATTGCCTCCCTAGACGACCCGAGTTTTGACAGAACATCTGCAGCTTGGTTTTCCAGCCGAGGTATATGCTTGTACTCACAGCCTTCAAAAAATCCCGAAATTTTCTGAACATGAAACCGATACAGTGCCATATTGGCATCAAGAGCATCCCAATTTCCAGAAGATTGCTGCACGACCAAATCCGAATCACCGAAACATTCAATCCGGCGAACGCCGATGTCCCGAGCCACATTAAGCCCATGGATCAGTGCCTCATACTCGGCTACATTGTTTGACGCTGAGAAATGAATCTGCAATACATATCGCAATTGATCCTGTTTTGGTGATGTGAGCACCACCCCAGCACCTAGCCCGATTTTGCATTTGGAACCGTCAAAGTGCAACCTCCAGTAATTGTAATCCGGTTTAGGTGGCTCATATTGCATCTCAGCCCAGTCACAAAGGAAATCCGGCAAAGCCTGAGACTTGATAGCATCTCTTCTCTCATAATGCGGTGTGTAAGGAGACACTTCTATCGCCCATTTGGCAACTCGGCCAGTTGCATCTTTGCACCCAATGATCTCCGCAATTGGAGCTTCACACACCACTGTAATCGGGTGCTCTTGGAAGTAATGTTTCAACTTCTTGACCGCCAGGTACACACCATATGTCATCTTTTGGTAGTGAGGATAATTTTGCTTCGAAGTTGAGATCACCTCACTCAAATAGTACACCGGCCTCTGCACGGATTTGCCCTCTTCTTCTCTTTCTACCACAATAACCACACTTACGACCCGGTTAGTGGCCGCAATGTAAAGCAACATCGGTTCACTTGGCAAAGGTGATGCCAAAACTGGAGCAGTGGACAACATCTTTTTCAACTCATTGAAAGCTGAATCTGCCTGTGGGGTCCATGTGAATCCGGTGCTCTTTTTCATCAATTGATATAAGGGCAAGGCTTTCTCTCCTAACCGACTCACAAACCGGCTCAATGAGGCTAAGCACCCGGTGAATTTTTGCACATCTTTTAGACACTTAGGCAATTTCATGTTTTCTATGGCTCGGATCTTAGCCGGGTTAACTTCAATGCCTCGGCTTGATACAAGGAAGCCAAGCAACTTTCCAGCCGGGACACCAAAGGTGCACTTATCCGGATTCAATTTTAACCGATATTTTCTCAAGTTCACGAATGTTTCCTCGAGATCCTCGAGGAGAGTACGTTTCTCTTTAGTTTTGATGACAATGTCATCGACATACACCTGCACATTTTTGCCCATTTGAGTGCAAGCATTTTGCATACATCTCTGATAAGTTGCACCGCATTTCTCAAACCAAAACATGACACGATAGCAATACGCCCCATACGGGGTAATAAAAGCAGTCTTTATTTGATCTTTAGGGTTCAGTGGTATCTGGTGAAAACCAGAGTACGCATCAATAAAAGACAACAACTCACACCCAGCAGTGAATCGATCACTTGATCAATCCGAGGTAAAGGAAATGGATCCTTCGGGCACGCCTTGTTCAGATTGGTGAAGTCGATGCACATACGCCACACCTTGACCACAGCCGGTTCGTCTTTCTTCTTCTCCACCAGAACCGGATTGGATATCCAGTCTGGATGCAACACCTCCATGATAAACCCGGCTGCAAGTAGCTTAGCCAGTTCATCGAGCACCACTTTTCTTCTATCCTCCGAGAGACGCCGAGTCGGTTGCTTAACCGGCTTTACTTCTGGCCTGACAAACAAAGAGTGCTCTGCCAACTCCCTCGGAACACCAGGCAGGTCCTTAGCCGACCATGCAAAGATATCCCGATTCTCACGGAGGAAGTGGCAAAGCGCGCTTTCCTATTTCTCGCCCAAACCGGCTCCAATGATGGCCATGCGCTCCGGGTTCTCCGGGTCAATGGGGATCTTCTTTGTCTCCTTGGGCACTTCAAAGGTTGCGCCGCCATCCGGGTTGGTCATGGCCAGCACGCCTAACTGAGCCGACTTCGCCATTGCCACCACCTCGTGCATCTTGCTCTTTTCAGCTTGTATCACCAGTGATTCGGCTAAGTTGGAACCAACTGTAGCACACTGTATGGCCTTCTTGTAGTCTCCCGCAACGGTGATAACACCATTCGGGCCAGGCATTTTCATCTTGAGGTAGGCCACATGAGTAGATATCATGAACTTGGCTAATGCTGGCCTGCCAAGCAGAGCATGGTATGGGCTTTCCAAATCCACCACCTCGAACTCGAGACTCTCAAGTCTGTGATTGTCCCTGGTACCAAACAACACATCCACCCAGATCTTACCCATGGGGGAACAAGACACCCCGGGTACTATGCCATGGAAAGTACAACTGCTCTGTTGCAACTGATTCGGCGAAATACCCAACTTGACCATTGTATCCCGATACATGATGTTTATGGCACTGCCATTGTCAACCAAGACTCGGCTAAACTTCACATTCAGCTTGGGCCCAACCAAAGTCGGATCCACGACTAGCGCATAGGTTCCTGGACTTGGCATGATTCGGGGATTATCCGCCCTGCTCCACGTGATTTCCTGCTCAGACCAGTTCAAGTACTTTGGAACTGCTGGCATCACTGCATTCACCTCCTTTGCTCTTCTCAACTGACTTTTCTTGTCAGTTGGCTCGGTCACGAAAACCACATAACTCTGATGTGCTTCCTTGTAATCATTCCCAGGGTATCCACCTTGCCTACTTGGGCCAACATCATTGTCATTGCCTCCCATGTTCACCAGGTTAACCGGCTTCGTTGCTGCTGGCCTCGGAGCTCCAGCGTTCACCGGGGTTGCATTGGCTCCGGTTAGCGGCATGTTTGGCCTGAAATTCGGTCTAGGAGCACCTCTTGAGGTGGTCCTCTTTGACCTTCCGCCTGAATGCGGTGATGCCAACTACAGTTCCGGGTCGAATGATTAGCCGGTTTGCGCGGATCAGTGGTGTGATAACAGCAAGGCCCATCTAATCTGGACTCAAAAGTCAGAGGTGGACTTGGTCCCTCCCACACTTTCTTCGGCCAAGCACCTTGATTCGGCCTCCAAGCCGGACCATCAGTTTTTTGCCTCTGGCATCTCCCCTCCGGGTTGATCCATGTTTACCGCAGCAACTTGATCAGAACCGTATCTGTAATCCGGATCTCTCTCTTGTAACCGAATTCATGTCGGTCACTGGGCCTTAATGGTCCAACTCGGTTATTAACCGGTTGCCTCCTGTTTGCTCCCACTGCATCCAATGCGGGCTGTGTTGGATCACCCAGCGCATACGTGTCTGCTATCCGGATCATATCTGCCAGGGTTTTCGGCATATCTCTTTGGAGTTTCTGCCAAAGTGGGGTACCATGCCTGCATCCCTGTGCAAACCATGAAATGGCCTGCTCCTCTACTACACCTTCGCAAGAATTGCGCATGTTGCTCCACCGAGTCAAATACTCTCGGTCTGTCTCCCTCTCTTCCTGCTTGCACGCAGCCAGGAGCTGAGGTCGGTTTGGCCTCTTGTAGGTGCTGGAGAAGTTGCTGTTAAACGCCTGTTCCAAATCCATCCAACAATTGATACTACCCGGCGGCAAGTTATTCAACCAGATCCGGGCTGGACCTTCTAACATATGCGGGAGATACCGGACCGCCCATCGGCGATTGCCCCCCGCAATGTGCACTGATGATACATAGTCCGTCAGCCAATCCTGTGGCTTGGTGCTGCCATTATACGGCTTCGTGTTGCGGCCGAGCTGAACAACGGCACACTTGGCTCATTCATTATCCGAGGTCCAAAGCATGGTGGACCCGGTGGGCCTTGCTCTTCCAGCTTCTCGGACTGGTAGATTCTGTCCAATTTGAGACGCTGATCATCCGGATCCAACATCCGAGGCCCCAGTCTCGACGCCAGTGCATTGTCATACGTCTGGTATCCGGCTCGCGCCATAGCCGAATTGCCATCGTCATAGCGGTAGCCCACCTGGCCACCACTTTGCTGCTGCACCTGTGCCATCACTTGCTGTCCGGGATGGCGTGGTGGTTGACCTCGGCCAGCCGAATTTCCCCTTCCAGTACCCGGATTGCCTTGACCACCACTGTTTCTGCTTGTCCGCCTCTTCCTTGAGCTGCTAGCTGCTTGCGCATATACCGCATCATAAGTTTGCAGCTGCTTGCTCTTACCCGAGTTCACACTTGGGGATCGGTCAATACAACATGCGGAGATGACGCTTGGCCCTTAGACTTCTGGCTAGCAGCCCTAACCGACAACTACCGGGAACCACCAGCATCCGGATTAGCTTTCCGGTAGGCCTCATTCTGCCTGTTGCACACATCTACTAGCTCATTCACTCTCTCCGCTTGCTTGCGCCAAGCATCCCCGGTCAGGTTACTTAATTCGGCTCGTGCTGCTGCTGCAGCCCTAAGATTCTTAGCCGGGGAGCTATAAACCGGCTTGCCTGTTCCGGATCTATGACTAGTGGCTTTACTTGAGCTCGAACCTGCAGCTCTAGCCAACTCGTCGTTGAGGTCCTTGCCTCTGTTACGCAACTCGGCTTTCTTGCGCGAGCGGTGCACTACAGGAGTAAAGCCATCTGTGATACCATTGGCAGCATTGTATTCTCTCAGGTCTCTATCAAACTCTTGCCTAGACTCTATCACTAACCGAGCCTCTTTTTGCAACCTCAGGCGTTCTGCCTCTAGCTGAGCTACAGTAAGATCTACATTTGCTCCAGGAGCCACTGGCCGAGCTAGCTTTTCCAAGACACCCTCTAAGGAAGCACCCTGCTTGACATGCCAAGGGGACCAACCGGATCGGGTTTCTCCTTAGGGAACTTAGCTGTCCGGTCGGCTTGTCAGCCGGATCGACTGGCGTGGCCAGCTCCTCTGGCACGCTCGTGCTGGCACCTCCTTTGCCTGCAGCAGCGTTTGCGGCAGCCACCATGACCTCCACGCTGCTCCCGGGGCGAGCGCTACGCCCTCCGCGAGCTGCGCGGAAAGAGGGAGGATCCGCAGCCACGAGCACCTGCGCCGGGTACTCGCGAACTGGCTCGGTGGCGACGTAGGTGACGAAGCTGCCCAGCGTCATGAGGAAGCCATCGCGGGGAAGGGCTTGTTGGAGAAGCACCCCGCGTTGTCGCTGATGAAGTTGAACTCGCCGAGCTTGCACACGAGCCCAGAGAGGACCCGCTCGCCGGCACCAGTGACGGAGCCCGTCCGGATGGAAACCCCAGCCAACGCCAATGCTTGCCCCACGGTGGGCGCCAACTGTCGTGGTGGTGTCACGGCAGATGCCATGGGGATGGCTTAAGTGTGGGCTCGCTTGGGCGTTGGGGGAACCGGGGAGGGTTTGCGCGCTCACGTAGCACGCATGAAGAAGAAGCAAGAAGTCGCAGAACCAACAAGAACAGAGCAAACCAAGAACAGCAAAGAACACCACGATGTACCCTGCTTCGGGGCCCTCTTGTGGAGGTAACACCCCTACTGCAGCTCTAGCCTACTCTCTTATATCTCAAGTGTTTACAAGTACAGAGTGCTCCTTGAGCTGTATAATGAACAATGGAGAGAGCTCCAGGTAGAAGATGAAGCTTGGGGGGGAAATGATGCTTACAATGGTCGATCCTCCTCACAGGGAAGGTGGTGCGCATATATACAGTAACCGAATTACCCTTTTGCCCCTGGCCGCAGAGGACAATGGCATGGACAAGGAGAACAGGACAAACACTGGCCACTGTCACTCAGCCCAGCTCACCCTCTGTCCACCACAGGCTTATCTTTCCTCTTTGAGCTTAAGGCAGTGTAGACCACAGTAGCCTAGCCACTGCCCCTTTCCCGAATTGGCCGAGTCAGCGCCTAGGGGCTTGTGACCCGGAAAACCTGTGGCTGTACCTTGCTGTCTTCTGAGCCCCGGTCAGTAACATTACAGTGCCCGTGACTTTTACTGACATTACTTGGCCCCTGTGCAACATCCGAGTTGCCCTACCCGGGTCCTTCCTGACGGATCCGGATAACTTAGCCGGCTCTTCTCCCTTGGATCCGGTTAAACCTCACCGGATCCCCTTTGGTCCTTCCTTTTACTCTGGCTTGAAGTAGGACTGACCGAATCCCCTTGAGATCCGGCCCAAGTGACCCGGCTAACCTTGATCCGGTTAGACCTTAACTGTTCATAACACATCATCTTTGCCCTACCCGGGGGCAGCCCCCCGACAATCAATTTAATTAAGTTGCGGCATCTTACAATTCTCAGTATATGTAAGAATTTATTTGTCATCGCAGAATAGTGCAGTGAAGATTAATCAAACAAATCTGGACTGTGCAACTATCTTGGTGACAAGAAGCACGAATACACATTAATGAAGAAATATCTGTTTCGGAGAGATTATTCTTTACCTTTCTATCTAGTAGCGGGACATCAAACTATTGCCATCTTTAAGTTGGTTCACGTGATAGGTAGCAAGGCAGTAACCATTAAATCCAAGCAGTGAGGTACATAAATCCAAGCAACAGCAGTTTGTTCTCGATGGTAGTACATATATACACCTGAGCAAGTAGAAAGTGTAGCTGAGTTGAGACTTTGCCGGAGCAGCATGAACTGAGATTTATCTCAAAGAAGACAAGGGATATTAGGCAAAACACACAGCAATTCAACAAATCTAGATGCGATTTGAGGAAGAACGGAAGAAAGCAAAGAAGGAAAAGAGGAGCTCTACCTCAATGTATCCACTTGCTGCTTGATGTTCCTCTGCGCCTGGGGTGCGCAGGTCCGCCGTTGTTCGCCAGCCTCATCTACTGTTGTCTAAGGCGGAGTAGAAGAAGAGCAGAGGACCTGGTGCGTGCACGGCACCGGACGCCTCGGCAGCAGCCGTGTGGGTGAGGACCTTCTTCTCCTCTTCCAGCCCACTGTTTGTCACAGCTCCAGGCCATAGCTGTAAAACTGAAATTAAATTAGGGGCAAAGATAGGAAGGAAAGCTGCTAGAGAGAACAGAAGCGGAGGGTGAATCAAAAGCGGAGGGGATGAACTGAAAAATAATCGCGAGAAGGCTCACCCCGGCACCATCCATGAGGAGGACGACGCCGCGCTCGTCAACCGCATCGACAACGGTCGCGAGGAGGACAACGCCCTGGTCCCGTCCACCACCTGCAGCGCCCTCCCTGGAAGCGGACCGGCGCAGCACGAGGAGGGGCGGCGCGAGGTAGAGGCGAGCGCACGGGAGCGGGAGGGCTCGGCGAGGTCGAGGACGAGCAAGCGTCCCGTTCCTGCCCTGCTTGCCTTCGCCCCGGCCGCTGCCATCGGAGCTCCCACGGCAACCGGCGTCGCCCTTCCCCGATCCAACAAATCCGCACGGGAGCCACCATTGCGAGGAGGGGAGGGGAGAGATGCGGGCCGCCGCCAACACTCGCTGCCGCCGCCGTCCGCTGCCGCCGCGCCGCTCTCTGCCGTCACCGTCCGTTGCCGCTCGGGGCCGCCGCGGCTGAGGCTAGGGTTGGGGGAGAGAGACGCGAGGCGATTGGGGATTTGGGGGACGGGAGAGAGACGCGAGCGACGGAGAAGTCGCTTGCCCTTTCGCGAGGGGCCGTGCGACGCTCTACCGCAACAGTAAAACCCAGGAAAAAGAAGGGCGACGTGGTGGGCGTGCTGCAGCTGGGCCCGCCCCGCTTGCCGGCCCACATGTCATCGACTAAGTGTGTCAGCCAGCGAGTGAAAAAGGGGAAAAACGAGGATCCAACGGCCAGGGGTGATTGGACGGTGGAAAAGAACGGCCAGGATAAGCTGCCTTGGAACAGTACCTGGGCTGAGGACCCTCCTAGGATGTGGTTAACATTTATAGATTAGAATTACACACATATGACTTGCCTACTAAATTGGAAGTACATGCTGCAACACAGATATACAAAAGAATTCATTTGTGCCCCATCCACCGATCCTTCAAAATTCAAGGTAAATTGTGTGTTGACTGTTGACCATAGAAAAAATACTATATTGTTTGGAATCCATAGTCGTTCCTGTAAAATAACAGTGTTAGAATTAAGAGTAGGCTCCAACACTTTTAGTGCTACCAATTTTACTCTAGCGTTTGCATAGAATATGTATGCTTGGGTGAAAATGATTATGTACTGCCACAAGATGCAAAAGCAATCAATTTGAACGAAAACAAGCCTGGCACAAAGAAAAATCACAAGTAGACTTCTAGCACCGATAATCCATCATAACTTCAGAAGCATATATAAGTATAGCACAAAGAAAATGAAATGATTTAAGATCTTATGAAAGGAAAGGCACTGAACAATTGTAAAGTAACAGCATCAGCATCACATGAAGGCAGCGACACGGGTTTGACGGGTCAAAATCCCCAAAACAATCCCAACGGGGATGGAGCTGCGCGCCGCGGTGCGCTGGGGTGCGGGGCTCTGCCTCGCGTGCTCCCAGACACAAGGAGCACGACGGGAGCAGCAGCTGGAGCACGCTCATGTGCGGAGTTGGTGCGCGCTCTGCCTCGCGCGCTTCCGACACAAGGAGCACGACGGGAGCAGCAGCTGGAGCACGCTCATGTGCGGCGTTGGTGCGCGCCCGCCTCGGAGGTGTCGGCCTCACCATGTCTCTGAAGGGCGCCGGGTGCGCCTGGGCGCGGTAGTGCTCGGAGACGACGGCGGCGTAGTTGACCTTGAGGCGCATCGCGGCGTCGACCCACACGCCGTTGGCGAACCGCACCATGGCCCCTCCATCTGGCGTGGATGGAGAGCGGGGAGACGGCGAGGTTGGAGCCCGAGGCCTCACCCCCTCCGCAGGCGAGTTGGCGGAGCGGGGAGCCGGCGAGGTTGGGCCTCGTCCCTGGCGGCGTCCGCGAGCTCCATGGCTGGCCTTGGCTCCGGGTCGGTTGGCGGTCTGGCGGAGAGGGCGCCGAGGCAGTCGGCGAGGAGGGCGGAGAGGACGCACGGGGAGGTATCACTCACACGGCGGCGCAGCCTGGTGGTGCTGCGCGTGGACTCGACGGCCGACAGAGGGTCGCCGACCGCGCCGGCCAATTGTGCCAAGCAGAGCGTCGTCTTTTTTTTAGATGACCGAACCGTTTGTTGTTTCTTTTTAGCGGTGGCACGGAGATAATCAAAGAGACTGGAGCGGCAGGGACGGACTCCGATCCGGTTTCTCATACCAGGCGAGTCGGGAGGTTTCTTTTACCGGTGGCAATCCTTCGTAATTATGACGAAAACGAAAAGGTGTGTTGAGTTGTCAAACATTGGAGCGATCTGGATCGTTGATCAGATAATAAACGGCACAAATTTAATGTATCCCGAACATGTTTGCTCTTTTAATATTAGTATAGATAAGTATCTCTCCTATCTAAAAAGCAAATTTGGTTCCTTAGCCTGCCACCCAAACCACTTCGTCAAAATCTTCGTCCAACTCTCTCGTACGCACCATGGCAGTTTTTTCCCGCACGCACTGATTGCTGAAATTAAATCAGCGACTTTAATTAGACTTTAATTAGCACATAGCAGTTTTTTCCCGCACGCACTGATTGCTGAAATTAAATCAGCGGCTTTAATTAGACTTTAATTAGCAGATCCAATCTGTCGAATACTCCATGCGTCCTCTAATTCCGCCCCTCCTCCGGCATGATCTCTGGGTATCCTACCAAATAATCTCAAGGCGCGGCATACTCACACAGTCGCACACACGGCCGAAGTTTCCTTCCTCGCGCACCTCACATCCAGCACCGCGTAGATCCGGCCAGCTCCGTACAACATCAAGCCTGACTAAGCCACTAACCACACGTCAAAATCATATCTTCTCAATCAGCAATAAATTCTCATGGCAAAGTAATCAGAAACAGAAGATTACACGTAGCAAAGTCTACCAAAAATCATATCATGTTGTAAATGGTCAAGCATAGACAGCTCATCATTTACCTGCAGTAGCATGGTGAAAATGGTCTTCAGATATGTTTGATTTACAGCAAACACGAAGAGTTAAGATCATACGCAACTCGATCACGAGTCGACCATTAAAATGACAAAATGATAGAAACAATTGTACAAACAATTGTTACATTTGAGACCAAATAATTGTTAATTCTGAGACGCAATATAGACCGCTTCTTTTAAAAATTAGCAAACTGAGCTTGATGACAAAAGGATTCACATATCATGCTGTTTTAATTCATCATGCTTTTCTTATCTCAAAAATATTCCTGCATTGGACACATTACATGAACCGTGACACATTTGGTAAATAAGAGCATTCATAATGAAGATGTCATTCAAAAATATTCTCAGTTAAGGCGCAGAGTGCGTGATAAGATCAATCACCATTATTTATACAATCAATTCAACCTTCCAAAAGACTGATTTACTACCTTTGAACTCTTGTCCATAATTTAGCGATATTAATTACACCTTCATTGCGATCGGATTTATTACCTTCGCTAACTATTTAGAATCAAACACCGACGTCTACGTTATGAAGGAATTTATTTCCTTGCGTAACCATTTAACGATATTAATTAACCTTCCATGTGATGGGATTTATTTCCTTGCGTAGCTAGTTAATCAAGCATGTAATACAAGGTACAATTAATTACCTGATCATGAATAGCACATTCCAAACTTAAATACCTGCCATCCGAGTGATTTTTGTGCCTACATATTAACCGTCCTCACCACCCATCGTAACCCCTCCCCAGAACCCCACCCACGGACAAGAAATCTCAACTACGGAGTTGGGCCTTCCTGACACCGTCTTCCTCACGGCCAAGTTGTCTCAGGAAACTCATCACCGAGTAGTCTCCAAGGTAGACTTATTAGAATATGGATCACCAAACATGCATCATCAAACACATCCAGGCAATTACTGAGTCATAATTGCCGGATTACCTGCCGTTTATTAACATGCCTGCTGACGATCCTCCACCACGTCACCAATCCGGATCGCTCCTCATCATGTCCATCCATACTCCGCAACAAGCAACAAACAGTCTGATCAAAAATTATCCGAGTGCTATCTCTCCTGCCTCCAACCCACCTCTATAAGTACAAGCCCATCGTCAATCACCGCGTGGGGGGGGGGGGGGGGGGGGGGGGCGCGTGCGACTTAGAAAGTTTAAAAACCTAGAAAACAAAGAAGAACCAACTGGATAACCAACAAACAGCACAAAAATACAGATCCAACACACGGTGAACAGCATGAAAAAAAAACGACCAAAGACTGAGCATAAAACACGGTAAGAAAAACCAACCTGATCTCAACGAGACCAAACGTGACCGTAAGATCCATGAAAACACGGCGGAGCTCAAGAACCGGCTCATCCTGCAACGAAATCCGTAACAGTAAACCGGCGACATGCGAAAGAAACAAAGCAACAAAGAGGAAAGAGGTTTCAAGAACCCAAACAAAACAAAAAAACCGGATAACCAGCGACCTGCGACAAAACAAAGCAAAAAATAGGAAAGAAATATTAGGAACCAAGAAAACAAAGAAGAACAAACCGAATAAGCAACAAACAACACATAAACACGGATCCAGCACACAGTCAACGACATGAAAAAAAGGTACGAACAAATACAGAGAGAGCAAGACACGGTAAGAAACTCAACCTGATCTAAACAGGAACGAACGTGACCGGAAGAACAGCAAACGGATTCCATGGAAACACGGCGAAGCTCGAGAAAAGCACGGCGGAGCAAGAACACCGAGAAAGAAGAAAAGGGGGGAAATGAGAGCTGCAGTAACCATCTGATCCAGAACACAGCCTATATACCCCGTCCCTGAAGCACTGTATTTAGATCGGTGACCACTCGAAACCAATGGCGACCCGCCAGCCAGACGTGAAATCGGGCCTTCTGACTACCAGCACAGTGCAACGTACCCGCCGACGAATGGAGGGAGGCCACCTCGGATGGAGAAATCGGGCCCGAATTCTCCCTGACATCACGAACAGTGCAACGTACACGAAATACCCAGCGTGCCCCAACATACTGTAGAAAATACGCAACAATGACGCATGGAAGGGAAAGATCGACGACGCAACGTCCCGAGCAACCGACCTGGGGGCCTCAGAACAGAAGGGGCCCATCGTAAGCGATAGAGAGGAGGGAGGAACCACATATGAAGAAAACTATCCCAGAGGGTGAAAGGACAATGATGTCGCCTAGAGGGGGGGTGAATAGGCGATTAAAACTTTTTCGGTTTAGTCTTGCTAATTGCAGAATAAAACTAGGTGTTTAAATTAACAAGCCAACAACCTAAATAAACTAGGCTCACCTATGTGCACCAACAACTTATGCTAAGCAAGACAAGCAACAAGGTGATAGCAAAAGAATACTTCAAGCACGAAGGCTATCACAATGTAAAGTGCATAAGTAAAGAGCTCGGGTATAGAAATAACCGAGGCACGCGGAGACGAGGATGTATTCCGAGTTCCTCCTTTTTAGGGGAGTACGTCTCATTGGAGAGGTGTGAACCAACACAATGGTTCAACAACCACAAAGGTTTCACCTTCTTCTCCGATGAACCGCACCATAAAGGTTTGGTTCACCTTCCACTATCGGAATCCTTCGAGGCGGAAATCCGGAGCCTTTCAACAACGATCCGGGGCACAACCCACAACGAGATTGGGGGCTCCCGAACAGCTACAAGTGACCACACAAGGGTCTCAACCACCACACGGGCGTCTAGGGTCCAAAGACCCAAGAGTAACAAGTTCACAAGCTTTCAACTTCCACGAATCCTCGTGGAGAGCACAAACCGATGCAACGAAGCAATGGCAAGAGCACAAGGCTCAAATCCTTCACTCTCAAATCCCACCACAACAACTAATGCTTATGGGGGGAGAAGAGAGGAAGAACAAAGAAGAACTCAACAAATGGAACTTCAAGAACTAGATCGAAAGAGTTCCCCTCACTTAGAGGAGAGATTGATTGGTGGAAATGTAGATCTAGGTCTTCTCCTTCAATCCCACAAAGATCAACGAGTTTGGGTGGAGGGATTGGGAGATATTGAAGATATGAGCTTCCAACAATGGAGGAGAGAGAGAAAGCAAATCGTGTTAGGCAGAGCTAGTTGGCTGGAGGAAGGTGGAGGGGTATTTATACCCCTCCCAGAAAAAGAGCCGTTGCAGCCAACTTCACACCGGAGACTCCGGTCACAGTGACCGGAGACTCCGGCCTACACACCGGAGACTCCGGGAACATTCCGGCAAGTCTCCGGACAGGTTCCAGGGGCTGAACCACATCTGACAAGGAGCAGCTCGGGCCGGAGACTTTTCAACCAATGACCGGAGACTCCGGCCATACTCCGGCAACATTCCGGCAACACTCCGGACAGAGTCCAGGGAGTGAACCAAGCTGCTTATCTTCGACAAAAACCCCTGGGTCCGGAGACTCCGGTTGAGGCACACCGGAGACTCCGGCCTAGAAAGCCAGCAAAACTGCAAAACCTGAAATGTAACAACTTTTGCAAGGAAACTCCAAACGAGATGAAACCAACGAGGTTGGAAAGGTAGCGACAAGAGCTTTCCAACACATGGGAGGTGTGGACCTTATCTCGAGGAGGACCGGTAATATTTCCAACACCGAGAACACAACAAGTTTTCCATCCGGACTCTGTTTTCAATGATCTTGGGCTTGCTCCGAAGATGATCACAAGCACTACAAGATCATGCATATACATCATAGTACATCATGTGAGGAGGATAACACAAGAGGAGAGTTTGACCTCTCTACAGAGACGAACCAGTAAAACTTCCAACATCAAAACCACCACAAGATATTCAAATGAAATCCGTTTTTGATGAACTAGAGCTTGGTATGGAGATGAACACAAACTCTAAATTCTCACATGGATAAAAGCCAAATAAGAACCTAGAAAGATGATATGCCAAATATGCAAAGGTTTGAGCTCTCCATAAAGATGCGATCAAGTTACTCACTTGAGAACCCCTCTTGATAGTACGCCGTCTATCCTATAACCCGGTCTCTAAACTAACAACATGAGACCGGTAAAATAGAAACCCTATCAAGATACCTTTGCGTTGCGCATTCCACTTGAGCTAGATGATGACGATCTTGATCTCTTGAAGTGGACCAGCTTTCTTGATTGCGCTTGCTAGCGCATGCTTGATGAAGACTTCTCCAAATACTCCCCCATACACCATTATGGGAGAGGCTCGCTTAGCTCCGACTTCATGAAGATGATGTCTTGAATCCTTCAGGACATACTTGCAATATGCTCAACTCTACACATGACCATTCTTCATATAAACCCTTAAATAGAGCATTGATCATCATGTAATCTTCTAGAGTCCAACACATGAATTCCAATCTTCTTTATGGAGAAGATCTATAAAGATATCTCAATGCAAACATTAGTCCATAAGGATTGCCATTAATTACCAAAACCACGCATGGGGCAACACATGCACTTCCAGAGGGGCACCGCTAAAACCTAGTACGGTAAATGAACAAAATCAACCAATGGGAGGAACGCGCTTGGAATCTTTGGCGCTGTTCCCCGTCCGCCAAACCGATTAAACACAAACCGTGAGGCTGACGAGCGAGCCCTCGGGCTACAGCGGTGATCCACGTAGGATGTCAGCGAGAATGGGTGCAATAAGGTTGGTACGGTTAGCGACTTTACAAATCCCTATTCATTCCGACTCCAGGAGCCGGCAGGGATCGGACGGAGCGGAGGCACGGAGCGGGGAGGATCGGACAGACAGAAAGGCGAAATCGCTGAGGAGACTCCAATGGGTCTCACCGTTCAGATCTTTAGATATGAGACATTGTTTAGGCTATGAATTTATCTGTCTTGTGTATAGAGATGAAGAAGCTTAACATATGATGTTTTCCATCTCCTTATGCCCATAAAGAAGCTTAACATATGATGTTTTCCATATCCTTAGGGCGAGGAGGAAACCTGGAGACTATGCGGCGGTCGTGAAGACGTAGGAGCGGGGCTCCATCCACATGGTCCACTAAAGCCGGCGCCTCCAGGAGCAAGACTTTTGTGCAGTACTAAATAGGTAGAAGAAGATCACGCAATAAAGCAGGGCGAAGAGGAAGGTGAAGAACCGGCGGCCGTCAAGCAGGAGCAAGGGCTCCGTCGACGGCGCGGCAGGCCTCACCGAGTTTTTTTTGTTTCCTTTAGCCCACATTAGAAAGGGCCAAACACTAATCTCCGTATCTGATGTAAAGACTATAGGCAATGATTATATATTATGCCTGTTGCCAAACTTATTGCAAACGATCAAAATCTCCGTTGCCATTGTGAGGCTTCACATCAGCCACGGGGTCGGGGGCACAGACCCTTTCTCTGTTACCGATGGGGGTTTTGGCCCGTTTCTGATGTGTCGTTCTGTACTAGTGCCCTCCTAATCGCCAGTTCAACGAATTGAGATTCAGCTCCTTCTCGAAATCGAAATGCTACTCCCCCAGAAATCACTTGGGAGTTAATTTGTGGGACAAAGAAGTGACGGAATAAGGCTACTGACGGCACCACTCCTGCGAAGCATTCGCAAGCATAGGCGAAGATCGCAAGGGTAATGACAGTGCTAGGATGCAATTGGAGAAGCTGGAGCCCATATGCCATCATGACCGCCCGAAAGAAATGTGAGAAACGGGGAACTAACCCCATCGCCAGGAACAACCTAAAGATCAGTGCGTCCCGCCCGCTTCTATCTGTGGATAAGGGATATCGGATTTCGGTACCTCCCCACTCGTTGTGGTCATAAGCCACCGTCGCCCCGACGGCCTCCATATCCATTGGCGAGGCGGCCGGGAAGAGCGTCAAAGTCAGACTGCCCGAGTGGTTACGTTTGGGGAATGCCTGCCGCCCTCCACTCCTCTTATGCGAACCGGCTCGAGAGCGAGAGGGAGATGGCGGCGCCATGGCAGAGATCTGGGAGAAGCAAGGAAATCATAGTCGTTTTTCTCCCTAGAGCCAGATAAGGAGGACGAAGTGGCAGGAAGACAGGAGCTAGGGTCAACAAGAGGGAATCTATCTTTCCACCCTGGGGAACTTACTGACTGGGATATCGCGTGCAGCCACCCCCCCTTTTTCCAGAGAAGTCATGGCCGTGTTCAGGCCGCAGAAATCGAGGAGGCAAAATGAGGTGTGAAACATGCAACTTTGCCATAACTGTGGAGTCACCAATAAGCTGCACGGTTGTATGCGACGTGTCAGATGAGCATCTTCTGGGACACAACCCCAGAAACGGAGCTGAATGTTGTTGTGATCGTGTCCGGGGGCTATTATCGCATACCGGAAATTAGGGGTTCCCGCGAACCGCCCGAAGTAGAAGGCGTGCAGCTTAGCGGGCATCAAGCGAACTACCTGATTAAGCAAGCGAGTGCTTCCAGGGTAGGACTCCCCGAATACCCCCAGACCATGAGATGACCGTGAGCTAAAGGAGGAGGAAGCACGACACATGTTCGGTGGGCCTTCAACGGAGAAATACTGACTACTCACCTACCCAAAGGAGGACGGACAACCTACCTTTGTGGTATCCCCTTGCACTATAAAAGAAGGACCAAGGATGTCCAGAAGATCATCTTGGAGCAACCACTAGGAATCGGATGCAGATAGTTGGCTTCCCATCGGACCCTACTTGAACCGTCGGATGAGAAGCAAATAAGCCGTTCGATTTTCAACTGGACCCACGCGTCTACTTTTCCATCGGACCTAACTCGCGCGTGATGCACTAGCTGCAGTGTTAGATGGTCTAGTATCTATATGTATACGTGTACGTATTGTAATCTGTATGTAACTGTTGGTCAATATATAACAGAGATATGTGGAGGCTTTGCCCCACACAACCCTAAAACCAAACTTGGTATCAGAGCCTTCCCTGCCCGCCGCCGCCGCCTCCTAGCCGATCGTCGCCATGGCCCTCTCCAACTCGCTCGCCGCACCTCCAGTCGCCACCGCCCCGGCTCCCCTCGCTCCCGTCGTCAACCCCATCGGCGTACGTCTCGAGGGCGCGAACTTTCCGCTCTGGCGCATGCTCGCCTTCACCAATCTCTTCGGTGCCTCTCTCCACGGCTACCTCGACGGCTCCACAAAAGCTCCGGCCACGACAATCCTAGAAGGAACGGGAACTGCGGCTCACACCGTTCCAAACCCCGAGTATCTGCGGTGGTGGACGCAGGATCAGAAGGTCCTTGGGTTGCTCGTCTCCTCCATGGCGGAGGGGATCGCCATGCAGCTTATAAACTGCAAGACTGCGGCTGAGGCGTGGGCTGCCATCCACGTCATGTACAGCGCGCAGAACGCTGCCGGGATCCGGCACACACGATGCCAAATCCAGGCGTTGAGGAAGAACGGCATGACGGCAAGCGAGTACATGAACAAGGTGCGGGCTTTGGCCGACACCATGGCCGCTGCCGCGTCGCCGCTGCGCGATGACGAGATCATCGATTATATGCTCACCGGTCTGGGGACGGCTTACAACCCCATCGCCGCTTCCCTCTCGGTCGTGGCAGCTCCGGTGAGTGTCCCTGCATTTTATTCCATGGTTCTGAACTATGAGGCTCTTCAGCTGTCACATCAGGCTGAAACCGAGGAGTGGTCCTCTTCGGCTAACATCGCATCACGGCCGGTCTACACCAACAATCCCGGCCGCATGCAGGACTACGGGCTCCCGAGTGGTGGCCCGAGTGGTGGTCGCCCCGCCGGCGGGAATCCTCCGCACGGCCAGAGGCAGGGCGGCAACGGCCGCAACGGAGGTAGAGGCGGCAATGGCCGCAACGGAGGTGGAGGCAGCAATGGTCGCAAATGGCATCCTAAGTGCCAACTCTGCAAGAACTGGGGGCATGAGGCAACAGCTTGCCGCAAGTTCTTGGATCGTGATCGCAACACCAACCCCTCCGGCAACATGGCATCCACCTCCTCCAACGATTAACCTCACTGGCACATGGACACTGGAGCTACGGATCACCTGACGAGTGATCTGGAACGACTCCATGTCTACGAGCGCTATGGCGGGAAGGATCACGTGCAAGTGGCTAATGGTGCAGGTTTGTCTATTTCGCATATTGGTCGTTCGCATTTAGCCGGTTCATCTCTCCGTTTGAACAATGTCCTTCATGTTCTGCGCATTAGCAAGCATCTCTTGTCGGTTTATCGTCTTGTCTCCGATAATGATGTTTTCGTTGAATTTCATCGTGATTTCTTCCTTGCTAAGGACAAGGCCACGCGGAGAACTCTTCTTCAAGGCAGTAGCCATGGTGGGATCTACCCTATTCCTTTCCATCGCGCATCCTCTTCGTCACCTCGCCATGCGTCATCCAGCATCACCACGTCATCCCGGTGGCATCAGCGTCTCGATCATCCGCGAATAATGTAGTTCAGTCTATAGTCAAACAAAACAATCTTAAGTGTTCTTTAGACAATCAGTCTTCAGTTTGTAATGCTTGCCAGTGTGGTAAAAGTCGCCAATTATCGTACCATGCCTCTCATCGTGTTTCTACTATGCCTCTTGAATTAATTCATTCCGATGTTTGGGGCCCGGCTATTTCCTCTTCTGGGGGGGTATAAGTACTATGTTAGTTTTGTGGACGACTATTCTCACTTTTGTTGGATTTATCTTCTTAAACACAAGTCGGATGTTGGGCAAGTCTTTTATGCCTTCCAGGCTCATGTTGAGCGTCTTTTGAACACTAACATTAAGTCGGTCCAATCGGATTGGGGTGGAGAGTATCACAAGTTGCATCGCTATTTTCAGCGTATTGGCATTTCTCACCGTATGTCTTGTCCTCACACTTCTCAGCAGAACGGTATCGCTGAGCGCAAACATCGTCATTTGGTCGAAACGGGTCTTGCCCTTCTCGCCCATTCTTCTCTCCCGCTACGGTTTTGGGATGAGGCTTTCCTCACTGCGTGTTACCTTATAAACCGCATGCCTACGCCTGTTCTTCGCAACGACACACCCCTTCATCGGCTTCTCAAGGTAGAACCGAATTACTCCTTCCTACGTACGTTTGGATGCGCGTGCTGGCCTAGCTTGCGCAAATATAATACACACAAGTTGGCTTTTCGCTCCAAGATGTGTGTTTTCTTAGGATATAGTCCTTTGCATAAGGGGTATAAGTGTTTGGACCGCACCACTGGGCGTATCTATATATCCCGTGACGTCATCTTTGATGAATCCGTTTTTCCTTACTCCACTCCCGGTGTCACCGTTGATTTATCTACCCTTGAGGCTGCCATCTCTTTCCCATCGGATGAACCGGCTACGGATGTACCTAGGAGAAATTATGACCTGTCATATTTGTCCACTGACCTGCCTGTCCCAGGCGATGCTCCTTCTGTGCAGGATCTCCCGGCGCCGATCGACGTGCATGGCGAAGCTGCAATCGACGTGCATGCGCGCACGGATCCCGCTGCGCCAGCCTCACCCGCCTCGGCTCCGTTCCCTGGGCCAAATTCGCCAGGCCCAGCTTCGCCTGGTGGGCTGCACCAGCCCACGTCACCCTCTGTGGCGCCTGACCAGCCCGCGTCGCCACTCGCCGGGACGCCTTCGACGTCCCCGGCCGCGTCGCCCTCGGCTGATGCTTCGCCGTCCCCTCGCCGCCACCCGTGCCTGCACACACAATGGTCACGCGGCTGCGCGATGGTACTCGTCGTGAACTGCAGCCCACTGATGGGACAGTGCGCTATGATCCTCGATGGCGCGCCTTCTTTGCGACTCCTACATCGCATCGTGATGCTCTTCTGGAGCCTGCCTGGCATCGGGCGATGTCAGATGAATTCGCTGCCCTTCGTCAGACAAACACCTGGGTTCTGGTACCCCGGCCACCTGGTGTCAATGTTGTCGGCAGCAAGTGGGTTTTTAAAACCAAGCAACGTCCTGATGGGTCCATTGACAAATACAAGGCTCGTCTGGTTGCTCGTGGCTTCACTCAGCAGCAAGGTATCGACTATGGCGAGACGTTCAGTCCAGTTGTGAAGCCTGCCACAGTTCGTCTTGTGCTTTCCCTTGCTGTCTCGCGAGGATGGACTCTTCGGCAGATTGATGTCAGCAATGCGTTCCTTCATGGCTTCCTATCTGAAGATGTTTATATGCAGCAACCACCTGGTTTTGAGGATGATCGGTGTCCCTCTTACGTGTGCAAGTTGCAGCGAGCTCTTTATGGTCTCAAACAGTCTCCTCGTGCCTGGTTTGCTCGGTTGAGTGCTATGCTTTCTCAGCTTGGTTTTGTCTCCTCCAAGGCTGACACGTCCCTGTTCATCTTCTCTCGTGATGGGGTTCAGATATATATGCTCGTCTATGTTGATGATATAGTTATTGCTGGCTCGACTCCTAGAGCGGTTGATGGTCTTGTCCGTGCTCTCTCTGAACAGTTTCCTATCAAGGACCTTGGCCCTCTTGCATATTTTCTTGGGTTGGAAGCGTCTTACAATTCAGGGGGCATGATACTGACTCAACGCAAGTATGCTCTTGATCTTCTTCACCGATTCAGCATGGAGAATTGCAAGTCCACTCCTACACCATTGCACACCACAGATCGCCTGGCTCGTGCATCAGGGAAGCCTTTAGGTACTGCTGATTCTTTCCGGTATCGAAGTGTTGTGGGCGGTTTGCAATACCTGACACTTACTCGCCCTGACTTGTCATTTGCTGTGAACAAAGTGTGCCAGTTTCTCTCGCAGCCCACTGATGTTCATTGGGAAGCTGTTAAGCGGATTTTGCGATATGTCAAAGGGACACTGGATACAGGACTGCGGTTTCGTAAGTCATCTCTCACCGGTATTAGTATTTTTACCGATGCAGATTGGGCGGGATGTGTTGATGATCGCCGTTCCACTGGTGGATTTGCTGTGTTTGTCGGACCGAACCTCATCTCGTGGAGTTCGAAGAAACAGCCTACTGTCTCGAGATCTAGCACCGAGTCAGAGTATAAGGCGCTGGCAAACGGAACTGCTGAAGCTATGTGGGTGGAGTCCTTACTCCAGGAGCTAGGAGTATCTCAGCAGCGTACCCCCATTTTGTGGTGTGATAATCTAGGGGCTACATACCTGACGGCTAACCCAGTCTTTCATGCACGGACAAAACACATTGAGATTGATTTTCATTTTGTGCGAGAGCGCGTTGCTTCTGGATGTCTTGATGTCAGGTTTATCTCTACTAATGACCAACTGGCTGATGTATTCACTAAACCAACCACTAGGCAGATGCTAGACCGATTTCAGTCCAATCTGAATCTTGTATGTATTAGTAGTTCAGATTGAGGGGGAGTGTTAGATGGTCTAGTATTTGTATGTATACGTGTACGTATTGTAATCCGTATGTAACTGTTGGTCAATATATAACAGAGATATGTGGAGGCTTTGCCCCCACACAACCCTAAAACCAACTCGCGCGTGATGCACTAGCTGCAGGACCCGTGCGTGATGCATGCTTCCGTTGAAAACGGCCCCGTAATTCATGCATTGGATTTGGAAACACAGTGAATGTTGGATTTTCAACGAGGCCCACGCTACTGTTTCCGTGAAATTAGGTCTGATTGCATGCTTCCGTACTGTCAACCTTCCATAAACGAAACCGCTAATTTTGTGGGATACGCAACCGTAATTCAAACTCTTCTCTTTGGACGACCATTTGACGCCGCGAGTGAAGATGCTTTAAGACGTCGATGATTTGGCATAGCCCACTAGTCCATTTTCATTTGTGACGGGACAACCAGTATCGTAACAAGCACTAGTGCAATACAGTACGATCTCAAGAACTAGCAAACAATATTAGTAGTCTAACCCGAATAGTATAATTCATAATGCGGAGCAAGCAAAACGCATGCGATCCATTCCAGTCATCTGCCGACGAGTCATCTCGCCATCAAAAGAACCTGATACCAGCCGGAGAGCGCCGCCGCCTTGGCTCCGCCTCAGACACTCCGGCCTTCACCGTCGCGCCGCCTGGGCCTTTTCCAGCTTGTCCTGCAGAGCGGCAATCTCCGCGTCCCGTGATGCCAGCTTCTCCTCCAGCTCCCGTACGTACCTCAAGGAGAATGTCGCGTGGTTCAGGGCCTGATCACAAGCAATGTGATCGATCAGACTCCGGACAAGAGCCTACCAGTAAAAGATCGTACTCCCTCCGATCCATATTAGTGGGCATAACTTTGTCTAAATTCATATGTATCTAGTTAAGTATTTAGACTAGATACATGTATATCTAGACAAAGTTGTGCCCACTAATATGGATCGGAGGTAGTACTACATTGTTGGCATACCTTTAGTAACTTAACGAAGCCTGCTTGAAGACATCGGATGCCCTGCTCGCCGCAAAAATGAGCTCCTGCTGTGGCGAGACGGCGCCTCGCAGCAACTCCCGTGCAGTCTGCCAATCAGTTATGTCGTCGTCGTGTCCGTTGGGAAAGCCCGTTGGCTTCCCGGAGAAGCCTGGCGGCGGCGATCGTACGCCAGCAGGCACCGAGTTGCCATAAGGTGGACCCTCCTCACCGTTTGCCTCGTCCAGACTCCTCTTCTTTCCCCGCAACGGGGCGTCGCTTCCCGGCTCAAGTTTCACCTTGTTCGTCGATGCTGACGTTTGCGCGGCCGCCGCCTTGTCTGCCATAATGGTTTTCATCATGCCGTAGACGGAGGAATCCATCCCTTTGGAACCGGCGGCAGTAGGTGTACAGGAAGGCGACAGCGGCGGTGGCGTCGGTGCCGGCGACGAGAGAGATATCTTGGCTTTGGCAAGACTGCTCTCACGGAGATACGTCCTGATATCAACGGGGGCACCGCCGTGAACACGTAGCAGGGTAGCTGCCGATCTCTTCTCCTCGCCGGTGAGCTTTGGGGCCATGAAGGAGCTCTTGGACGGCTCGCCCCACTCCACCGGGCAAGGCCACCGCGTGGGCGACGAGAGAAAAAAGAAGCTCTGCTTCCAACCCTTGATGGAATCCGGCAACCCGCGAAGCGCAGGCCGGAGTTGTCTTTTGTACAGAAAGTGTACCAGCCGCCTTTGTTCTTGTTGTTGAGGACGCGCAAAACAAAGAACTGCTGGAACACCGCTAGGGACGGCGGCACGCCCGCGAAGTGGCAGAGCACGACGAATCCAGCCATGATGCGCCACCCATTGGGCGCAAGCTGGGTCGGCGCGATGCTGAAATGGGCAAGCGCGTCGCAGAAGAACGGGTGCAGCGGGACGCGCATCCCGCCTCCAGCGCGTGCGCGTACACGCAGATAGCGCCCGGCGGCGGGGACGAGCTCGCGCGAAGGTTGCCTGCGGGGCTCGCGGTGTACTTGTCCTTGGGGACGCCGTATTTCTTGCACACATTGTCGACGTCGTCCTCCGTCTGCAGGTCTGAGACGTCTCCTTCGGCGTCGGTGGGCGTCGGGAGGACGTCGTCAACGCCGTCGTTGTGGGCGGCGGGCCGGTAATCCGGGTTGTCGTTGGAGGAGTCGACGCGGTAGTCGGAGTCTTCGTCGTCCGAAGAGGAGGAGGAGGAGCAAGGCCTCCTGCGGGTCGGTTTTCGTGCGGCGGCCGCGGTGCTCATTGTTTCTCCCTTGTGGCAGTGTTGTCCAAGGAGTCGGAGGAAGAAGAGAGCGATGAAGTGACTTATAGATAAGTCGTAATGATTCTTGGCGTTTGTTTCCCGAGGAGGTTTCCTGGTTGGCTGGTCTTGGGCAGACGAACCGAGAGGTCTTGTGTACTTGAATACAAACCGGCACCGGATGCCTCACACAGTCACACGTCTGTTGGTTTCTCCGGCTGCTCTACTCTGTGTGACTACTTACCAGCGAGAGCAAAGCGATAACAAAAATCAATTTTGACTAAGTAATGGCGCCCGTTGATTAGTCGTCATTTATTACTCTAGAAACGCGTTACATGCATGCGCCTGGGGACTATGGATACGCGACTCGCTGCTACACAACGATGGGCTGCATGGGCAATTTTGACAAATTTGACCATTTTTTGAATTATTTTACAAAATGGACCCAAATTCAAATCAATTCACGATCTGATCCTTTTCCACGGCGCCCGGCTCTGGGGCGCCGTGCCAGACTACACGATGCCCCGACCAAAGGCGTCATGGATACTACCACGTCAGATTAGGTGGGACCCACCTCGAAAGCATGGCGCCCCGGACTAGGGCGTTATGCCTACTAGCATGGCGCCCTATGCAAAGGCGTCGTACCCTTTTTTTTCGTTGGGGAACGTCGGAACAGCACAACTAACGTCCAGGTACTACCTTAGTACATGTAAATTGCTCTGGCCTAGTGGTCCGTTGCGTGCTGCCAGCCTTGCGAGATCTTGAGTTCGATTCTTATTTCCGCACCAATTAATTTTTACTGAATTTTTTGTTGTTTTTCGTTTTTCACTCAACCACAGCCTTGCGAGATCTTGAGTTCGATTCTTATTTCCGTACCAATTAATTTTTACTGAAATTTTTGTTGTTTTTCGTTTTTCACTCAACCAACATATACAGTTTGTTATCCAAAACATAAATTAATTTTTTTCCTTGTAAATAGGCAACGTTGCAAATTCTTGTATGTATATACTTTGCTTTTATTTGTTACCTATATACATTTCACGTAATTGCGTTTGCTTATATACAAGGAATTTTTTTTTTCACTCTACCAACATATATAGGATGTTATCATACAAACATAAAATTAATTTTTTTCTTTTTTGTTTTTCATATAACTAGGCAACGTTGCAAATTCTTATATATAAGCACACGTATAATATATATACTTTGCATTTATTTGTTACATACATACATTTCACGCCGCTGCGTTTGCTTATATACAAGGATTTGCAACATCGTTTACTTAGGTGAAAATCAAAAAAGCAACAAAAATAATAATTTTATGTTTTGTATAACATACTGCGAGTTTCCAACGTTGCCTACTTATATGAAAAACGAAAGCAACAAAAAAAATTAATCTTATGTTTTGTATAACATACAATTATATGTTGGTTGAGTGAAAAACGAAAAACAGCAAAAAATTCCGTAAAAAAGTAAAAAAAATTGGTGCAGAACATGGAATCGAACTCTAGACATCGCAGACCAGACAGCGCCCTGCCGACCAATGAGGCAGAGCACTTCACATGTACATAAGTAGTACCTGGACACTATTTTAATCTTGCCCAATGAAACAAGAAAAAAAAGGAGTACCACACCTCGACTTAGGGCACCATGATAGCAGGCATAACGCCCCAGCCCGGGGCGCTGTGCTTTTGAGATGGGTCCCGTCCAATCTGACATGGTAGCATATGCCTTTGGCCGGGGCGTCGTGTAGTCTGGCACGGCGCCCCAGAGCCAGGCGCCGTGAAAAAGGGTCAGATTGTGAATTAATATGAATTTGAGTCCATTTTGTGAAATGAATTCAAAAAAGGGTCAAATTCGTCAAATTTGCCGGCTGCATGAGCGCGAGAGAAAAGGTAAGAGAGAGAAAAAGGCGGCGCCCGAGACAGTAGGCATCTAGTACTTCGAATTTAAAAACTACATAATATTTGAACTAGGACATGCAAATTTAAAATGAAAATTCAACCCTACCCACACCCTACATCGCTAGACAAGTCGAATGATGAGGAATCGTCAGACCCGACCTTGATCACCATCGAGGGGTCAGGCTATACCTGGCCATGGGAAGCTCGGTCCGGCGGCCCGACATTCTAGGACCTGAGAGGGCCTGGGCTTGTCCATGGGCCGGGTCTAGGTTTGAGATTTCAGCCTAAATGTCGCATGGGCCTGGGCCTGACCTTTGCATATTAGCGTTCTTAGGAAGAGGCCCGGCCCGAGACCCGAAAGGTCGATGGGATTTTGAAGTTGTTGTTGGGCCTGAGCCTAAAATATAGGCTCGAAGGTCGGATGGGTCTGGGCCAGGGATTTCGACCGTGGCTTTGTTAGGCGCGAAGCCCGTCCCGGCCCGGCCCATGGCCAGGTATGGGTGAGGCTCGTCGCTCTTCTTCATGTTCACCTACACATCCCTCGACCAATAGAACTCGTACTCCACATGCTCCTGTCGGTGCCTAGACATGGCCGTCTCATCAGACTCAGGAATGGCTAATTGTTGCATGGCGAGGTGGGGTTCCTTCTCCTTTTGGCTGGAAAGAACCCGTAACTCCAGAGCAAGGAACTCCGCCACCTACCAACTCCCCATCTCCGGAAAGTTTAGCTCGGATTTCAGCTGGCCGTATTTCCACATGTCGACGGCGCACGCGCCCGCAGCATCCTCATCCTTCTCGAAAGTCTTGAGCCACACCTGACAGCCCCGTAGGTGACATTGGTGGCGCCAGGCGCCAGCTAGACCACAGCCGCACCCCGTGGAAGCCGATGCTACTATGAGCGCGTCGGCATCCCATTGACAGTCGACTTTGGTTCAGCCGGTGCTGGATCGCGCGATGGCGGATTTGCCGGAGGTTGAATCGGGTGCGGCAACGTGGATTCGGCAAGAATCAATGGCGGTGCGACGTGGTGCGGGTGCCTGCAGTGGGGTGGGGATATTTCAGCTCAACGGTTGGGTTGCGTGCGTCTTCATTTTGGTGATGTAAATTTTTTGAGCACGATGTATATTTGGGGCACAATGAGCTAATATTTGGACATGATGTAAAAAATTACATTACCATATAGCTCATCTTATTTGGGAGCTTTTTTTTTCTCCGGTGATGTAATTTGTTTTTGCTCACATGCCCTATTTTATGTCATTTATTGGAGTTGCTCTTAAACTTTCATTCATTACTTCACAAACATTCCTGGTACATTATATATTTTGACCTTGACACATTTAAAAATGATGTTTGATTAGAAGAGTTCTAAAAGACACGATATCAATGAGTCATGTCATCTTAAATACTACTCCCTCCGTGCATAAATATAAAACGTTTTAGCTATCCACCATGTTGTCTACATGCATACTAATATGAGTGCACATACACACTAAAATATGTCTACATACATATAGATATATGTGAATGTGGAAAAATGCTAAAACTTCTTATATTAAAAAACGGTGGGAGTACAAATTTAGGAAAATACAAGAATTGGCATCATAGATTGTTTGCCATCACACATCACGGCGAGAACTAGAATGAGATGCTCGACATCGTCGTCCTCAATCTCATCTTCCGACGACGATGTGCCATAAAAAATTGTACTGAGGGGCTCAACGATGAATTCATCTACACAGTCAACCCAAAATCGAGGATACTTACCTCCAAATCAGGTCGGCGGTGGGAGCGGCGCTGCAGACGAGTCATGGCTAGGAGACGCGGTAGAGAGACGAAGGAGGCTGTTGAGCGGCTCAAGACCGACTGGTGGGGTATCCATGAAGCTACTCGCCGGATCTATGGCATTGGCCGCTCGGGCCACGTGTCTACTGGGGCGGAAGGGAATGGTCGGCGAATTGCTAGCTTTTGGAGAAGCGGACGGTGGGGAGCTTCTAGGACGGATTGTGTTGAATGGGGAGGTACAAATCGTCAGCGGGAGGAGGAAAGGCGCGCCCTGAAATTTCAGCGTGCCAAGAAACACTGGGAACTGGGATAATCAACGCGAAAACAAGATATATACCACGGATCAGCTTTGGTTTGAGGGGTGCGCAACTTTTTTAAGGTTTTACCCGAACTTTTTTAAGTGATTTCGCAAGGGAGGCGATGAAGCACACGACGCAGTTAAAAAAACTCTTCTCTCGAGCTGCTCACGCGTGCGGCTTTGGAGGGTCATGAAACCCTAGAAAAAAGCGCCCCGCAGCGGCTCCTCCCTGGCCGCTGCCACTGCCCGCGCCGCGGTGGCGACCGCGCTCGGCCACCAAAGGCGGAGGGAGAGGTGGGTGTGCCCCGACGCCCTTCCTTCGCACAGAGGCGGAGCTTCTAGCGGCGGCGTAGGCAGTGGCGGTGGCAGCGATGCGTGCAGCGGGGCGGAGCAGAGGAGGAGTTGGTGGCACGCTCGGCAGCACGGCGGTGGCTCCGGCGGCGCCCCGGAGTCTGCTGGCGGTGCGGCGGTTCAGGCCCAATCTGGGCGGCGCGGGCCGCCATGACACCTCTCCCTTCTGGTGCTACTTGGTCCCGGGCTCTGGCGGCCGGTGCGGCGGTGCTGCGGTGGTCCGAACGTCTCCTTGGAGGGTTTCATCGGTGAGTAGGGTGGTGCGAAGAAGTGAGCCCAGTTCACTTGGTTAGGAAAGTGGATGTACAACCCAACCATCCATGTTCAAGTCCTCACGTACGCGGATTTGGGTTCTTATTATTTAAAAAACAAAATCCACTGTAGTGGCTTCCCCTACCGCATTGTGATGACTCCCAAGTGTAGGAGATCAATTGTAGTACCTTTCAAATAGAAAAGGTTGTCGAACCCACGAGGAGCTGAAGGTATTGGTTATTAGAAATGATAAATAGACAATAAAAGATGCAAGTGTTTTTGGTATTTTCGATTGTATAATTGCAAGACAGTGACAATGCAGCAAATAAATGGTAACAAGTAAAAGCTCTCAAAGAGAGAGAAAGCCCAATCCTCTATGTGTAAGAGGACAAGCTCAAGTGATGTGTAACTTATATGTGGAAAACGTTCCCGAGGGCGGCATGGATATTGCTAGGCATATAGATTTATTAAACAACACGTTGAATATCTTGTCTAGTTTTAATCTTCTTCGGACGGAGCTATTATTAGGTACAGCTAAATAAATAGACTAAACCCCTTATGATGGATCATGTGGCCAATTAAATGACAGCACAAGAATTATTAAGATATAAAATCCCACCATAGCATTACGCTCTAGGTCCCCGATACTAATACCCCGTAAAGTAACTTAATGATTCGGTCTCAGGCTTTCGTGTCCTCCCAAGTCTCCCTCACGCCATTACACTACGGTGTTCTCCTATGAGCCCATATAGGTGAAGTGTTGTGCAGTCGACGTTCGCACAACACCATCATAGAATCACACAAAAAGATAAACACTAGACAAAATACCAACACATGTCATATATAAATCATTGCCAATTCATCCTATGCCCTCAGGAACATACGGGAACTACTCACAACGTGCAAACATGGTGATATTCAGTGGCATAAGTGGTACAACACAATCTGAAAATATAACTTCACCACCAAATAATGACAAGTACTCAATCACAAACATGAATAGTAGCACAAGACAAGTATCTAGGGTATAGCAACTCTCAAACTACGAGGGGGACGGAGTGGATCACGGAGATGATGATGGAGATGGTGCTGGTCTTGGTGATGGTGATGATGTAGAGGCCTCCTCCCACGCCAAGGAGGAGAGGTGATGACGATGACGATGATTTCCCCCTTCTCCGGAGCTCCGGAGCAGCAGGATCTGATCCCCCTCGGAGGGAATCAGGAGTTTCGCCGCCGCCGCGACCTCGGATAGTCTCGTAAAAATTAGGGCGTTACTTTTCGGGCGAGACGGAGACCTCGTTAAAAAGCCCCAGGCGAGGAAGTGCCCGAGGCTCCATTTGGTGGGTCCCACGCGGTCAGGGAATCTGGCCGCGTGGGCCCACCCATTTTGGGCCTCGTGGCCTTCCTCGCTTGCTTCTTCTTCCCTCTGGTGTTCTCCCGAAGAAAAACCAGCTGTGCAATTTTCCTTTTATTAATTGGGCCTTCGTAGCTCCTGAAACAATAAAAACACGAAAAAGGAGGTTTTCTGCCTCCCAGAAATTAAATACTAAAAATAGGGACTTTGTAGGAAAGTCCCCTAAATCATCTAAAACATGTAAAAACAATGATATAATATGCAAATAACATCCTAATATGGTGGTATAAGTGGTATAGATGATGATATAAAATGCACGTATCAACTCCCCCAAGCTTAAACCCTTACTTGTCCTCAAGTAAGTAAGGACATAGATCATTACATGCATCAATGGACTTATGGTTGATAAATAAATACGAGCATTGTATCATCATCATATTCAATTGCAATGTAAGATTAATGAATTAAAACTCATACACATAAGGGCAGCATAAGTAGAAGCTCTAGCAATCACCCCTTACACTTTGAAAGCAAATAACCATTGTATGTTGGACAATTGAATCACACTATTTTTAATTGCTTTTAGCATCATAATGTTTAATACTTTACTGAAGTTTAAAGACAAGATAAACTCTCATTGGATAACAAGTTAAAGAATACAAATGAAAAGACAGATATAAAATTATTTGCACCCTTGCTTCACTAGTAACTAGTGCAAACTTTAGTCATGGATGTTTCAATCAAGTTCTTATGCTCAAACAACCTTTATCTCACACTTTCCATGGCTAACCGAATCCTCGGGTGCCTTCCTTTCATACACTTTACAAGAGCATAAGTATTGACACATCCATGATCATTCATTTGCTCAAAAGATACTAGATTCTAACAAGAGTGTTTCATATCCTTTTCATTAACTATTCCCAACTTTTTATGCTACAAGACTATATCTCAACCTTAAACTTATTAATTCTCAAGTCATAATGACTCACTCTTTTCTTATTTATATTGAGCTAGATTCTACAATTGTCCAACATACTCAAGTTAATTAAATTCAAGGCAAGATGTGACTGAAACCTCTAAAATAAACCACGCTCATTTGCATGAGTGTTACCCATAAATCTCCAAACAAGAGAATCATGGATGACACCATACTTTAATATTCATTGATAAACCATAAGATAGGGATACATGATAATGCTCCATGAGCTCACACAAGCCTAAAAGAGATTGATAACTAAATGATAAAAGCAAAACACACCATGACTAGATAGATATGATAAACTAGTAAAGATAAAGACTAGGTGGAACTCCCCCAAGCTTGACGTTCTGCCAGTGCTTTCTCTGCTGCAGCCTCTTCTTTCTCATATTCTTCCTCCCATTCAGCCCTCTTCCATGGGAAAGGCCTCCCATTGTAGAAGGAGTTAGGTGGATCATTATACCTGAGGGTAGCAGCTGCTGCAATCTTCTTGAAGCGCTCTTCATACTCACAGTTTTGATTTTCCACATCCCACAGTAGAGCTTGATGCTTGTCCAACTCAGATGTGACATGTAGATACCTCTTCTCCAAGTCCTCCAGCCTCTCCTTGTACTCTTCAACCTTCTTCTCCAGCTCCAGGTTCATGAAGTGATGAGCATCAAGGCTGCGTTCAACAACAGTATTATACCTGAAGATCTTCTGTTCCAGGTCCTCCAGCCTCTCCTCCACCGTGCCAATGATCTTGGGAGCCTTCACCTCCTCTATGAGCATCGCGCCCTCCTTGAAGGACAAGGTCTTCATTGGTGCCATCACGGAGTTGAGGTAGCGGTTCACAACACCTCCCTTGGGGAAGCTCTCCCCCTCATGATCGGATCCGGAGCTAGACATGGCTAAAACCTGACAGACAGAAACAGCAAAAGCAAAGAACGCTCGAAAGCTCTCGGTACGAGATTAGATTGACGAAACGGGGTATATATTGACGGTTTTTAGGCAAGACGAAGAGTCGGAGTCGAAAACGGACGAATCGGGACTCCGAGGGGCAAAAGGAGTGGGCCCACGCGGTCAGGGAATCTGGCCGCGTGGGACCCCCTCTTTTCCTTCTCGAAGCTCCGTCACGTCCATTTTCTTGTCCCACACGTTAATTTCCATAAAAAATGATGTCCGTAAAATATTACGCAATTCCGAGAAACTTTCCAGAGTAAAAGTTACCTTTTATTGATTTTGGATTTCTGAAACTGCAAACTTCTTTGCAATTACCTCCTCCGGTGTCTGTAAAATGAATTCCTCCACCTTTCCAATGAAGCTTTTTCCTGCAATATAATGTTTAAGGCGTTGTCCATTAACCACATGAGGTTTACCTTTCATATCACCATGAAGACGGATAGCTCCTGAACGGTATACTTCCTGTATCACTAATGGTCCCTGCCACTTTGAAGCTAACTTACCTGCAGAAAACTTGAAACGAGAGTTGTATAATAGCACTTGATCACCTACTTTGAATTCTTTCTTTTTAATTTTCTTGTCATGCCAAATCTTAACTTTTTCTTTAAACATCCTGGCACTTTCATAAGCTTCATTTCTCCATTCATCTAGTAGGTTTAAATCAAGAATTCTCTTCTCTCCAGCAGTTTTAAAATCAAAGTTCAATTGTTTAATAGCCCATCTAGCTTTATGTTCTAATTCAACAGGTAAATGACAAGCTTTTCCATAAACCATTTTATAAGGAGACATTCCCATAGGATTTTTAAAAGCAGTTCTATAAGCCCATAATGCATCGTTAATTTTAAGTGGCCAATCAGACCTAGACTTATTCACTGTCTTTTCCAAAATGAGTTTAATTTCCCTATTACTTAATTCAACTTGTCCACTAGTTTGGGGATGATAAGGTGATGCAATTCTATGGTTAACATCATATTTTGCCAAAGTTTTCCTAAGAATACCATGTAAGAAATGAGAACCACCATCAGTAATTAAAAACCTAGGAACACCAAACCTGGGGAAAATGATGTCCTGAAGCATCTTCATTGCCGTGGCATGATCTGCACTTTTGGTTGGAATTGCTTCCACCCACTTTGTAACATAATCCACTGCAACCAAAATATGAGTATGCTTTGTCTTTGATTCGGGGAAAGGTCCCATAAAGTCAAAACCCCACACATCAAATGGTTCAAGTGGTAAGGAATAGTTCATAGGCATTTCATTTCTCCTACCAATATTTCCTACTCTTTGACATTTATCACAAGATTTAACATATTCAGCACAATCCTTAAATAAAGTAGGCCAATAAAAACCAGACTGTAATACCTTTGCACCTGTACGATCTCCTGCATGATGTCCTCCATAGGGACTGTCATGACAATCTCTTATAATAGCCTGTTGTTCATACTCAGGTACACAACGTCTAATAATACCATCCACACTCTTCTTATAAGAAAAGGATCATCCCAGAAATAATGTCTAAGATCATAAAAGAATTTCTTTCTTTGTTGAGTAGTGAAGTGTGGAGGTAAAACTTTACCAACAATAAAATTTGCATAATTGGCAAACCATGGAGATGCAACTTTAGCACTAGAAACATTAACAATTGCAAGTTGTTCATTAACAAAGCTATCATTAATAGGAATAGGATCATCAGGTATATTTTCCATTCTAGAAAGATGATCAGCTACTTGATTATCTTCCCCTTTCCTATCAACAATGTGTAAATCAAATTCTTGCAATAGAAGTACCCATCTTATTAATCTAGGCTTAGCATCTTTCTTATGCATTAAGTATTTAATGGCAGAATGATCAGTATGCAATGTGACTTTCGAATCAGTAATATAAGGTCTAAACTTGTCACAAGCAAATAGCACTGCTAAAAATTCTTTTTCAGTTGTGGCATAATTCCTTTGAGCAGCATCAAGTGTTCTACTAGCATAATAAATGACATTCAGTTTCTTATCAACACGTTGGCCCAAAACAGCCCCAACTGCATAATCACTAGCATCACACATAATTTCAAAAGGCAAATTCCAATCAGGTGGTTGAATAATAGGGCACTTATTAAAGCATTTTCAAAATATTAAAGGACTCAATACAATCATCATTAAAAGAGAAAGGAACATCCTTTTGCAAAAGATTGGTTAGGGGTTTTGATATTTTAGAGAAATCTTTAATAAACCTACGGTAAAAACCTGCATGCCCAAGAAAACTTCTTATACCTTTGAGATCCCTTGGGAATGGGAGCTTTTCAATAGCTTCTATCTTTGCTGGGTCAACTCTATTCCTTTCCAGAAATCTTATGCCCAAGAACAATACCTTCAGTAACCATGAAGTGACACTTTCCCAGTTTAAAACTAAGTGTTGGTCTTCACAACGCTGCAAAACTTTGTTAAGGTTGAACAAGCAATTATCGAAGGAAGTACCATACACAGAAAAATCATCCATAAAGACTTCCATTATCTTTTCAATATAATCAGCAAATATAGCATTCATGCATCTTTGAAAAGTAGCAGGAGCATTGCACAAACCGAATGGCATTCTCCTATAAGCAAATGTACCAAATGGACATGTAAAAGTGGTTTTCTCTTGATCATCTTTATGAACAGGAATTTGGGAGAAACCTGAATAACCATCTAAATAGCAAAAGTGAGAGTGTTTAGATAACCTTTCTAACATTTGATCAATAAATGGCAATGGGTAATGATCTTTACGAGTTGCTTTGTTTAACTTCCTGAAATCAATACACATTCTATAACCAACAACAGTGCGTTGAGCTACAAGTTCATCCTCATCATTTGGAACAACAGTCATTCCACCCTTTTTAGGAACACAATGAACTGGACTAACCCACTTACTATCAGCTATGGGATAAATGATACCAGCTTCAATAAGTCTTATTACCTCTTTCCTTACCACTTCCTTCATTTTTGGATGGAGACGGCGTTGATAATCAACAACAGGTTTTGCATCCTCTTCCAAATTAATTTTATGCATACATAGAGCTGGGCTTATACCTTTAAGATCATCAAGAGAGTATCCAATGGCTGGTCGGTGAGCTTTAAGCACATCAAGTAATTTCTCTTCTTCTTCAGCTGAAACTAAAGGTTAGCACTAATAATGACAGGATATATGCTCTTCTCATCCAAATATGCATATTTCAGATTTGTAGGCAAAGGCTTTAATTCAAAGCTAGGATCCCCTTTAGGTGGTGGTAGCACTCCTAAATTATCGGGTGGGATATGCAATTGTAATTGTGGTGGTTGTTGAAATATTTGTTCTAAAGCATCTTTTTCTCATCATTAAATGGTTCATCTTGATTAAGCATATAACGTTCTACAACATCTGTTGAAGCTACAGCTACATGTGCAAGAGTTTCAATTATATCTTCAGAAATTGGCTCTTTCACAACATGTTTATCAGCAAATTTAAAAATTGAACTCAAGTTTTTCACCAGCACATTAATAAACACTTTCTCTTTAGGCAAATAATTTCAGCACCAACAGTGTTTAAGAAAGGTCTACCAAAAATGATAGGACAAAAAGAATCTTGAGGACAACCAAGCACAATAAAATCAGCAGGATTTTTATTTTATCAATACTTCAACATCTCTAACAATTCCAAATGGACTAATATAATCTTTATTAGCAAGTTGAATTGTCATACCTGTCTCTTCCATATGATAGGATCAATATCCGGCTTGATTTCAAGATACAGAGAATATGGAATGACAAATGCTTGCTCCAATATCACATAAGCCATGATAACTAGAAGTCCAATAGTGCATGTATAACAGGCTTACCAACCTTGGGAATTGCCTTTAACAACTTTAGTAGCATCTTCACATAGATAAACATCAACAGGATCTTCTTCATTTAATTGTTTGATAATAGAGATTTGACTGTTGACTTCCATCTGTTCATAAGGCTGAGATCTTCTTCTTTTTACTCTTGTTAGAAACAACAATAAGTAAATTTTCCTTGACTTGGTTTGGATATGGTGGTGCCTCAACATACTCCTCAATTGTCAAGGATGACACTGGTTCTGCTGTTTAATAACTTTGGGTACAACAATAGATTGTTTAACAGGTTCAACATAAGCTTCAAACCCAGTTTTAGGAATACCAATATGATTAGCAAAAGATTTAGCTACCTCAATTATAACATAAGGATCAAGATTAAAAGTATCACTCAGATTTTTAAACAAGGTAGAAGTAGAGAAATTCTCTACACATGAATACTCATAGTCCAGATAGGGCTCATTACCTTTATCAAGATCCCAATGACCAGTATTCTCAGAAATAGTCTCCAATAAATTCCATGCTTCTTCTTCAGTATTATTTGTAAAGCTTCCACTAGATGAATTATCCAGAAATTCCTTTTGTTGCCTTGGTAGCCTCACATAAAAGTTTATCAGAATAATTTTCCTTGTAAGATCATGACAAGGATTCTTGCGGAGGAGTTCCTTTAACCTCCCCCAAGCTTGAGTAATACTTTCTCCCAGATGTGGCCAGAAATTAAATATATAGCAGCGGTTCTCATAAGCTTCTCTAGGAGTAAAATACTTAAGAAAGAAAACCTTCCTCAAAATACTCCAGTCCATAGTGACTTCTTCATCTAAAGACCTGAACCAAATACGAGCATTACCAGATAAAGACAGATATAACAACTTCCTTTTTACCTGATCTTCAGAAATACCAGGAAGTCTAAATAAACCACATATAGCCTCAATTGTTTCCATGTGTTCACGTGCAGATTTAGTTCCATCCCTTGTAAATGGATTTTTCATAACTCTTTTAACATGACCAACGGGAATTTTATATCCCACTTTAGGTATCTCAGGCACAGTAGTTTCAACAGTTTTAGGAGCATAAGCACTTTCATATAGAGCAAGATGTAGCGAGGCACGATTCATAAATGCCATAGTAGCAATGAGATAAAACAGTAAATAAAATTCACCTTTCAAGTTTCCTTACCAAACTTCTTACCAATAGCGCTACGCTCCCCGGCAACGGCGCCAGAAAAGTATCTTGATGACTCCCAAGTGCAGGAGATCAATTTAGTACCTTTCGAATAGAAAAGGTTGTCGAACCCACGAGGAGCTGAAGGTATTGGTTATTAGAAATGATAAATAGACAATAAAAGATGCAAGTGTTTTTGGTATTTTCGATTGTATAATTGCAAGACAGTGACAATGCAGCAAATAAATGGTAACAAGTAAAAGCTCTCAAAGAGAGAGAAAGCCCAATCCTCTATGTGTAAGAGGACAAGCTCAAGTGATGTGTAACTTATATGTGGAAAACGTTCCCGAGGGCGGCATGGATATTGCTAGGCATATAGATTTATTAAACAACACGTTGAATATCTTGTCTAGTTTTAATCTTCTTCGGACGGAGCTATTATTAGGTACAGCTAAATAAATAGACTAAACCCCTTATGATGGATCATGTGGCCAATTAAATGACAGCACAAGAATTATTAAGATATAAAATCCCACCATAGCATTACGCTCTAGGTCCCCGATACTAATACCCCGTAAAGTAACTTAATGATTCGGTCTCAGGTTTTCGTGTCCTCCCAAGTCTCCCTACGCCATTACACTACGGTGTTCTCCTATGAGCCCATATAGGTGAAGTGTTGTGCAGTCGACGTTCGCACAACACCATCATAGAATCACACAAAAAGATAAATACTAGACAAAATACCAACACATGTCATATATAAATCATTGCCAATTCATCCTATGCCCTCAGGAACATACGGGAACTACTCACAACGTGCAAACATGGTGATATCAGTGGCATAAGTGGTACAACATAATCTGAAAATATAACTTCACCACCAAATAATGACAATACTCAATCACAAACATGAATAGTAGCACAAGACAAGTATCTAGGGTATAGCAACTCTCAAACTACGAGGGGGACGGAGTGGATCACGGAGATGATGATGGAGATGGTGCTGGTCTTGGTGATGGTGATGATGTAGAGGCCTCCTCCCACGCCAAGGAGGAGAGGTGATGACGATGACGATGATTTCCCCCTTCTTCGGAGCTCCGGAGCAGCAGGATCTGATCCCCCTCGGAGGGAATCTGGAGTTTCGCCGCCGCCGCGACCTCGGATAGTCTCGTAAAAATTAGAGCGTTACTTTTCAGGCGAGACGGAGACTCGTTAAAAAGCCCCAGGCAAAGAAGTGCCCAAGGCTCCATTTGGTGGGTCCCACGCGGTCAGGGAATCTGGCCGCGTGGGCCCACCCATTTTGGGCCTCGTGGCCTTCCTCGCTTGCTTCTTCTTCCCTCTGGTGTTCTCCCGAAGAAAAACCAGCTGTGCAATTTTCCTTTTATTAATTGGGCCTTCGTAGCTCCTTAAACAATAAAAACACGAAAAAGGAGGTTTTCTGCCTCCGGAAATTAAATACTAAAAATAGGGACTTTGTAGGAAAGTCCTCTAAATCATCTAAAACATGTAAAAACAATGATATAATTATGCAAATAACATCCTAATATGGTGGTATAAGTGGTATAGATGATGACATAAAATGCACGTATCACATTGCTTTTAGAAAAAAATAGGGTGGTGCGGCCATGCTTGGCTGCTTTGATTTGGGAAGGGGCAGGGGCCCTAGCCCTCCTTCTCGAGCTCTACGGTACCGCGCCAGTTCTGGTGCCGCCGGTATCCACGGGGGCTGTCGGTGGTTGATCCGGTGGTGGAATCTTCCCTTCTCGTCGTCTTCGTCTTTGCGTTGTGCGGAGCTAGGACGCCGGGGCGGCGGCCCTGGACGGTGGAAGTCCTTTGGTTGGCGGGCGAGCCAGGGACTCAGGTGCTGGTCGGCGACCTCGGCCACAGGGGTGGCGCGGTGGCTGGCGTGCGGCTTGCGGTGACGGTGGCTGGGATGTCGCATGTCGGCGTTTGGTGCCCCATGTAGAGGGCGGGGAGAGTTTGCAGGGGGAACCCTTGCCCGAGGCCTTCTCGGGATGCGGCGGCGGCGTCCACGAACGTCGTTCCCTTCTTGAAGGCGTCGTAGCGGCTTCTCTCCATCCTCTACGCTCCGTATGAAAATCAAGATCCTTGGATCGGTCGGTGGCGGCGCTCTGGCGTCGTGTGCTTCTTAAAGACGTCGCCTTGGAGTTCACGGCAGGTTGCTTTCTGGAGGAGCGGTGGTGATTCTTCATTGAGCTCCCTCGGGCAAAATTTGTACCTTGTTCTGCACCTCGGTGTTTCTTGCGCAGGGCCTTGCTGATTGAGTCTGTCTGCATGCTTGCGGATAGTGGAGGTGATGATCCTGCTGGTGGTGCTCTGTGGATGGTGGATTTGGTCTCGACGGTGTGTGTGTGTGTTGGTGTGCCCGTGGTCCCGGTGAGCTCCGGCCCGACAGCTCTGCTTGCCCCCACTTGCTCTCCCTCTTCGGCGTTGCTCGCCTTTGGTGGTTCACATGTAATCTTGTCGGTAGCTTTGTCTTTATTTATGTGTGTGTGCAGTGCTTTGTTGTAAGCTGGTTTCAGCATCATGTACTCTGTCGCCGTTTATGGCGTTATTAATTTAATGTTGGGCCTTACGTTGTTGGATCTAAAAAAGTAATTTCGCAATATAATGGCCGAATTACCGGAACATAAGCGATTTCGCAATATAAATGATATGCCGGAAATTATAACAGCATCCATCCGACATAGTCGTTGGACCAGATATTGGTAGCGCCGGTCAAAATATTCTTAGCCTCCAGACGGGATCAACCAAACACGACGTCGGATTATACGGACTGTTTTAGCTAGGGCTAGCAAAAATCTTACTACCATCATATCACATTACGAACTATGGCTTCCGTTAATCGTTGGAATTGAAATGTTATTCATTTTCAACATTTTAGACTATTCAATTTAATGGAATTATCATGAGAACAGTAGAATTAAAATTAGATACATCGAACTCTGTTTTTTCTGGACCACTTACTTTATTTGAAATTAACATTTTTCAAACATCCATCCGACTAGCCTACTTGACCGAACACATTGTGGTGCACGAAGCTAGCATGGCTATCCGGTACAGAGTAATGACTAGTCTCGTCAAGGGACAGAAGACTAGCGTATCTTTTTTTGCAAAAAGGTCCCTGACGTTAAAAGAAACACCAAACAGTCGAAACAGTTCAATAAAAACAAAAATTACAATGAAATTGTTTGAGAGGCTCTTCGTATTCAACCTTCAGACCGTGTCGACGGCGCATCGCCGCTGCCGCTCCTCCATGAGCCGGCCTGACGTTTTGGTTGCGGACGGAAAGTCGCGAACGCGTATAGAAGACCCATCCGTCCCGAACACGAAGAAGAAGCATGAACCGTCGATGAAACTCCTTGACGATTCGAAGAAAGCCACCGCCAAAAGAAATTCTCGAGACTAGACCGCTCCCACAGGCTTCTCGACGTCGCCATCGAGATGGGACTGAAACCGGGGGAGATCTTATTGAAACGAGACGCCGTCGCCGCCGCCATCTGAGCGCCGCCCCAACAAACCTTGACCCTAACACCCGAAAACGGAGCCCTCCCGCCTACAAGGGGCGAGATCCACCGCGCCTCCATGGCCCGAAGGCCACAGAGGGAGGGCAGATCAGCAACGGCCGCCGACGAGAGGCAGGGAAACCTAATCGCCTTGCCTGCCTGGGAGCTTACGGGACGTACGGCTTCGCAAGGCATCTCAAGTTTAGGCATAATCTGCGTATCTTTTTTTTTCCTAAATGACCTTAAGCTAATCTGGGCCTTCCAATTATTTCAATCCACATATGGTTCTTCCCCTTAAAGCATCATAAGATTAGGCGTTCTGAAAATCTCAGAATCTCTGAAAATGTCAGAAAATGCCATACACTTTGGCTTATCTTAGATCGGAAACATAATAAAAATTAATTTGTTTAATATGGCGTTTTTAGCAAGTTACGCTTAAGCCATGGCGTACTTTGAGAGTGTCGGAGTGTTTGTGACTGAAATACGTCATGTCAAATGGTTTATTCCAAATGATTTAGAAATTTTATGTTTCTCATACTTGGGACACGCCAAAGTGTATGACGTTTTCTGAAATTTTCAGAACCCTTAAGATTTTTAGAACATCTGAGCCCATGACATTTTTGAAAAGTTAATATGTGGCTGAAAATTATTTGAAGGCCACAATTAGTTGAAGTTAGCTTAAGGGTCATATAGGAAAAAAGATACATCTAGCGTGCAACGTCTTGTTAACCCAATCGCGAAGACTGAAATCGCTGCGATATCGGAAGCACAGTAGCCCGCGAACAAAGTGAGAGTTTTTTTTTTTTTTTTTTTGCATTTTCCACTCCATATATACAAGAACAACAAAGTGAGAGTTGGAAGCGCACCATGCAGCCACACCGTTAGCGCGTAGATCTAGAAGCGACGGTCGGCAGCGTCAACGCGCTGCCTTCCTCCGACGCTCCTCATCTTCTATCGACACGACGCATAAGGCTAGACTGATAGGCGATCGACCGAGAGTGCCGCTGGAAACTTTTTTTCGGATCCATTAAAATTCTGGGGGACTTTGGAAGGTGATGATGGAGATGCTCTAACACTAACACTAAGGGCTCTTTTGATTTTTAAGGAATAAGATTTTTGGAGAATGGGATACTAAGTTTTTTTCTGAAAGGATAATTTTTACTAATTCTCATAAGAAATCCAACATTTACTCCAACCTCTTTGAACAAACTTTTGATTGAATCAAACAAATTTTGATGCATACAAATCCTATAGGACTGAAGCAAATATGACATTGCAATCCTATGTATTTCCTATTTCTACCTATAAATAAAAAAGGCCTAAGTAAACACGCAAGGGAGAAAGAACGTCACCGTTAAGCTTGATTTGGTATCTGAACATGGAAGTAGGTCTTTGACCAATGCAGGGAAGCAGGTCTTTGATTTTTGTATCTTAACATGGAAGTAGGTCTATGATTTTAGTATCTGAAAGTTCTGAACATTGCCTAGATTATGGCTGCCCTGATTTTTTTGTATATGAACTAGCAAAAATGCCCGTGCATTGCACCGGATAAAGAAAATTGATATGTGTTTTGCAGTTCCGAAATGAATTAGTCTTACAACAGAAACATGTTAGGTTAGCACGAGTGAAAAGCTAGGCTAGTTTTGAAAAAAAATGAAACATAGAAATGTTTTTCATCCTTATTTTGACCGTAGACAATTGAAAATATCTTGGATTTGAATCCACTTGTTCCACTAAGTAATAATATTCAACATCGCTTACTTTCAATCAATCTCATAAAAAATGACTTGAATGGAGCCAACATAATTTTCCATGCATGAAGCCATTTTTCTGGTATATGTGGTCAAAGTCGAGGACGCGTCCTCCTCACTTCCAGTCGGCACGGTACGAATGCCGTCCCACCCTGATTCGTGGCAACTAACGTTTACTCCTTACTCCGTTGCGAAGCAAGTTGTTTCCCATAAATTTTGTAGTAGTAATATTAGTTGTAGGAAATAATTAATCCGGCCAAGCTCCTCAAATTTGAAATCTTTTGGTTTACTTGCCATGTGATGTAGAATCAAATGTGTTGATTGCGGTGATTATTATTTATTGAATGAGATCCATCTCAATTGTCACGTGTAGTACCTAATACTGAAGGAGTAGGCTGGAACAGTGCTAAGTGCTAATCTGTATAAGAGTTCACTTTCACTTGCAATAATTTCTCATACATGTGTTAACTAGGAGCATATTTGGTGCTCTAATTAAGATCCAAATGAGATGGAAGTATCAGACAGACAAAGATCCCAACTTCCCCAGGTAGCAGCGCAGCTGCCATGAACCGACCTCATTGTTTTCGCTCTTTAAACTAAGCGCAATATCTGGTCTCGTGGCTTTCCCGCAGCATCCATTTGCTTCCGCTGGGTGCAGGGCACAGCACTGGCACGGCCGCATCGAGAGAGAGCCCCGATGTGCACCTTGGCTAGGGCATCCAGAGGGTGGTGTGGGCATGGCTTATTGACCACCTGAGCCGGATTGGGGCCAAAATAACCCCCACCGTGATCCCTTGAAGCATGCCGCGCCGGGGGGGGTCGTAGAGAGCTAGTGGGCAGAGATCTGACCGGCGGCCCAGAAGTTCTCGGCCATGTGCGGGAGACCTGTCACCGGGTGTGGGGTGGCGGGATACAGTGAGGGAGGCGGGTATGGTCTGGGTGGAGACCAGTGCGGGGAATCGAGGTTGGAGACGAAGGTGGCCCAACACCGTTCGACGCAGGAGAACGGCGAGAGGAAATTAAAAAAAGGAACCGGTACGACTTATGGGTGGCAGTGGTAGGTAATTTTTATCAACTTCAGGGGCAGTTTCAGTGACGTACCACAAGAAACATTATTGCCTTTATTATTACTAGGAAACGTGCCCGTGCGTTGCAACGGGAATGAGAAATGTGTGTATTTATTTCCCGGTCGGAGTTGCACCACCGGTGTCGGCTGCACGGAGCTGTAACAACGTGTGACTGCTGCCACCATGATAGCGCGCCTATATCCGCATAGCTACTCTTTGCGCCGCGAGAAGCCGCCTCTCGACTACTTTTGATGGCCATGGTCTATGAACTCGTGGTCGCTAGGCAGCGGTACACGAGCAGACATGTATCTCTTCTCGTGGCGGTTGGCGGTGGTGCTAGGCAGTGGGTTGTAATATTTTCTCGATAATCTAATTCTCTTTGCCACATCTTCTCCATCATTATGATCAGCATGGGTCAGTCATGGCATTGTATTATGGGTTCCTGGCTGGATTCCCTGTAGTCACCTTGTTCTGACAGGCTATATAGAAGTTACAATATAGCCACTCTGCAATTTACATATCTTTTTTTTTATTATTTGCTAGTGAAGACAACTGTCAACAACTCGGCACAATTACAGAAAGGTCCTCGAAAAAACACAAAAAACAGAAAGCTCCTTCCTGCAACTCAGCCTCGCCACCATCCATGGCGCCGTCGATGGCGTGCCGCCGCTCCTGCTCTCCTTCAAGCCTTGGATTAAGAGCAGCCCCCGAGCGCGCGGGAGTGTCACCGATCGCCGGCCCCGAAGGGCCACACCGGAGGACGCCGTCGAAGCTGAACCAAGCCGCCACAGCCTCTCCAAGATCTTCAATAGCCGGAGTCGCCATCCTCGAACTCCGGCACGGGGAAGTCGCGCACGGCAGCTCCACCGAGCTGCGAACGCGACGGAGGCAGTAGATCCACCGCGGAACTCCACCAGAGCACCGCCGTCGAGGAGGAAGATCACTGCCAGCAAACCACCACTCGGCCACGCCACCGCCCTCCCGACGCCGCCGGCTGGAACCCACGCACACCTAAACTATGTACAGGCCGGGATCCGCGGATTCCCCGCCCTCCGCCGCCGGAGCGGCCGCCGGAGGGCGAGAAATCCGGCGAATCGCCGGCTGCGAGCTGGTGGGCACGAGAAGCTTCAAGAAATCGCCCTCAACACTGTAGATGGGGGAGGGAACGGTCCAAGGTCCCTGCAATTTACATATCTCAGTATGTGTTTTTCTAATATTTGGTTCTTTATATGCCGTAAAAGTCCAGAAAAATATTAATAACATAAAGGTTGTCACCAATGACAAACCAAAAACATTCTGATGAGAGAAATCCAGAAAAAGTTTGGCACTCCACGTACTGTAGAAAACTATCTATCAATATTTTCCTAGCTACACTGTATTGCAGATCTGTCAGCCACGTCTAATCGTTCACCAAAATAAAATCTTTGTGACATTCCCAGAATCAACAAAATCAATAGAAGTATGAATGAAATTACCAATAATTTTAAATATAAATCAAAGTAGAAACACGATCTTGATGTGCTTACAAAAATATTCTCTCCTTCGGTCATCCTTTCTATCCTTCCGGCAAAATTAGGTGTAAGCAGTACACGATCTGATGAAGATTAAAGACTATTTCCTTGGATCAATTATGCAGTTAATTCACTGTTAATTGAGCTCTGGAAACTCAGAGGCATTAGATAACTATAAGCATCTGCCATAAAAGTACAACGAGTTGACTTGTTAATTGTAAAATCCTTCTGAGTTTTTCTGAGCTTACTGCCGTCGCTCTCGCCCTGCAGTGCGCTGTGAAAACGCTGAAGCTCTTGCCAAAATTATCCTGGAGAGAGGAGCTGCCGCTCATTTGTAATTCAGTGGTAAGAGACAATTCAATAGCATGAGCTACGTTTCTGGTACAACATAATATTCAGTACGTTGTTGCAATCAACCAACCAAGTAGTCTGGAGGCCAAGATGAGGCGGTCAACGCGTTTCACCAGTAGCTTGTGGACTGAATTAAAGACACTGAGAAACAGTTTCGTAGTTCACATGAAGTCCGGCTCCATGGTTTTCTTGAGCGCCTTGCTATCGCAGCTATTGTGACGGCGCCTGACGCTACGTCTCGCCGCCGCCAAGTTGCCCACAGCAGCATCTCCTCCGCAGAACTCCCGGCCCGATCTGGCACGACACTACACCACGGTATAGTTTAGGGGCACTTGGTGGAAACACACATCTGGGGTTCACATGATATGTTGCATTACATCATTTGGTATTGCGTACCTGATTGCTTGGCCTTTACATTACATCTGTTAAACTATGCAAACTGAGCTCATTAGCAGAGGATCTAAATCTCCCGGATTTCTACTTTTGGACTAGGTAATCTTAAGAAGCACCTTCCAGTACATATTTTAGTATCTGAATTCTGGAACTATATCCCAGTTCTCAGGCATAAATAGAAGTTCGTTTTTAAGCTTATTGGCCTGATTTTCTCTATGCTGATATGCATATATTTGTTCTCACTTAAAAGGAAGCTTAGAAACAACTTAGTGTTGTAATTTATAATTTTCAGTTTGTCTTGAGACGTACTATGCTTTTACTGTTTCGTTTTTTCTTCATTACTCAGTAATTGGCTGTGTTCTTTCCTAATTGTTTGCAACACCCTCATTTCAAGATATTAGGTTTATATTACAACCATTATTTCTTGCGCATGCTGCTCAATTGGCAAGGGGCATTATGACGCTGCACTCGAAATAGGTACTGAAACCCGCATCTACAGTTTTATTGAATTAGCACACTAACATGCCATGGCCGTGCCCCTTTTCTGAGCTTTAAATTGAAAACTTTGATCTGCGTATTATGTATACTTATTCTTTGGCTTGCTTGAGTATTTTCTTTGTGCATTATTGGAAGTTTCTTCTTGGCCATGAGGTACTGTATATATTATGGATTTATTACTTGATTAGATGTTATGATAACTTCAACTGAAGAAAAAGATTATATGATATGCGGCAAATATGAATTTTCATCTGCTATCTATTCAAAAAAATTACTGAGGTGATATTCGAAGTTCATCCAAGTTTGCTCAGAAATATGTCAAACCCTGCATATTGCTTACCATCTTACTGTTGTATTGCCAATATGGAGTTATGGACACATACCATTGGTCTGTTGCAGGTCTTTAAATCTGAATTTAATACTGAAGCTACATTTTCTGAACTTAAATCAGCATTATTATTTTTTACTAACCAATAGTTTTAGTTTTGAAACATTTTATTCAATCATCTTAAAGGGCATATTAATGCCTCTAGTTTTAGTTTTGAGCTCAGACTCAGTTATTTGGTACTGCCACTCCATCCTAGAAGGTGTCTTCTGCTTTGCTTGCGTTCCTGTAGCTTTGCTTGTGTTTGATAATTAGAACTTCCCATGCAAATAACAAGTCAACGACACAGTACAAAACAAGAGAAATAAAGGTGGTACTAGCATAATACTGTCATGTTCATATGATCTGTACATCTAATAGTCCATTTTGTGAACGTATTTTGGCGCCATAGTCCAGTGCATCTAGTCTAGCTCTTATTGTTTACCGAGCTAAATGTTGTGGCTAACGCATGAAAGTGTTTTTTAATAGTATGTAGTCATTAATTACAAGTTATTGCAACCTGTATAACCATACATAGATGATATACGTATTGGTCAAGCCTAATACATATTGGTCAAGCCTAATACATAAATCCCTGATTGGCGAACGTATTTTTGTTTTGTTTTGAAGCCTCAACCGAGCCATGGTGTTTTGTGCCCAACCTTCCAGCCGATGATTTGGTGCTATGTGATTCTAGGACTAGTTCTGGTTGTCATCGATCTGTGGTAGTGCAACTATAGTTGATCTAATTGGCCAAGAATTCCAGGTATTGCTGTTCCGCTAGTTTTGGTTGATGTGAAGCTACTGTCTAAATGAATACATGATCCGGTTGTACCCATCTCCACCGGCGGGTCCTTCGACGGAATCCCGCGCGGGATCTCCACCGACTCCGCCTCCGTCAACTGCCTCCTCGGCCTCGAGGACGACCAAGCCTCGCAGCACTCTCGAAGCGGAATACCCAACTCCGCTCCCAATCCGGCCGAGGCCCACCAGCAGAAGCTCGCTGCCGTCGCCGCATCCATCAGGCACGACGCGCAGTCCGTGCCCCCCGACTCGCCGATGCTGGATAAGAACTCATCCTTCGGCTCCACGTCCTCGGCGCCGTCGCTCTTGAACCTGCCGCTGATCCGGGTGAGGCCTGACGTTATGATGCAACCCGGGATCAACCTCGGTCCCTCTCCTCAATCTATAATTATGTTTTTGCTGTTTCCGACAGCTTCGTATTCTGTGTTCCATCTAATCATATATATACACAGTAGTTGATGTGTGATATTTTTTCCGTTCCATAAACTATGATGAGAAAGCAGAAGATGCTGTTGACTATGAAGATATTGATGAACAATATGTTGGACCTGAAGTCTGAGTGTTTGATGAGGAGAACTATGGCGAGGATGAAGAACCACCTAATGATGTTGAGCTACCTGGTGATAATGTTATACGAGGTTTGGCATATCTGTACTCACAAATGTGTTTGTGTGCATATTATCAGTATTATTATAAAAAACTGTTTGGTTTGGACGGCTGTTGCTCATAGTGGTGAATTTAATCTGAGAAAAGCAATAGTATTGTGTTTCTTATGGATGGCAGTAATCCAGCAACATTATTGTTTTCATGAATGGTTTTCATTTGAAACTTCTAAAACATTGTGAAATTCTATTTATGCATCTCGCTCTGGGAATTTAGTTTGTGAAGAACATGTCTGAAAGTTAAATAAGCCAATCTAATCTGTTGAAGTCAACACCTTATATAGTTTATGATTGAATGTTCAAGTTCTACACTTAGCTTTTGCTTTCGGAAGGTGCAATGCTTTGTCCATGCACAGTTTAGCTTCCTTTATTCATTTATATTGTTGATCTTGTGCTGATTTTTCCCTTACCGTCCACTTGGCAGGTGACACCCCCAGGTGTTGATGAAGCCACTGTCCAGGATTTGATGCTGCCACTCTATTGATTCTACAAATGAATGTCCAGGATTTAATGCTGCCACTCTACTGTCCTGATTGTGCCAGAACATTTGTGATGTACTCGTATTGTTGTAGAGTGTTCTGAAGCTACTGTCCAGGATTTTATACTGCATGTTCTGTAGGTTCATGAATACTTTTTGTTGCTTAGCTTGATCAGAACCTACTAATGATCAGATGTTGCTTAGCTTCATGTTCTATTGATTCATGAACCTTCATGTATTGATGCTACAACTGAATGATTGAGAACCTTATAATGATCTTATTAAATGTAAATTTCGTAAAAATTTCAAACAATGCCTTCAGTAGTTTTGGGGGCAAATTAGGCAAAGTGCCCCAAAATGTATTTCGGGCGGTTAGGCAAAGTGTCCTAATAGGTTTTTGGGGCATTTTGGCAAAGTGCCCTAATAGGTTTTTGGGGCATTTTGGCAAAGTGCCCTAAAAGCTTTTAGGGCACTTTGCCAAAATGCCCCAAAAACCTATTAGGGCATTTTGAAAACTGCCCTAAATTGTAAGTTTTAGAGGCACTTGAAACAAATGCCCTAATAACTTTTCCAATCACCAGTATATTGGGCATTTCAAAAAGTGCCCTAATAACTTACTGGGGCATTTCTGACTTTTTGGGGCACTTCAAAGTGCCCCCAAATTTAGACCGTGACGTAGTGCGAGTTGAAGAACCTGAACCCCCCGGCACGAGTCGAGGTGACCCCTGGGGATGAAGACATGGAGTCCATGGGGTCCAGCTCCCGCATCAGCGGCCGGCCGCAGCTGCTCGCAGATGGACATCAACATCCACGTACTTTTCTCCCGTTCTCGCTCGCATATGCCACCGTAGCACATGCTGAATCCTCGAGTACCGTCGTATTGAGGCTGCTGGTTGGGGAAGGAGGGCAGGTTGCCGGCGACAGAAGAGAGGCAAGCTGCACCGAGCTCCATCGGATCTGTCTCCCCCGATGCTGCCGACTCTGGGTCACTCCAAACCACCGCACCAAATTCCTTACGACTCCACACGCGTCTCCCCTGCTGTCCATCGCGCAGGCCTCGACCGCGGATAGGGCTCGGCCGCGGGAGGGTCTGGTGCTCGGAACGTGAGGATTGGGACGCTGCGGGATCCTTCTACTGGAGTGGAACGGAGGAGGTGGAGGTCGTCGCGCCAAGCCGAGCACCCACGGCCGCGTGCCTCTGCCTTGCTGCTGCCATCGCTGCTCGTCGTGCGCCGTCGTCGGCGCGCCAAGCCCGGCACCCACGGCCGCGTTCCCTGCCGGCTGGTTCCTATGCTCGGAGTGCGTCGTCGTCGCGCCTGTTGCGCGTGCACGCACTCCCGTGACGGGCTGCCGGCGAGGAGGTGTCGCCACGCCGCACGCACCGTGGGCTGTTTTGGCCAGAGATCGAGGGTGCGAGCTGCGATGAAAAAAAAGGAAAATCGAAACGTTATGTGACTTAAGGATGGCAGTGGCGGGTAATTTTTGTCAAGTTCAGGGACAGTTTGAATGACGTACCACAAGAAGCCATCATTCCTTTATTATTAGGTATGTATAGATTAGGTATAGGTATAGATTTGCTCCCAAAGAATAAAACTGCATGACCGTGAGAGAGAAAACAAAAACAGCTCAATTCCTCGATTCCTTCAATGATCACGGGAGTAGTCTTACATGTAGAAAAAGATCAACAAAAACAACTCCAACTCCCACGATAATCGGTGAGCTAGCTAGCTAATCAAGCCGAAGGACTAGCCGCGCGGCGATCAGGCGCGAGTGCGCGACGAGCTAATTAATCCAGCGGCAGAACCAGCTTGGCGGCGTCGAGGCTCGGGTTCAGCCGGAGCGCGACGGCCTTCATGTCCTCCCCGCCTTGCTCGTACGCCGGCAGCGCTTGCTTAGCGACCCGCCTCTTGTACTCATCTGAACCAAGGAACTGCTGCACCGCCGCCGTCTTGGCGCTCTCCACCTCTGCCTCCGTTGCCCGCCTCGCCGCGGCAAGCTCGGCCCTCACCGCACTCACTTCGGCCTTCGCCTCCTCCAGCCGCACCCGCAGAGCGGTGGCGTCGCGTTCCTGCGCCGTCCGTTTCTCCTCCAGCTCCAGCGCGTGGCCCAAAGAGAACGTCATGCAGTTCGCAGCCTGCACGCGCCGACCGTTGCCGCCGCCACACGCACAAACGATGTGACCAACCATTACCGATCAAACGCCTTCCGCTGCGTGTGAATGTAGTTATATACTATGGCATACCTCGCAGAGTTCTATGTAGGTCGACGCGACGACGTCAGAGGGATTCGCCGAAGCGAACTCGAGCTCTCGCGACGGCGTGACGATGCTCTCCAGTGCCTTCAGTGCTTCCTCCCAGTCGGCGCTATCGCCGTCGTGTGTGTCGGGCACGTGCGTGTGCCGTGTGTTCCGGTCCGAACCCGGCGGGGCAGGCAAGCCGGCCGCCAAGCGACCGGACAACGGTGTGGCAGGCAACCCCGGTTGGGCAGGAGGTGGCGTGTTCGGCTCAGAACGGCCAAGTCCTTCTTTTGCACCGGCGACGTACTCATGTTTCCTCTTCTTCCCAGACAACTGCGGCGTGTAACCAAGAGGTTCGGTTTTAACCTTCACCGCCGGAGTCACTGCCTCCTCCGGTGTTGGATCCATCCCTAGCACACATCACAGCAGTAAGTTATCTGCTAACTGAACGAACGGGAATCGATCGGGAGTATTGGAAACGGGCGCAATTTATTACCTTCTGAAAGAATGGGAATCGATCGAGAGTACCCGAGTGCGAGCAATGGTGGCGGTGATGCGCCGGCGAGGTTAGAGGAGAAGGCCGCAGCAAGATTCGTCTCAGAGAGGTAAGTCCGGAGATCAACTGCCACCGCGCCATGTGTGTACAGTAGCTTTGTCTTCGATCTATTATCCGCGCTCGATAGCTCAGGAGGTGCGGTGGAGATCTCTGACGGCGGCTCGCCCCAGCGCACGGGGCACATCCACGAGTCCGGCGACTTCAGGAAAAAGAAGCCCCTTTTCCAATCCCTTTCGGATTTGGGACTGGTCAGGCCAGTGACGAGCATTTCTGCGCCTTTCTTGGTCCCGAAGAAGTACCAGCCCCTGCTCCTTGTCTTGATAGAGAAAAAATGCCGGAACACGGCGACCGACGGCGGCACGCCGGCGGAGTGACAGAGCACGAAGAAGCACACCAAGACGCGCCAACCGTTGGGCGTGAGCTGGCCCGGCGCGATGCGGAAGTGCGAGAGCGCGTCGGAGAAGAAGTCGTGAAGCGGGAAGCGCAGACCGGCCTCCAGGGCGTGCGTGTAGACGCAGACGGCCCCTGCCGGCGGCGGCGTGCACGCGCGCCGCTCGCCGGCGGGGCGTGCGGCGAACTCCGCCGGGACGCCGTGCTTCTTGCAGAGGGCCTCGACCTCGGCCTGGGTGGCCAGGGACGAGGAGAAGTTCTCAGCAGCGATCCTAGAGTGGGCGGCGTGGTTGTCGTCGGCGCTCTCGGTGTCGCTGAGTACCACGACGGGAACGGGGAGGAAGTCATGGCCCTGCGCTCTCGGTCCTCTCCGTGAGGTACGGTGCGGCGTGCTCGCTTCCGAGTCGAAGGTGTCGTGCACAGGAAGTAGTTGTAGTGGCGTACAGCTCTTCTCTGTTTATGAATCGATTCTCGGAATGGGGAACGCCATGTTTGGGGATGTGCGCATAAACCTTTCCTCTCCTTCCTTTGCATTCATGGCAATTACTGATGTTCATGAATTTTGCTACTAGTACAGTAGTGGTATTTTTGTTGTGGTGGAATTTGTCTGTCAGTTTCGTTATTTTTCCGCAGGTAAGAATCCCTCAAGAAATGAAAAGAAGCTAAATGTTTGCGAGAGTAACTTATTCGTACGGACATTTTACAATGTAGACTTCCGAATAACCAATATTTGAGGTAGCGGACCAATCACGGTTGCTTGACCTTATGCGGCCTCGGTCACCACCCGAGGGCGCGCGGTCTCCTTCAGCTAAGGCGACTACGTACTGGGAGTCGTGGCGGGTCTCCAAGTACTGGCCCTTCCTCTTGTTGCGGTCGTCTCGCCGGCCGTCGGCGTACCGTCTCGACGAGTTGGGGTCGTCGTTACCCGAAGCCGGATCTTTCTTCTTCGGCTCGCCATCAATCGGTCTGCCGGCGTCATCTAGCCGGATCGGCTTCTTCATGCCGGAGTCGGCCAGGGCGTACTTGTCAGCGATCTCCAGGAGCGCGGCCATGGTCTTCGGCTCGGCGCGCAGGAGCTTGTGCTTGAGCATGGTGCCCTCCCGGCACCCGTCAGAGAAGAACTGGATGGCGCGCTCCTCGCTCACCCCCTTCGCATGAGTTCCGCAATTCGGACCACCGGGTGAGGAAGTCGCGGTCAGACTCGTTCTTGCCATGTGTGCAGAGCTGAAGATGGCGCGAGCGACCCGGGCGCTTGTACGTGATGTTGAAGTTCCTGACGAAGGCCTCCTCGAAGTCTAGCAAGGAGTTGATGCTGCCAGCCGGAAGGCTGTTCTGCCAGGTGCGCGTCGTGCCCAACAACATGAGGGGGACGTAGCGCACGGTGATTCGCTTGTTCCCGCTCGCGATGCCGACGGCAGTGAGGTAGTCGATGAGCCAATCTTCCGGCTTGGCGGTGCCGTTGAACTTGGGGGTTTCTCGCGGGAGCAAGAAGCGGTCCGGAAACGGCTCCTTGAAGATGCGGGGGCCAAAACATGGCGGGCCGGTCGAGTTCTCCTCCTCGATGGCGTGGGACAGGACCAGAGAGTCGATGCGGCCACACAGATCAACCGTTGTTGTAGGCCCCAAAGGACATAGCCTGTCAGCTACCGGACCTTTGCTGGCTCTCCGAGCAGGAGCGGGATTCGCCTTTCCCTGGCCGGCTCGCGGGTCAGGGTCGTCGCGATCCGCCGGGCACTTGCTTTTGCCGGAGTTGACGCTCTTCTCGCGGCTGGCGTCTCCGTCCTACCTGATGTTGTGAGGCGAGGAAGCCTCCTTGGAGCCGGTGGCTCGCGACTGCGGCTCCTCGCACTCGGATGAATCGCCCTGCTGCCAATTGGCAGCGATGGTGAGCTGCTCGACGCGCTTCACTACAAGAATCCCTGTCTTCAACCACAGAATGAGTTCGTGGTGGAAAGTCAAATATCTGTCGTAGACGCCAACGTACGACGGAATCGCTATTCGTGGTCGAAAGTGCATCATAGATGTACTCCCACACGGTTTTCTCGAACCGTTTTGGATCCGTGATGGCCAGACCTAGACCGAGGCCCGCCCGGCCCAATTGACCGTGACGGAAAAAAACGTAATGGTTGTTGGTCTCCGTGTCGGGAACATGCTACCACGTGTGTCAGACAAATACTGACATGTCAGCCCTTGTCGGGTGACGTCATGTTCTGTCGTCTAGCGTGACGTCACCCGTCGCATGGACCAACCAGACGAAAACATCAGGACGTCCCTTAGGTTGACACGTGCAGGGCCCACAGAAAGACACGTGTCGACATCTCAGGCTAACACGTGTCAACCAAACAGGACACGTGCCCCTTTTATAGGGGACACGTGGACATATCTTGGGTGACACGTAACAGGTTTCCAATCGGCCCATTTCGATAAATGGGCCTTGTATAAATGGGCCACGACATCAATTTTACGGTCGGCCTAGTTATGGCATGGCCCAGACATGCCCAGCCCACTGACTATCGGCTCATGTATATACGGCCCAGCGAAAATCACCCTTCTGTCAGCCCATCCTTGTAAGGCGCACATAGCAGCGGCCCATTAAACAGAGGCCCATTTACGGTCTGAGACATCTTCGTATGGGCCATTTTCTCCCGGCCCTTAAGGCCCATGTACGCCGGCCCGGTTATTATCTTGACCCTTATCCTGGTCCATTTACGTACAACCCGTTTGCAGCAGGCCCACTTAAGGGCGGCCTGTTTACAACCCAGTTAATTCCGGCCCATTAATACTGGCCCAGCTACAGACGACCCATTCATATCTGGACTGTTTACCGACGACCTATTTACGTAAAGCCCACTCCATGTCGGCCCAATTACGATCTGGAAAATGTACGGTACGGCCCATTTCCGACCGGCCCAGTTAGAGTGATGACGGCTTATTAGGGCCCATTAGTCATTCACAGATGTGGGTACTGTTTTGTGCTATACAGGTATGGATCCCTCCGTCTACGACATGATGAAAGCTATGCTGGCGGAGAAGGCGACGGCCGTGCAAGCGCTGCCGGCATTGGCGAAGAAAGTCAAAACAGAGCCGGGGTCGTCGCCGTTGTTGTGCCGAAAGAAAGGGAAACTGGGTGGTACCATCGGCGAGGATGGTCCGTCTTCTGTGCTACCGAACACCCCGCCTGCCCCCCATGGCTTTAAGGTGCCCACCGGAGCGCGTTCGCCACCACCGGGATTTCCCCGGATGCCAAAGGACTTCGCCAGTGGATACGTTGGAGTTGGAGAGAGCACTGATCGGCAGACTGCACGAAAACTGCAGGAGCAGGTCAGACCTGGTTGTGTCTCCTTGGGCTATGCGCTGGAACTGGAGGAGAAGCTGGGGGGAGAAAGAAGCGGAGATCGCCACTCTACGGAAGCAGCTGGAGGAGACGGATGGTGAGCTAGCCGTGGCGAAGAGTACGTGGAAGGCGGCGGTGCATGAGCTCCTAGGATCAGAGGAGCGCGTGTGGCGGCGCGCGGAGAACGCCCTGGAGGGGTACAAGCGCTGGAAGAAGAGCAGCGGAACGGCAGGGAGGACATGAGGCGTGTCGCTCTCTGGCTGATCTTGCGCATTTTTTTTAGATAAAAGGGGTTCTCCCCCCAATTTCATTGAAATCGAAAACAGGGAACAAGTTTTACAATCCAGGCAAAGCTGAAGCGCAGAGCCAGGTTCCACCAACATACAGATCACTAATGATCAGAGATATAGAAAGCAAAAGCTACCACAGAACGAAAACTAAAACTGCTGCCTCTAACCACCAACATTCACGCAAGGAACCTTGCAAGGATCAACCGACAGGCTTCAGCTTGATCATGATGGAAGGCATCAGGTGAAGGAACAGAGGAATCACCAGCTCCAAAGACCATCGTAGTCATCTCCAAGCGATGCGAAGCACGTCTGCCATCTTCTTGTTCAGAGCGATCGCGTTTCTTGCCAACGAAATGGCTTCCGCATCTTTGGAGAGTACCTTCTAGTGGTCCACATCCATGGCAACCCTTCTCCAAATGTCTCGAACTCCTGGCCAGGTTTTTTCCTGAAAACACATTTCATTACGAAGCTTCCAAATAGACCAAAGCACAGAAGTGCACACAATATTAATGACAGAATTCTGCAATTGCTCAACCACCAGCGAGCCACTGATTCAAAATCAGCTCCCACCTGAGGAGATGACAGGCCAAATAAGCTTAGCTACAAAGCAATCAAAGAAAAGATGGCGAGTAGTCTCGGGTTCTGAGCAGAATAAGCAAGTTCCATCTTCTACGTGCCTACGTTTCACCAAATTATCTCTAGTTAGAAGTCTATTATTAGACATCAGCCAAAGAAACACATGGAGGCACGGGGGGACATGTAGCTTCCAAACAGCAGGAGAATGCATAGGCACTACTCCTCTGTTATTAACGATGGCGTAGAACGACCTCACACTGTAAACGCCAGATGATGAAAACATCCAAATCGGAGAATCTTCAGCATCAGTGAAGTTAACCGTGCTTACAAGTTGGCACAGCTCCAACCATTGATTTAAAATCTCTGGGGAAACACTTCTCCGAAAGGAGAATTTTAAGTTAACCCCATCCCAAGCTTGAGCTAATGTAAGATCATGCTCATTAACGATGGAAAAAAGATCCCAATAAAGGATGGCAAGACTACAATTACCAATCCAAACGTCACTCCAGAATCTAATTTTCACACCGTTACCGACATGCCATTTATAACCCATCTTGGCAGCCTCAATAGCCCACATGACTCCTTTCCAAAAAGGAGATCAATGAGCCGGAGCAGCACATAAAATTTTGGGGACATATCATATTTAAAATCAACAATCTTCCTCCAAATTTTATTTGCATCTAGGTGGTATCGTTTAATCCAGGAGGCAAGCAAACACAGGTTGAATTCCCTCAAGTTTTGGATACCCAACCCACCATACTCCTTCTTAAGGCAAACTAAATCCCAATTGGCTAAATGATATTTGTTTTTATCATCAGAGTCACTCCATAAGAAGTGAGCCATCTGCGAGTTAATCATTTTAATAGCCCACTTGGGACATTTAATAACAGACAGTAAATACATTGGGATGCTAGCAATACACGATTGCAGCAACACTAGTCTGCTCTTGTAATTCAAAAGTTTCCCTCTCCATCCACCAAATCTTTTAAAGATTTTATCAATAACTGGTTGAATATCTTCTTTCCGCAATTTAGTAAAATGAATTGGGACCCCCAAATATTTACAAGGAAACGAAGCAATCTTGCAACAGAAAACCTGAGCAAAGATATTGGCATCATTATCATCAACGTTAATGACCATAAGATCAGATTTATGATAATTGATCCTCATGCCTGACATCCCCTCAAAATAGGAGAGCAGCCATTTAAGGTTCCTGGCATATTCTAAATTATTTTCAAGGAAAAGGATAGTATCGTCAGCGTACTGAAGACTAATAACTCCACCAGGAACAACTTGCGGAAGCAAACCCCGAATCAATCCAAGGTTAGCAGCTTTAAAAAGCATTTTAGAGAAAACATCCGCCACTAAATTAAATAAAACTGGTGAACTGGGGTCTCCTTGTTTTAATCCTCTACTTGCTTTAAAGTAAGGACCATTAATATCAGTCAATCTAACACAGAAGGAACCCCCTACCAAAAGACTTTTGATCCAATTCCTAACAATTGGACCAAAGCCTCTAGAAGCAAGCATCTCATCCAAAAAGGCCCAATCAACCCGATCGTAGGCTTTTTCATAATCTAACTTAAGCACTAAAGCACTATCACCACTTGAATGAGCCGCATGAATCAACTCCTGCGCAGCAACAACACTTTCTAGAATGAACCGACCTTTGATGAAAGTCGTTTGGTTATTAGCAATCATCCTACTACCGATAGGAGCAATCCTATTAGTAATAGCTTTTGATATAATTTTAAGGCTACAGATACCCAAGCTGATAGGCCTAAATTTCTTCATATCCCTGGCATCAGCTTCCTTAGGGATAAGGGTAACAATGGCATAATTCAACCTGGCAACGTTAAGATTACCAGACTCAAAATCTCGCACCAAGGCCATGAAATCTTTCTTAATAAGGTCCCAAAACCGTTAATAAAACATAAAAGAGAAGCCATCTGGGCCAGGGGCACCATTGGCATAGGACTCAAAGACTACTTTCTTAATTTCCTCCTCAGAGAAGGGTTTTTGAAGATCATCGTTTTTTGCATTTGTAACCATATCCTCAGGATCCCAGAAATTGGGTCCCAGGGAAACATTAGGTTTATCCTCTCGAGAGAAAAGATTTTTATAAAAATTTGAAGCGATTTTAAGCATCCTAGAATCGGACTCCTCCGGACCAAAGGGTCCATCGAGCACCGCAATTTTCTTCTTCCTTCTCCTCTGGCTGGCAACATCATGAAAGTAAGAAGTGTTTCTATCACCTTCTTTAATGTATCTATCGCGAGATCTTTGCCAAGCTTTCGTTTCCTCTTGCTCTAGAAATTTATTTAGATCATTTTTAATTTGTTCCATACGTTGTTTCTCTTGACCAGTCAGCAGGTTAGCCTCCGAAAAGGTATCTAAAATATCAAACTCAAGACTAAGATCTTTCTTAGTTTTTCTACCAGCTGACTCAACATTAATACTCCATCCTTTAGAGGCTTTCCTAAGAAGTCGCAGCTTAAATTGCCACACTTCAATAGGAGAGGAGAAATGACATGGAGTGTTCCACACCTTATGAACTAGATTGATATACTCAGCATGACCAAGCCACCATTTCTCAAAACAAAAAAGCTTAGGAGGAGGGCTACAACTATCGCCCGAGTCAATCACCAGAGGAGTGTGATCACTCACTGGTTTAGGCAACGATCTAACAGAAGTAAGTGGAAAGAATCCACTCCAATCAGTACTTGCAAATACACGATCTAACGTAGCCATAACCGGGACAGCCTGGTTATTAGACCACGTATAGCTTCTGTTTGCCAATTTTAATTCGATCAAAGAGTGCTTATTCACCCAGTCATTGAATAAAAAGGTCCAATTAGCATTAATTTGACCATTATTCTTTTCTGTAGCACTCCTAACAAGATTAAAGTCTCCCCCAACAAAATGGGAGTAGAGCAATTGTCCAAGACATCGTGTAGTTCAACAATGAACTCTACTTTGTCCTCATAATAAGCCGTACCATAAACAACAACCAACTGCCAGACACAGTTAAGTCTCTTGTCAAAAACAGTAACTGAGACACAGTACTTAAAGCAGTGGTGACAAACAATATTAAAAAGATCATCTCGAAAACCAACCAGGATACCACCCGCAGATTTATTTGCAGGCAGTTCCACCAGGAGAAATCCCAGGGGCCCGAGATGTACTTCAAAAAAAAGAGGAGAGAACTTCCTGCACTTGGTTTCTTGAATGCCAACAAACTCCAGTTTATTGTTGACAACAAAATCAGGTAAAGCTTGTTTTCGGCCGGGTTTCCCCGTACCTCTAATGTTCCAAATGCCCCCTATCATAATTGAAGATTTTGTTTTTTCTACTTCTAACAACCGACCAAGGGTTGGGGTAAAAACCACTTTCAGGATCAGGCAGCTGATCTGAAGGAGGTAAATTAATAACAGAATTCACACCCTTACTACCAGGTAGATCAGGGAATTGACTAGTAGAACATAAGTCCATTTCATCAGGGAGAACTGTAACAGGATTATTCAAAGCGAAGGCATGATTCAGAGCTAATTCTTTATCAACGAGAGTATGAACATTGTCAAGTTTATTACTAGGTGAATCACCAAGAGATGAACAAACACCTTCAGCTAGATCAATCAAAGAGTTGGAACTCAAAATAGCAAAGAAATTACCTTTAAAGGCAGCTGGAATCTCAAGATTCCTCTTCCTCTGATACTCCTTAGCTTTATCAATTATGCTAATAGTTCCATGATTCCTCGAGCTCCGACAGGCAGCCACCACCGGACCCCATTTTTGTTTAGGCGCAGGGGCATTAGGATTAGCACCAGGAGGCACCATAGTCTGCTCAGACACATTATCCAGGAACGGAAGGAGAGTGCGTTTGACACTACCAAGCTTCTCAACAGTCTCAGGGTCCAGACAACTTTTTTCAAGATCTTCACCATCAGACTCTTCATCAGAATCAATTCCATTCAGAATTTGAGAGCAATATTCCACATTAGCTGACTTTTCACCAAGCTGACCAAGAACTTGTTCCTCGACATCCTCAACATCAATGTGAAATGGATGTTGCCCATCATCCCAGTTCCAGATCTTGTCATCAATAGATTCATAACTAAGCTTGTCAGGTTGAGATCTCGCAGGACTGGATAGCAAAGTCTCTTTCTCATTGGAAGCACCTTGCCAGCTGGCGCAGACACCCAATCCAACAGCAGAATGTATGTCTGGCATGGTAATTGACTGGGTAGGAGCAGGAGCAGGAGGGGGTTGCCGTGCAGGGCCCGGGTTCCTATTCTCTGTGTCAGTATCCATGTTGCCGTGGGGCTGATCAGACGAGCTGATATTATTACCACCAGGGCCTGGACCATTGCCATCAATAGCTGCAGCAGTGGGGATAGCAACCTTCAAATCCAGCATGTATAGTTGTTGATTCATCTCAACAACCCTTTGAGGAGGAATCTTCGAAGGATCTTTGGTGGAGATTAGCAATCTTACTTCAGCATAGAAACTCTTGAAGAAAACCGGCCAATCCACACCCATGAGCACACCAAAGAGGGATGCAAGCTGACCGAATGTTTTCCAAACACACCACTTGGGAGGAATGCCACGAACAGTAACCCAACCGTATTGAAGAGATCCGAATGGGGTAAGGCTACCATCCCAGGTTGAAATCTTCACAGTAACACCAACCTTTTCAAGGTCAAAAACAGGGAATTCCGCCAGTTCCTTGACATTCTTCCATGGTGGGAACCTGACCAGAAAAGACCCAGGGCTCTATTCTCTTATTTGCCACGGTCACTTCTTTGCTTTGCAGAAAATAGCAGTCAGATCTTTCTCCAGTTCAGTTACAGAGATGTTGCCTTTCCTGATCGACACAATTCCACAGTTACTGAAGTTAAGCCATTGCTTTTCACCTTCTTCAGGCACATCAAGATGGTAGAACCCTGACCCAGTATTGGCACTACCAAAGTAACAAGCAGTAGGATGTTCCTTCGCCCAGTGGGGGCAATTGTGCACCGGGTGGCCAGCCAAGTTGCAAATGAAACAGAGTTTTGCTTTCACACAATTCCCACAATCAAGTACTCCATCCGTCCAAAATACTTGACATGGATTTATCCAAATTCGGATGTATCTAAACTTGTTTTAGAGCATCTCCAGCGGAGCCTCCAAATGACACTTCAAACCATACTTGGAGTGTGGCGGACAGAAACCTTGCCGCCGCCATGACATCTCTTGTGTCGCTGGCGCCGCCTTCTTGTAATCGTGCTTCCGCTGGTTCCAAAGGGAGATCCATCCATCTACGACATGATGAAAACCATTCTGGCGGAAAAGGCAGCGTCCGCACAATGGCGAACAAGGAGAAAAGCGAGCCGGACAACGATGCCCCGTTGCTGCGAGGAAAGAAGAGGAGGCTGGATGAAGCAGCGGGTCAGTCTTCTTATGTGATGCCAAACAGCCCGTGTGCCGTCCATGGCTGCACGGTGTCCACTGATACGTCTCCAACGTATCCATAATTTCTGCTGTTCCATGCTTATATTATACCATTTGCTACATGTTTTATATACACTTCGTATCACTTTTATGCATTTTCTGGGACTAACCTATTAACAAGATGCCACAGTGCCAGTTCCCTGTTTTCTGCTGTTTTTGGTTTCAGAAAGTTACTTCTGGAAATATTCTCGGAATTGCACGAAACAAAAGGCCAGTCCCTATTTTTCCAGCACGTACACGGAGTCCGAAGGAGAGACGAAGAGAGCCACGAGGTGGCCAAACCACAGGCGGCGCGGCAGTGGGCCCAGCCGCGCCGCCAGGTGGTTTGGGCCCCTCGGGGGTCCGCCGACATCGCCCCTTCGCCTATTTATTCCCCGAGACGCGAAAACCCTAAAACACCGAGCCTTTCATCCAGAACATATTCGCTGCCGCCGCCGTCGTCAACCCTAACTCGGGGGGTTCTGAAGCTCTTCCCGGCACCCTGCCGGAGAGGGGAATCATCACCGGAGGGCTCTACATCGCCATGCCCGCCTCCGGAGTGATGCGTGAGTAGTTCATCCTTGGACTATGGGTCCATAGCAGTAGCTAGATGGTTGTCTTCTCCACTTGTGCCATCATGTTTAGATCTTGTGAGCTGCCTATCATGATCAAGATCATCTTATTGTAATGCTACATGTTGTGTTTGCTGGGATCTGACTTATATTGATACCTATGTGGAGCTGAATATTATATTATCATGTCTATGTCATTTGTGATCTTGCATGCTCTCCGTTACTTGTTGAAGCCTTGGCCAAGTGAATACTTGTAACTCCAAGAGGGGGTATTTATGCATGATAGTTGGGTTCAACCTCTATTTAACCTGGGATAGTGACAGCAAGTTCTAAGGTTGTAGATGTGTTGTTGCCACTAGGGGTAAAACAGCAATGCTTTATTCAAGGATGAATGTATTGTTTACATTACGCACATTACTTAATGCAATTGTCTGTTGCTTGCAACTTAATACTGGAAGGGGTACGGATGTTAACCGGAAAGTGGACTATTTAGGCATAGATGCATGCTGGATAGCGGTCTATGTACTTTGTCGTAATGCCCAAATGAATCTCATAGTAGACACCACAGCTCACACATGCATGTTATATGCACTTATCAATTGTCAATTGCCCAGCTGTAATTTGTTTACCCAGCATGTTAGTTATCTTATTGGAGAGACACCACTAGTGAACTGTGGACCCCGGTCCATTCTTTTACATCTGAAATACAATCTACTGCAATCATTGTTCTCTACTGTTTTATGCAAACAAACATCATTTCCATTCGATACGTTTAACCCTTTGTTTTCAGCAAGCCGGTGAGATTGACAACCTCACTGTTAAGTTGGGGCAAAGTAATTTGATTGTGTTGTGCAGGTTCCACGTTGGCACCGGAATCCCTGGTGTTGCGCCGCACTACACTCCTTCACCAACACCTTCGAAGCAAACCTCGTTTTCCTACTGGTTCGATTAAACCTTGGTTTCATACTGAGGGAAAACTTACTGCTGCACTCATCATACCTTCCTCTTGGGGTTCCCAACTGACGTGTGACGTACAAGCATTGTTTCTGGCACTATTGCCGGGGAGATATTCCCTCGTCAACTTAGAGCCACCAACACGTTTTCTGGCGCCGTTGCCGGGGAAAACCGAATTGCTTCTGCAAGGGGAGTCTCTCACACCCAATCTCTTTACTTTGTTATTTGTCTTGCTTAGTTTATTTTTATTTAGTTTGTTTGCTCTCTTTATCAAAAACACAAAAAAATTAGTTACTTGTTTAATTCAGTTTGATTTTGTTTTTCAAAATGAATGCTCCTGAAGTTGAAGTTCGTTCTTTTAGGCAACTAGGAGGTGAAAATTTGAAAGATGCTTGGTATAGAATTAGTGATGCTCATCATAGATGTACTAAGAAACACTCTACCACTATCCTCCTTAGGAACTTTTATGTTGGTATCTCTAGTTGGTATAGGTATGTTCTAGACACTCTTACAGGTGGAAATTTCTTGGGTACTCCTGCTTTAGAAGCCTGTAATATTATTGAAAGTTTGGTAGGAACACCACCCACTAAAGATATTAAAATTGAGATCACCTTGGAGGATGTTATAAATAAGTTAGACTCTATGGAGAATTTTTTTCCAAATTTTCTTGATTGTATTGGTAAGACTAATGAATCAATAGCCACCATCAATGAAAGAATCACTGTTCTTGAGGATAATAATATCCATGACACCCAAAATCATAGAATTGATGAGTTAGAGGAAGCTATTGAAACCTTAAGTTCAACCTTTACTTCTCTTAAGTCTAAAAAGGAGAAAGTTTATGTGGGTAGAGAGCAAAAGTTTATGTATGTTCCTAAAGTGCCAAAACCAAAGACTCATTATGAGCTTAAAATTGATAAAACTTTTAGTACGGTTAAAGGTAATGAAACACCTCCAGGAACATCTAAGATACCCATTGTTACAAGCTGTGTGTTGGAAGAAGCTTTTGATGATTTGAATGATTTGCCACTTGACAACACTTGATTTTCACTTTCTGCGCCTAGCTGAAAGGCGTTAAAGAAAAGCGCTTATGGGAGACAACCCATCGTTTTTATTTGCTGTTATTTTTGTTTTCTTTGAGTCAAGGAGTTTTGTTACTTCTGTAGCAACTCCTTTGTATCTTTATTTTATCGCAATGTTGTGCCAAGTAAAGTTCTATATTGAAAGTTGATGCAAGATTTGGATTTCTGCGCAGTGACAGATTTTTAGCTGTCACGGATTTGAGCTTATCTCCCTGTAGAAAATTCAAAAAATTCTGAGAAAAATCACGCATATTCCTGAGATATGTACGCAACTTTCATTATTTTAGGCCAGATCCATCTGAGCAACTTAAGTGCCTCGAAAAAATTCGTCATTCCAGACTGTTCTGTTTTTGACAGATTCTGCCTTTTGTTTTGCATTCGCTCTTTTACTGTGTTTGTGTGGATTTCTTTGCTCCACAAAGCATTGGTGGCTGTAGCTAATGTCCAGAAGCTTTGGGATTGATTGTATCATTACAGAATATGAGAATTTTTGATTATGCACTAACCCTCTAATGAGAACTGTCTTGAGTTTGGTGTGAAGGAAGTTTTCAAGGATCAAGCGAGAAGGGTGATATTATGTGATCAAGAAGAGTGAAAAGCCTAAGCTTGGGGATGCCCCCGTGGTTCATCCCAACCATATTCAGAGAGACTCAAGCGTCTAAGCTTGGGGATGCCCAAGGCATCCCCTTCTTCATCAACAAACTTATCAGGTCATCTCTAGTGAAACTATATTTTAATTCTTTCACATCTTATGCGCTTTACTTGGAGCGTCTGTGTGTTTTTATTTTTGTTTTTGTTTGAATAAATTCGGATCCTAGCAATCCTTGTGTGGGAGAGAGACACGCTCCGCTTTTTCATGTGAATACTCATGTTCTTCACTTATATTTGTTGAGTATTCTTAACTAGCTACTGCAGTGCTTTTAGCTCCTGTTTTTCATGCATCTCTTCGAGCTGTTAGCACTTGTTTATAAATACTCTCTTGCTGCATTATATTATCATTTGGAGAGTTTATGTTTAAATAAATTGATTGGTGTTTGTTTGGAAGAAAGAAAATGCTACATGTAGTAGTTGGTATTGGAAAAGACATATGCATTCTTGTAGATCATTGTCTTGTTTTGATTTGATGCTTTGCAATTGTTTTGAGCTCTCAAGTAGATCATGTTTAAGCTCTTGCATCATGTAGTTAAAGCCTAGTAGTGGAGAACTACCGTAGAGCTTGTTGAGACTTGGGATGCATATTTGTTCTCTCTAAGGTCTAGATATTTTCTGGTAAAATGTTTGAGCAACAAGGAAGACAGTGTAGAGTCTTATAATACTTGCAATATGTTTTTATGTGATTCTTGCTGTACCGGTTTATACTTGTGTTTGCTTCAAACAACCTTGCTAGCCTAAACTCTGTACTGAGAGGGAATGCTTCTCGTGCATCCAAAACTTGAGCCAAAACCCATGCCATTTGTGTCCACCATACCTACCTACTATGTGGTATTTCCTGCCATTCCAAGTAAATATTTCATGTGCTACCTTTAAACTATTCAAAACTTTATTACTCCTTATTTGTGTCAATGTTTTATAGCTCATGAGGAAGTATGTGGTGTTTTATCTTTCAATCTTGTCATTTACTTCTGACAGACTTTCACCTGGACTAGTGGCATATACATCCGCTTATCCAATAATTTGCAAAAAGAGCTGGCAACGGGGTGCCCAGCCCCAATTAATTACAACTTTCATTAATAATTCTCTTCACATGTTTTGCCCTGATTTATCAGTAAGCAACTTAATTTGCAAATAGACACTCCTCCATGGTATGTGAATGTTGGAAGGCACCCGAGGATTCGGTTAGCCATGGCTTGTGTAAGCAAAAGGTTGGGAGGAGTGTCATCTATAAAGAAACTAAAATACATGTGTAAACAAAAGAGAAGAGGGATGATCTACCTTGCTGGTAGAGATAACGTCCTTCATGGGAGCCGCTCTTGAAAGTCTGGTTGACAAGGGGGTTAGAGTGCCCACTACCATTCGTTGACAACAACAAACACCTCTCAAATACTTATTTTGTGCTCTCTATATGCTTTCGAAAACTTAAAAAGCTCTAGCACATGATTTAATCCCTGCTTCCCTCTGCGAAGGGCCTATCTTTTACTTTATGTTGAGTCAGTTTACCTACTCCTTTCTATCTTAGAAGCAAACACTTGTGTCAACTTTGTGTGCATTGATTCTTACATGTTTACTTATTGCACTTGTTATATTGCTTTATGTTGACAACTATCCATGAGATATACATGTTACAAGTTGAAAGCAATGCTGAAACTTAATCATCCTTTGTGTTGCTTCAATGCCTTTTACTTTGAATCTATTGCTTTATGAGTTACCTCTTATGCAAAACTTTTTGATGCTTGTCTTGAAAGTACTATTCATGAAAAGTTTTTGCTTATATGATTCATTGTTTACTCTTTATCTATTTGTTAGCAAACTATAGATCATTGCTTTGAGTCACTTCATTCATGACATGAGCCTTGCAATATATTGATCAAGATTGTGTGAAAGCATGTCTCCTCAGAAATTATTTGTTGTTATCGTTTTACCTACTCGAGGACGAGTAGAACTAAGCTTGGGGATGCTTGATACGTCTCCAACGTATCCATAATTTCTGCTGTTCCATGCTTATATTATACCATTTGCTACATGTTTTATATACACTTCGTATCACTTTTATGCATTTTCTGGGACTAACCTATTAACAAGATGCCACAGTGCCAGTTCCCTGTTTTCTGCTGTTTTTGGTTTCAGAAAGTTACTTCTGGAAATATTCTCGGAATTGCACGAAACAAAAGGCCAGTCCCTATTTTTCCAGCACGTACACGGAGTCCGAAGGAGAGACGAAGAGCCACGAGGTGGCCAAACCACAGGCGGCGCGGCAGTGGGCCCAGCCGCGCCGCAGGTGGTTTGGGCCCCTCGGGGGTCCGCCGACATCGCCCCTTCGCCTATTTATTCCCCGAGACGCGAAAACCCTAAAACACCGAGCCTTTCATCCAGAACATATTCGCTGCCGCCGCCGTCGTCAACCCTAACTCGGGGGGTTCTGAAGCTCTTCCCGGCACCCTGCCGGAGAGGGGAATCATCACCGGAGGGCTCTACATCGCCATGCCCGCCTCCGGAGTGATGCGTGAGTAGTTCATCCTTGGACTATGGGTCCATAGCAGTAGCTAGATGGTTGTCTTCTCCACTTGTGCCATCATGTTTAGATCTTGTGAGCTGCCTATCATGATCAAGATCATCTTATTGTAATGCTACATGTTGTGTTTGCTGGGATCTGACTTATATTGATACCTATGTGGAGCTGAATATTATATTATCATGTCTATATTATATGTCTATGTCATTTGTGATCTTGCATGCTCTCCGTTACTTGTTGAAGCCTTGGCCAAGTGAATACTTGTAACTCCAAGAGGGGGTATTTATGCATGATAGTTGGGTTCAACCTCTATTTAACCTGGGATAGTGACAGCAAGTTCTAAGGTTGTAGATGTGTTGTTGCCACTAGGGGTAAAACAGCAATGCTTTATTCAAGGATGAATGTATTGTTTACATTACGCACATTACTTAATGCAATTGTCTGTTGCTTGCAACTTAATACTGGAAGGGGTACGGATGTTAACCGGAAAGTGGACTATTTAGGCATAGATGCATGCTGGATAGCGGTCTATGTACTTTGTCGTAATGCCCAAATGAATCTCATAGTAGACACCACAGCTCACACATGCATGTTATATGCACTTATCAATTGTCAATTGCCCAGCTGTAATTTGTTTACCCAGCATGTTAGTTATCTTATTGGAGAGACACCACTAGTGAACTGTGGACCCCGGTCCATTCTTTTACATCTGAAATACAATCTACTGCAATCATTGTTCTCTACTGTTTTATGCAAACAAACATCATTTTCCATTCGATACGTTTAACCCTTTGTTTTCAGCAAGCCGGTGAGATTGACAACCTCACTGTTAAGTTGGGGCAAAGTAATTTGGTTGTGTTGTGCAGGTTCCACGTTGGCACTGGAATCCCTGGTGTTGCGCCACACTACACTCCTGGACCGCCACGCCCGCTCGGACTGCCACGGGCGTCCTGGACTTGGCAGCAGCTAGACAAGAGGATATGTCTGCACTGCACACAAACAGCACTAGACAACTCCAGGATACGAAATTCAGTAAACTGAAATATGGACAGCGTCAGTAAAATGTTTAATCTGCAGAATTTGGTACCCAAAAATGAACTGAAGAAGAGTTGAACTGAGGCATTCATTATACAATCAATTAGAAAATGAAATCGAAATGAATTGAACAATGTACAGACTTTGTAGCATTAGTAACTCAAATTTGGCAACAACAACAATCTGTTCTTACATTATCCTTCAAGTACATAAATTAGGCCAGTCTACTTGTACACTTAGGCCACGAAAGACTATAGTCAGTCCCCAAAATACTATAGCCATCTTTGTCCAAAATGCTAGCCAAAATGTCCAAAATACTAGTATCTAACAAGTTTGTACATGTTAGAACAGATCTTCATCATAAACACCACCAGGGAGAGCCATCAAGAGCTGCGTGTAACTAATGACCGTGTTGCTCTCTTGAATCTCCACATTTGCTTGATGTTGTACACCATCGAGGACGGTGATTTGGAGGACGAGCTCCACATAGCTCGTTTAAAAAAAATCAAAAACGATATTTTAAGTTTCCAAAAATTCTGAAAACAAAATCCTAGAAGTAGACCATGATTATGTCTACCATCGTGCGAAATACCAATGTGAAATATTGTGTATTGTGGTCTGTGCAAAAATAACAAATTTCTGGATCTGAGATGTGATTTGAAAATTTTCAGATTTGTCAGGATTTGTCTTTTTTGTGTAGAACGGAATACAAACTATTACGGGTTGAAAATTTACAGACTTGTAGAATAGGTCATTGTGAACGTCTAGGATTTTTTGCAGCATTTTTAGAAACTTAAAAATGTCGATTTTTTTTTTTAAACGGGCTCCATGGAGCTCGTCCTCCAAATGAACTCTCCTCTTACTTGAGGACCGTCATTTTTCTTTTGTTGCTGCCATGAAAATTCTAGTATTTAGTTTAGCAATGAATGGTAACAATATGTCATGTATAGATTGTTGGGGATATACCAAGTGGGGTATCTCTGAAAATCTTAGGCATCCCATTGTCAATTCCCCCATTGCAGGACACTTGCAAATGCACAACACTTGCAATTGCATAGCACACTAATCAGCAAGAATTTTGTAAAATAAGACAGGAAACACATCAATTAATCCTCACAATGATTCATGACAATGGATGCAATATAGGCTAAAGAAACACACAACCAGATATATAAAGGATAAATAAGGTTAATTGTTCCAGTACAATTTTCAGGATTGAACTAACAAATTTCCAGCACAATATATGCCTCAAATTTTCAGTACTGAACTAAAAATCAAGCACAAATTTCAGTTCCAAAGTACACATATACAGAGGACGTTTCTACAGAGGACTAACCTGCTCTGTGTTGGGGCAGGGGAGAACCGCGGTCGAGGAGGGGTCGCAGGAGTGCGGACGCTGTCGGCGGAGCTGAGGTAGGGCTCGTCGGAGATCTTCACGGCGGGGACGAGGAGCTCGTCGGAGCGGGGTGGGGATGAGAAGGCCGTGGGGGCGGACGGGATTGCCGGCGCCGTTTATCCGGTGGCCGCCGCCGGAGATCCCATGGCGCCCTTCCCCATGGCGGCGACGGCGGCACAGCTCTCCACCGCAGTTCCCGTCCGCGAAGTCCTCTGCAAACGTTCGTTTCTCGCCGTTCTGTTGCCTCACGCGCGTGAGAAAGAGGAAGGAGACGAGCGGACCAGGTCCAATTTTGCGTTGACTCGTGGTTGTCCGTTGGATGTGAGATGGATGGTGGATCGTGGGCCTCGAGGCACAGCGTGCCCTGCCTCTTGCGGGGCACGGGATCTCAGTCCCTTTCAATGGCTCATGACTGGTATGGATCGTACACGATGTCTTTTGCCTCCTCCAATTTATGAACGATACTATCCGAGTTATCCCATGGAGAACTAATATTTTTTAGCTAGTTCTTGACATCATACTAGTAGTTCTTGAGATCATACTGCATTGCACGAGCACTTGTTACGATACTGGTTGTCCCGTCGCAAATGAAAATGGACTAGTTGGTTATGCCAAATCATCAATATGTTGTGTCATTGTCAACATGTAAGCCCACATGATGACCGGGCTAGTCAGGCACACCCACTGTGAGCGTTATTAGCCGTTGATGGCCGAAACGAGTCACTAGATCATCCATTCAGCCGTTGAGGATGCCTCCCTTGTAGCCCAAATGGCCCGAACCCTCATCTTGCTGATCTTCTCTCCCTGTCGGTGCACCTCCGGCTTTGCCGGCCTCGGTCCCACATCCTCGTTCGGTGTTCGTCGTGGTTCCTTACCCTCATCCGACGAAGCCGAGACGACCACACCGACGCCGCAACTGCTCGGCCAAGGCCACCACTAGCGTACTCAAGCACCAACGTCCAGATGTGTGTTGTGTTCTTGTGATTCATTTTTTCAATTTTCAGTATGTGTGTTGCAATTGGTTTAATTTTATATTTTTGTAAATTTGCACTTTGCAGTAGTCATGTCCGCCCTAGCACCCCCATTAACTCTCGGGCTTGAGCCTTCGTCTTGAGGTCCCTCTGTGTGCATGGCGGGAACTCTTTCTGCTGAATTTACCAAGAAAATAACGGTTTCAACATGAGTGCGGCGATATAGAGGCCGAGCTCCACGGAGCAAGCAAAAGAAACATTCAATCCGAAATTTATTATATGTAGATAATAATAAAAATTCAAAAGTAAAAAAAAAAGTATTTTCATCTTTTTAAAAAAATCAAAAATATCTATGTGTAGATAATAATATGATCTATAAGTATGAAAAATTCAATCCGAAATTTGTTATAGTTTGGACTTGGAAAAAATAACAAATGGGTGGATCTAGAAATGTTAACAATACATATTTTGAAAAAATTGAAATCTAATCAGATATGTCATTTTCATGTAGCCAAAAATAATACGTAATTTTGCATTGAGACTTTGCACACAGGACATTATATACACCTAGAATATTTGTTTCAAATTTGAAACATATAAATGCAGATATCATTTTAAAAAAAATACCATGTTCCGTGGAGCTCTGCCTCCAAATGCACTTTTCCGATTAAACTTTCAATATGTCCCTATTTCTCCTGAATTTACCAAGGAAAAAGCGGGTGCTACTACCTACCAAACCCAGTCAAATCGTTCGTGAGTAATTAGGTGTATCTTTAACATACTTAACTTTCGTACCAGTCTCCAATTATCATCACTATCTACAAAGTAAAGTTTATTTTATCCAAAGTTTTTTAAAATTTGGGCCCCTCCCTCCCATGATTTTGACCACGGTGAAATCGTTGGTGGCCGTTGTGCTTGTGCCCGTGCCGAAGACACGGCATGACCGGGACACAGCTTCAGTGACTTTGCCAAATACAAAGTCACGTGACTTTGGGTCACTGCCCAATGGAGCCCACCGTGTGTAGAGGTCACATGTCAATCACCACAAAGTCACCCACGCAAAGTCACTGAAGCTGCGTCGGCATGACCGTGCTGTGATGGAATACTCCTGCGCGGAGCAAGCAAAAGATACAAATGTGCAGCAGTGCAGGTGAGCTATTAATCCGTCAATTCGTCTTTACACCAAGTCCGTCAACAAGCAAATGCTCATCGGGAAGCCAACGCCCAACCGGCTTGTCTACTGGCTTGTTCATCTCTCTGCTATACAGCACTACCAAGGACACGGGAGAAGAAGAGCGCGGCGGGCCGTGGCACGACCACCAACGCGTGTGATGCCTTCCTCCTCCTTTTCTTCCACCGACGACCCGTACCACCGCGTCGCCACCTCTGACCTTGATGATGACGCCGCTGCCGTCGTCCTCCCTAGGCAAGCCGACATCGACACCATCATCTCATTCCAGTGCACGCAGGATAAGGTCGACGGGGTGCCGACAACCACGCCATCGACCCAAGCCGATGGTGTGGCACAATTTCCTACTCCATCGCCGGAGTTAGCCTAACCTTTTCAATCTCAGCATATGGGAAGCCTTCACGGCTACAATCCCAAAGGACCAACGCGCCGAGGGAGAACCGTCGTGACCGAAAAATCCTGGGAAATCGGACGCCACTCCTATGCAAGGATCCAAAGAACTTCTCGCTATCGTCGGGGGTTGCGCAATCAAACGAGGGAAGAAGCCCCAGACAAAATCCCACAACACGACCGTTGTCGTCGCCTCGCCGGTCAAGTCCAGCAACCCTAGCCTACCTAACTGCTATGGAGGACCGGATAGAATTTAGGACTACAATTCCAACGACGACGTTGAATGGGATAAACCAATGCTTACTTCATTAGTAACATATTATCAGAGTCTTGAAGGTCAGCCAGAGTACTCCCTCTTTTTTGTAATTAGGTGCACATCGTTTCTCAAAAATTAACTTTAATCATGAATAGTCCGAATCATATGGAATTTTTATTGGCTCGCAGGAGCATATGGTCCTACTGTTCAAAATCCCGTTTTCAAATATCAAAAAAGTTCCAAAAAAATATTTCGATTGTAATTTCATTTTTTGTGTCCGCACTCCGCACACAAAGTTTCGAGGCATGCGCAAAAACACAAATTTTGGTGCACCAAAATGACTTTTCACAAAGGTAAAAGAAAAACGACTTTCCAAGTGGCATCTTTTTATCTTCTTACAGAGCCTACAAAAAGTTTTTTTTTTAACGAAATGTCTAGATGTACACCTGAATTTTTTCCTAGAATTTTCTCAAAATGCATTTTTCATAATGAAACCATTTACTCTTATGAACCAAAACACCACCTCCTGAATAATACATAATTTATGTTATACAAAAGATCAAATTTTTATGGCACATAATCGAGATTTTAAAGATCAAATGCTTAGTAAAAATATATTGACCTTGTTTTAAGAAGCAAATGACACGACGGGTGCACCAGGGACGTCCCAGTTCAGAGGTGCTTTCGGGACGAAGCTAGCATTGCATGGTTTGCGTCGAGTCAAAGTCTGGTAGGCGTTGATCAATCGAGTCATCAATTAGTCTTCTGCAGAAAATACGGAAATGCTCCTCGGGAAGCCAAACAGCTTGTGCACCAGCCTGTTCATCGCTGTTGTTCTACACTGTTATAAGGACACAGGAAACAAATAGCTCGCGGCGCACCATGCCTTCCTCCTCGTCGTCGTCGTCGTCGTCCTCCTCCTCCTCTCCTCCTCCTCCTCTTTCTCTGAAGACCCGAACTATCGCGTCGCCACGCCTGACCTCGACGATGACGCTGCTGCCGTCGTCCTCCCGAGGCAAGCCGACGCCGCCGCCATCAGCTCGGTTCTGTGCACGCTCGAAGAGGTCGACGGGGTGTGCAAGAAATTCGGCGTCCCCAAAGAGCAGTACACCGCGCTCCCCGCCGGCAACCTGCGCGCGAGCTCGCTCCCGCCGTCTGGTGCCGTGTGCGTGTACGCGCACGCGCTGGAGGCCGGGATGCGCGTCCCGCTGCACGGCTTCTTCTCCGAGGCGCTCACCCACTTCGGCATTGCGCCGACTCAACTCTCGCCGAACGGGTGGCGCATCATGGCGGGATTCGTCGTGCTCTGCCACTCCCACGGCGTTCCGCCGTCGCTGGCGGTTTTCCGGCATTTCTTCATCCTGGCCGTCCTCAACCTCAAGCAAAAAGGCTGGTATTTCTTCCGAGCCAAAAAAACCTCCGCCCTACGCTTCAGGGGGTTGCCACATGACATCAAAGACTGGAAGCACAAGTTCTTCTTTCTCTCGTCGACTAGAACGTGGCCTTGTCCCGTCGAGTGGGGTGAGCTGTCCAAGAGCTCGTTCATGGAGCCGGTGCTCACCGGCGAGGAGAAGAAATGGGCGGCAACGCTACAACGTGCTCACGCCGCCGCCCCCGTTTATCTTAGGAAGTACCTTAGCAACAGCAATCTTGCCGCTGCCATGATATCTCCCTTGTCGCCGTCTTGTACTCGTACGAGTACTACTAGTGCCAGTTCCAAAGGTGAATATTGAAACCCCCCTGATTCCCTGTGTTTTGTGCAGCGGCTGATATTCTGTTTTGTCCTATACAGGGATGGATCCCTCCGTCTACGAAATGATGAAAACCATGCTGGCGGAAAAGGCGGCGGCCGTGCAAACGCTGGCATCCGCGAAGAAGGTGAAAACAGAGCAGGGGTCGTCGCCGTTGTTGTGCGGAAAGAAAAGGCGACTGGGCAGAGCCATCGGCGAGGATGGTCCGCCTTCTTCCGTGCTACCGAATACCCCGCCTGCCGCCCATGGCTACACGGTGCCAACCGGCGTGTCTTCGCCACCGCCGGAATTCCCCCGGACGCCAAAGGACTTCGCCAGTCGACAGGGTGGAGAGAGCACTGATTGGCAGACTGCACGGAAGCTGCTGCAGGGCGCCGTGTTGCCTCGGCAAGAGCGCGCGTTTGCGGTGAACAGGCCATCCGACGTCGTCCAGGTATGTCAATTGTCAGCAAATGTAATGCAGGATCCTTCGCTGGTAGGCTTATGTCCACACTGCGCAGTCCGATCGACCACATACATTGTTTATGAGAGCAGGTCAGACCTGGCTGTGTCTCCTTGGGCTACGCGCTTGAGCTGGAGGAGAAGCTGGGGGAGCAAGAAGCGGAGATCGCCGCTCTACGGAAACAGCTGGAGGAGACGGATGGCGAGCTCGCCGTGGCGAAGCGGACGTGGAAGGCGGCCGTGCAGGAGGTCCTAGGATCAGAGGAGCGCGTGCGGCGGCGCGCGGGGCATGCCATGGAGGGGTACAAGCGCTGGAAGGAGAGTAGCGGAACGGCACGGAGGACATGAGTCGTCGCCCTCTGGCTGATCTTGCGCCCTTGATTAGCTAGTTGGTCGATATTTTCGGAGTTTAAAACGTTCTTTCGACGCATTTTGGGGAGTAGTCTGGCTGGCTGTATGACTCGTTCACACATCAGCAGTGATCATAGTTTGTCTGATCTCCTCGAAGGCACTTCCTATCGCTCGTCTGGGGACACCAGAAAACTCGTCCCTAACCTAGCCGGCAGAGCTGCTGCGATTAGGAGGTGACGTTCTTGTTCCACCAAAACTCCACCGACGGAAAAGCTGGGCCCCTCTTCTTTCGCTTGCCGCTCCGGCGGCAGGAGGGAGGGGGACCCATGTTTTTGCATGATAGTTAGGGTTAGGAAGGTTCTGGCATGGTGCGTCGTTGGGGTGGTGGGAGCGGCGCCCGGTCAAATAAATCTGACTCAACTCTACTCCTACACCGGCGTTGTCCTTCATGGCGGTGTCTCAGAGTTGGTGGCACCGTGTGCATGGATGGTGTCGGCGAGGCGGCGACTCCATCAGATGGGTTTTTCCTCCTGTTCTGTCCCCGTTACTGTGGCGTTGTCTCCGGCGCCATGGTGGAGCAGAGAGGATTCGTCCAGGAGTACGTGCAGACAGTGGTCTGCACTGGTGACAGCTGGAAGATGGTGCACCTTGTGCTGGGTTCGTGGTTGGAGGCTGACGGTTCTGGTTCCCTACTCCGACGTCGTCGTGCGGGGGTGTGCCAGTGCTGAAGTTCAATGGCGTGTCCGGGGTCGTGCTGCCCCGGTGTGATTCTTTCAACGGCAATGGTTTGTCCTATGGCAAACTACTTTAGATGTCCGAAAAACTGATGATCAGCGATGGAGCCGCGTCGAGCTCGGGTGAAGAGGTGATTTGTCTATTTTTTTTCTTTGGTGGCTGCTACGGTGGTGCCGAAGAAGATGGATAGGCGTTGGTTTGTCACATAGGTTTATCCTATCTTTCCACATCTGTAGGATGGGTGTATACGTACGTTGTATCTCGTCTTTTATTTATTAATGAGAATCGTATTACCATGAAAAAAAATAGTTTGTCTGATCCACTCGATGCGAGCTGTTCTTCTATGCAAGAGGTCCGAAAATACAAGCAAACCCTTTTTGCAGCCAACCCCACAACTTTAAACAGTCGTCTTATTGAAACCCCTTATCAAAATTCGTTCTTTGTTCTAAGTTTGCATTAAAGATAATTTTTTTAAGCATTAATAAATTTGGATCCATATATTAACAATATATATTGTTGGATCATGCATTAACACATGTTTGGATTTTTTTTGTATCAACATGAACTCATGAATAAACACGATATGTTAACAGAAAACTCATGCATTAACACATTTTCTCGATATTTGTATTAATAGGAACTCATGAATTCATGGAAATTTCAAAATCCATACATCAACATAAACTCATGAACTAACAAGAACCTTTTTGGATCATGCAGTAACAAGAAATCCATGCATTGAACACAACATCATGAATCTGGCAGGGTTCAACCCTAGATCCAGAACAAGAAATCGAAAAAAAATCAAGAACCCTAGATCTAGAACCCTATATGCATAGGTAGAGAGCTCGGATCCGCCCCACATGGCCGGATTCGAAGGTCACCGGCGCCGACGTGGCTGGATTCGAAATTCACCGGCACGGTCTCCCTTCCCGCCGTGGACGCGGCCTCCCACCAAGGCGCCGTTACCGACGAACCCGCGCGCATGTGGTCGAGATTGTCAGAAATATAATATATACATTGCACAGCCCTTTCCCATCAGTTCGGACTTTTGGGATAATTGGCTAGTGCATCAATTTAATATGGTATCAGAGCCAGAGGTCTATAGTTCAAGTCCTGGCCAACGCAGTATTAAAAATAAATATCTGCGGACACCCTAATCCATGTCCTAGACTCGTGAGAAAAAGTCCACAGCCTGGACGTGAGGGGGAGTGTCAGAAATATAATATATACATTGCACAGCCCTTTCCCATCAGTTCGGACTTTTGGGATAATTGGCTAGTGCATCAATTTAATAGAGATTAGGGTTCGGGTGGAGGTGGAGCCTTGTGGGAGGTGGGGGTGATTACCATTAGGGTGGATCCGGTGCTGTTAGGGTCAGTATACATGGGGTCATTTCGTATTTTCGCCAATATGGGGTCTTTTTGCAAAAAAAAAAAAAAACACATGAACGTTCCCGATAGGCCGGGGAGATCCAACTAGTTGTGAAATCTCTGCATTGCAAGATGGTTATACGTGCAGTAATCGAGTACTGTTCGTGAGATATGTTGCAGTACTCTCGATGCTATGCGATTTTGAGCACCGAATATGGAAATATACTAGGTTGGTACATATATTCTTGGTTTTTTTTACGGAAGAAAATGAATCAGGTTGGTGTGTGTATTTTCTTTTTTGAAACTGCCTTATTTGACTCAACTAGAGTAGTTTTCGTTACATTCTCGCTTGATTAATTCCAGCCCGCAGGGAGGAAAAGAATCAAGTAACACTTGCTTACTAAAAAACACCACGCCCTAAAACCGCTAGTTTATGGGCTACTCTATTAGCAGATCGATTTATTTTTCTGAACTTGACATTTGGGAAAGAGCGGCAGATTCCCTTGTGCTCCGTTTGGATGTTCGCATTCGGACCTGATATTGGATATTGATATTCTCCAGGCCTGAATACCACAAATATCAGTTGTTTGGATGTTCTCGATATTCAGCCTAGACATTCGGGCCGAATATTGAGCACCACCATTTTAGCCTACCCAGCCTGTTCCCGAATATAGAGGGGAAGAGCTCGACATTGCTAGATATTCGCCGGCCGAAACGTTTTCTTTCCTCTCCTCGCTCTTTCCCCTTCTATCTCTCGCTCGTCTCCTCCTCGTGTGAAAGAGAGGCGGCGCACAGGGAAGCCACCGCCGTCGCCCCCTTCTCTGGTGATCCAGGCCACCTTCCCTCCTGTCCCGCCTCCCTCCTGTCCCACCTCCCTTCCCCTATGTCTGCGACGCACCCTGAGATCGACGGGAATCCCGACGCAATCCCCGACCTCCGCCTTGACTGCAGCACCCTGCGCAGCTGGTTCCTGCCGGATCTGCTGGTGGTGGTTGGCTGCCCAGCCTACTGCTGCTGGTAAGTCGCCGCCTTCGGGCCCCTCCTCCGCTGAGCTAGGGCACCGCCTCCCTTCACCTGTATCTCCTTCCCCGCCTTCGGGCCTCTCCTGTTTGCAGATACGGCCCGTTGACCTCGCCATGGCGCTCAGCAGAAACCGACCTTGCTGCTCGTCGTGGTTGACTGCCCAACCTGCGGCACCCCAGCCTCTCCTGTTCGATCGAACACACTGTCCAGCTAGATCTCTGGCTTGATTAGATCTCGTTTTTTCTTGCTGTGTACTGTCTCGAGCGTGCTGCGTATACAATTGAGCTAGCGGGAGTGAGCTCCTTTTCATTTGCCGTCGTCCACGTACTAATGTGATGATTTATTTTTACTTTCTTTTTGCTGATCGATACACAAGTCTCATCCAAGTCAATTCCTCAATTTAACCATCCAAACAGGTTTCGGCATTGAAGCTCAATATCAAGTTTGGGTTCCGAATATCTAAACATCCAAACACAAATATTGATATTCAGACTCGATATCAATATCTCGTGATATTGATATTCAACCCAATATAATGTCAAGGCCCTCAATGCGAACATCCGAACGGAGCATTGATGTCTTTCACAATGCGTATGATAGCTCACTTACTGTTGTTTCAAGCAGTCATTTCAGAGATGAGGGCAGCACAAATGCACAATCATTCTCAATCTGTAATGGCCCTCCATAACTAGAGATAATAGATTGCAAGGCATTAAGGCCTGCCAGAGTTTCAACTGATTTAGCAGAAGGGCAGTACTGGATATTCCCCCAAGCAGATAGCAGTACTTCACCAAGCTCATTTCGAAGAACAGCGCCCCAGGACCCAGTTCGCAGCTCATCATTAAACCCTGCATCAAAATTCAGTTTCGCCCAGTTACATTTAGGGTTCCTCCACAACTCTACCTCTTCATTTTGTTTACTCTTCCGGTGTGGACCATTAGATCCTTCTTTCTTTTCGGGTCAGAAAGTTTTTCAACGCCTCTGGAGTCTTGTATTGCACAAAGGTATGACTCCAAGAACTGTGAAGACCGATCAATGCCACATTTGTCATCCCCAAAAATAAAATTATTCCTGAGATGCCAAGTTCTCCACCAAAGAAACAGTAATTTAGCTCTCATGTCTTCATCAAGATTGCTTAGTAATATTAACAGCAAATCATGGTCGGTGTCGAGGTATTGGTAACGCGGACCTGAAGTAAGGTGCCATGTACCACGTGTAGAAGGTGGGGAAGAACGTGGAGGGCTCCGGTGAAGGGATTGCACACAAGTGTTTACCCAGCTTTGGATCTCACAACGGCGGCGAGATCCTACGTGCTGTTATAATGCACTAAAACGAATATGTGTACAGGTTACAATGAGGGTTGTAAAGCGTAGCCCTAAGGCTTCCAGGAGGCCGGCTTATATAGGCGCTGTGCCTTCTCTTACAAAGAAAGACCTAACCGACCTAGTTAAGGAGACCTAGACTAACACGGCCTTATGACCTAACTTGCTCTGTAAGGCGAACGTTTCCAGGCCTTCGTCTTGGTCTTCACTAAGCCAGCTTTGGGGTTAGCCTTGCGCTTCTGCTTACTGGGCCGCCCCGTTAGGCTCCCATGGGTCACCCTGATAAGCCAGGTATTTTTCAACGTGGTGAGTATACCCGTCCGGCATATCCTCCATAGTCGGTGTGTCGAGGTGCATGATCATGAGGTAGGACCATGCATCGTTCAGTCTATATCGAAGGGCCCTTGCCTTTGTACAGTTCACCAATGCATGGTGGTTCGTCTCTGGTTCCATGCCACATATACCGCATGTTTTTTTTTTTGATAGTAATACGTGTATTAAGGCAAAGGCATATGGAGTACAGAATACGCATACAAAGGATAGACCAGAGGGAGACGCAGCTCCGTACAAATTGCAGAAAGACCCCTCGGGAACGAAAGATTTACAACGAGGACCCCCGAGAGCTCTGCCACACCAGTCCACTGATCGTCTCCGGCGCCGGCAAGCAGCGAGGGAGAAGACGACGGACACCCACAGACCCAAAGCTGGAGAAGCTCCATCGCCATGACGGCTTTATGAACCCCGAGAAGAAGCACCAGAAGTGCCCACCTGTCGCTGTGGCGCGCGGGTCGGGGAACAACCCCAAGCTCACCTCCAACCTCCAGAACCGGTCGCTTCCGTCGACGACGTCGAGGAACCGCACCAGAACCGCCTGCCGCAGACCTCAATCCCAGCACGGAACAGGCAGACCTCCAGCCCGCCGCCAGCCTCACCAGGCCAGCCGCGAAGGCTCCTGCAAAGGATCCCCACAACTCCACAACGGCGAGGGAGCAATCGCCGAAGCGACGGTGGAGAAGAGGAAACAAAATCCCACACAAGATCGTCACCACCGCCATGACCATCTCGCCAGGAAACCTAACCTCCCAGATCGAAGACCGGCAGAAGCCAAGGAAGCCGCGTCGATGCCGAATCTGGAGGAAATTATTCGCCGCCGCCGTCACCACCGTCGAAACCGAAGCGACGGACGAGCGAAGACCTAGCCCTAACCTATCTACACGCCAGGAACAGACCCGCGAGGTTCCTCCTCCCTCCCGCCGCCGGAGCGGCCGGCGGAGGAAGGAGGAACCCCACGGCCCGCCGGCGGAGAGCGGTGGCAGACGGAGACTCTTTCTTATCGCCTTTCGCGAGAGCGAGGGGATAAGGTCGAGTCGCCAAGTATGTCATATACCGCATGTTGGGAAGTGGTCCATATGCTGATGGTGCCGAAGGGCCTGTACGCCAAGAGTATCAATTGCAAGCTTCCATCCAAACACCCTCACTTTTGGAGGAACCTTTGCTTTCCAAATAATGACCCAAATATCTCTCTGTCCAGCGGACTTGTTGCTTTGCCCTGCACCTTGACCTCTTGCTTGAATTTCCAGCCAATCTGTATGCACTTTTAACGGAAAACAAGCCATTTTCTCATAGTTCCATGCTATTAAGTCTTCCCCATCAAAAGCCGAAATTTTTATCTGAAGAACGTGATCATCATTAGATGGGTGGAAGATTGAGCGAACCACTGCCTCCTTCCTGCACTTTGTAGCAGGGTCAGGCTAGATACCCGTTTCAGTCTAGGACTTCGCTTTTCCATATATTTTCAGGTTTCCTCTTGGCACCCAATTATCTCGCCAAATTCAAATTTTTGATCCTGACACTGCTCTCCATATAACACCATGTTTCAGTAACTCAAGACCATGCATGGTCCCTTGCCAGCTTGGGGATGAGATTTGAATGAAGGCCGTGTCAACAAGGTCACCCACAGGATAATATTTGGATTCTAGCAACCTCGCACATAGGCTATATGGATACTCGATTAGTCGCCATGCCTGTTTTTTGAAGGAGAGCTTGATTAAACAAACTCAGATCTCTAAAACCTAATCCACCTTGACATTTTGGCTTTGTCATTTTGTCCCACACCATCCAATGGACTCTTCTTCGATCCGTCACCCCACCAGAAATTACGAATAATCCACGATACTTCATCACATAGACCAGCCGAAAATTCAAAGATTCTCATGGCATAAGTAGGTATTGCCTGTGACACTGATTTTACCAAGGTTTCTTTAGCCGCGCTCGACATATATTTCTCGACCAATCAGATCATTTCTTCGAAAGTTTTTTCCTTCGTCGGCTGGAACTTTTCATCCTTCATTCTTCCTTCTGGGATTGGGAGCCCAAAATATTTATCTTCAAAGGTAGTAGAATCCACTCCCAAAATAGAGGCAACAATCCCCCCCGTTTTGTTCTGAGCAATGTTGACCCAACATTAGTGAGCATTTAGTTGCACCCGTTCTGATAGTCTTTTTTCTGGTCTCCTAATGTTTAATTGTTACAGTTGATTTGCCCTCGTAGTATATCCTAGAAGAGCGGAAAGTTCTTTTTGGCTCCTGAGCTCGAGTGATATATTTATTTAAAAAATAAGAAATTATATTTAAAGTTCAAAAAATCTAAAAAAAAAATCATGCATGTTCCAATGATATATAATACAAGCCTGTAAAATCTCAATGCAAATCTATATATATTATAGGCTAGACAAAAATGACAAAATTTGAAGATTTGAAACTATACCCAGAGATCTATATTTGTAATTTTTGTGTAGGTTAGAATACAAAGTATTTCACATTGTGTTTTTGCGAGTCTATAGGATATATAATTGAAAACATGCATGTTTTTTCAGTTTTTTTGAAACTTTTAAATATATGTTCCAATTTTTAAAATAGCGGGAGCACTAGAGCTCTGGTGGAAGAAATGTCACTGTGGAAATTAACTTGGCGCATGAGTTCCCGAAGATACCATGGTGGACGTGGTACACGTGAAAACTGACTTTCAAAGTATCTTAAAAATCGTTTTAAATTACAGACAAGCGTTCACCACTAGCGTGTTGTTACCCATGCTTGGAACGTGGTTTCAGAGGATCATGACGGCTGAAGGTGATGGCCGTTTTCCGAACATCGGAGATATTCCAGGGTTGTCGGGCTCACATTGTAGACGGCACACGGAGGTGTCTGAACTCTGAAGGCTCCTAAAGCGTAGAGCCCCTCCGGACATGATCCAACTGTCAGACGAGGGGGTGGGATCGGAAATTCGAGCGGAGGCAGCGCCGTGGCTGCCAGTGTTGACGAGGGTGAAAGAGTAGCCCATCGCGACTCTATTAAATTGGCGCACAAAGCCTTTACCGAGCGCACCAACTGTCGAATTTTCGGTTTCTGGCTAGTGAATTTATATGTGGATATGCTTTTGTGAGCACGATTGGATGGACTAACAACACTAGCTATCAAACGATGTATAAATGTTCAGGACTCAGGATGGTCTCATGTAACAATCAATCAATATATCAAAGCAAACCCCCAAAGCCCTCCTGCGAGCGTGCCCACGTCGCGCGCATCATCGGCCGTCCGATCGGTGAAACGGACGGCCAGGATTGTCCCACGTCTGTGGACGCTGTAGCGTGCTACATAGACGCACTTCTACAGTGCGTGTGCGTCTCCACGCCGTCCATCGCGGATCCGACGGCCCGGCCGCGCCTCTCCGCGCCAATATGCAAAAAAGTCCCTGCAAAAACAGAAATTGCACCGCATTCCACACTTTCCCGTGGAGAAGGACGTACCTGCAATTTTCGCAGACCTCAGGGACCCCGCCGAAAAAACGCCCGCAGACCCTCCCCTTCTCTTTCTCTCTCCCGCGCTGCTCCGGCGCCGCCGCCGTCGCCGACGTCCGCAGCCGCCGCTGCGGTCCTCCCCGCACAGATCGAAGCACACTGCGAGGTGCGCCGTCGCCGCCTCCACCTCCTGGCCGAGCGCCGCGTGACGGGAGGCCGCGGCCGCGCGGGAATCGCCGTCGCCGCGCCCGCTGCCGTCCGTCGCGTACGCACGCCGCCGCGGCCGCTCCGGCGACCCAAAATGGGCGGCCCCGCCGCCTACGGCCACCCCGCGACCAGCCGCGTCGGAAGCGCCCACGCGCGCGTCCCAGAACGCGGTGGCGCGCCGCCGGCGAGCTCGACGCCGCCGCGGCCGAGCCAGCCTGTTCTGGGCACTGTGACGTCAGCACGACGTCACAGAGGGCCCACACGTCAGATTTTTTCCCTTTTCCCAATTTTTTTTAAACTGCTAATGCTGTAAATTCAATAAATTTAAAATTAAATATGGACAATACAATAAATAAATAAATATATCAAAGTGGCCACCAAAAAAAATGTTTACTACTCATGTCGCACAATAAAAATTCAAATTTGAATATTTTCAAAATTCTAATTACCTTTCAAATTTGTCCATTTCGTCCAACGGAAAAATTTGCAAATCATATCCGAACGATCGGAAAAACATAAATACTACCTACTTATGGCAAGAAAACAAACATGTCTTCAAATTCCAATTTGGTCAACATTTCACGAAAATCCAGATGCACTTCCTCGAAACATTATTTGAAAAAAAAATCCTCTAATTATGGGTTGGATTTAAATTAAACTTTAAAAATTATCAGATAATTTATTTCCTCCATTTATTCATCCAAAATAAACATGTACTACAAATTCAATAATTTCCCAAATTTCCACAGTTTCTAAAAAAGGATATTTCTAATTTTGAATTTTACCACACGACATTTTTCGAAATCCGAACAAATTTCCGAACGTACGCTCTCTTTGCATTCCAATGATTTTCCAAATTTCCACACTTTCAAAATAAGAACATTTCCAAATTCGAACTTACAAAATTGACACCAACAGCGATCAAATTTTGAATTTGGATATTCAAAACTTTTAAATGTCCTCCGAATATTCTGAACTAATTTCTGGATCTGACCAAATTTTAGCCACGCGCTTTCTTTGCATTTCGACAATTTTTCAAATCTACACACTTCAAAGATGTGGACATTTTTCGAATTTCAACTCTACCGTTCTTTTTTTTTCCCACCTCTATTTTTTTTTTCACCCTGCTTTTTTTTTAACTCCAACATTTACTTAAATTTAAAGTGCAAAATTCTCCCAAATTTCAACGTATTCAAAACTAAACAAACTTTGACACACATATTTCCAGACTTGAATTTTCCATGCCACGGTGTTCCCACTGAAATTTAAACAAATTTTTAATTAGGCAAGGTGTAATTAGGCAAGGTGTAAACATTTTCTGAATTTCAGTACACCGAAACCCAAACAAATTTTAATGTGAACATTTCCAATTTTGAGTTTTCCACACGACGGTATTCACAAATATTACCAACATATCAACATGTCTACAAAGTCTGAGCATTTACTAAACGTGCAAACAATTCAAACATAAATAGCTCCCCCATTTGACAATTTCAACTAAAACCGACAACTTCTCAACATAAACATTTTTTGAATTCCAACAATTTTACATTCTAAACAATTTCCAAAAACGGAAATTTCCAATTTTGAATATTTCAAAATTCCAACTACCTTTCAAACCTAACCATTTTACTAACGTAGAAAAAAAAAACAGATCTAAATAACTTTCTAATTTGACAACTTTTCAAAATCTAGACAATTTTCAAACACGAACTCTCTTTGCATACCAACGATTCTCAAATCTACACAATTTATAAATGTCGACATTTTCAAATTAGAATTTTACAACACGGGTGCGGCGTGTCGCCGCACCAAATTTACCTAGTTTTACTTATGTGTGTGGATGTATTCAAGCGTGCAGTGTGCTCAAAGTTGCAATAGGATGTTGTTGGCAAGTGAGAAGCCGCCTCGCCTGAAGAGCTCGCGGACGGTTTTCGGGTTGTTCCGCACGATCGTTTGGACAACATCTCATTCTGGAGGCGTTGGATGTAGAAACGCAAGTACTCGTCACCATACCCCCTGGTGCAGACTTGCAGGCCATACTTCATGTCGAGCTTCTTGTAGGTGCCTTCACAATTGCTATTGAAGACCTCGCAAATATCGGCCAAGGTGAAGATGTTGTAAGCCAGCAATCAAGAATGTGGGTTGACGAGATGGGAGGTATATGCTACGTTAGAGGTGGTAGAAATGGTGTTGTCGACATTGGTGGTGACAATGGTGGCGACGACAGATTAATGGGACATTTGATTCGGAATTTTAGTCATGTTTAAATAGTAGTTATTTTATTATGGGTGATATTTTTGTATCAAAAACTATGATGAAGTTTAGAATTTGAATGTTTGTACTTTAAAATGTATTGTCTAATGTCAAATAGGAAAAGTGGGATAAATTTGTCAAAATCACAAGATTGGTTTTAATATACGGGTTTTAATCTGGTGAAACCCACTGCAGTCTGTACTACTGCCAGTACATCTCTCCATGACTGTTGGTTGGTTCATATGAAGTGTGTGCGCGCACGACGTTAATGTGGTATAAAGGCTAAAACAATCTTTTCTGCTATTTTGTAACTTAAATCCTACTCCCTTTGTTTTATAATATAAAATGTTTCAGACGTTCCAATACGGACCATATACGTGACAAAACGAGTGATCGGCCCACTAAAATACGTTTAGATACGTACGAATCAGGAAAAATGTAAAAAAGCTAAAAGGGTTTTTATTTAGTAACGCAGGAAGTACTTGTCAACAATCTGAGTTTTAAAATATTTAATGTTTTCACAATCAAAACAAAAATTTAGGTCCCATGGAGCACCACTAGCCACGGGTGCAGTGACCAGAGGTTTGGCCTGTGCCGGAGGCGGAATAATGGAGGCGTGCGGTGGCGGCATTGCCGCGGCGGCGCTTCTTCCTCTTCCCCTTCAACAGTTCTTCCGTGGTACGCTCGGACACGTCCGCTACAATTTCGTGCTGCATGCATTCAGAATTATAAATATTTATAATTTTTCTATATAGTTCATCAAACTTTTCAAAGTTTAACTTTGAAAAAATCTTATTGTTGTGAAGTAATATGAAACGAAGAATAATTTTGTTACAACATGCGGTAATTACGAAAATGAAACTAGCGTGACAAGACACTACTAGTTGCCTGGTTAGCACCAAAATAATTCCTCTTACACAATAACCAACAAACATGGAGAAAACAAAATGGTTTTGCTAATTCTCAATTGAATATGAATTAAGTTAGATCTCGTTCAACTTCAGACACTGTTAATTTGGAGTTGTAATTGAAACATTTTAGTTGCAAGAATGTTGTAAATGGGATTTTTCGATTATGAGTTAGTTGCAATTGTGAAAAAATAGTTCACGCGGTAAAAATATATTCACACAGCTAAAACAACAACAAGACCGGAGGGGGGACTCCACCCCGGCTTTGTCATTAAGGTAGAAGTGAGGAATCGAACCCGAGACCTGGCCCTTATGCGCATATGCACGGCTACCACTAGTACGTTATTCACGTAATTAAAAACATGGTATGACGTCACCTGATCGAGAATTAGGCTCCGTTTTGTAGCAAAGTATTTTTAAAGTTTTTTGAGAAATTTATGGTTACAAAAATATTACTACAGTTTAAGACCGTTTGAGGTTTTTTACTCTAACATACAGTGAAGTTTTGAAAAACATGATATCATCAGAAGTATTTTTTTTGAAGTATTGAGCACATTTTAAGATGGACCGTTCGCGGTCCACCTGCATCCTGACTGCTGCTACTTTTTTTTACAAGACTACAAAATGTATTAACAACCATATGCCCTCCAGCAACTTGTGGATTTTATTTTTCATGATCCATCTTATTTGGAGAGGTATCTACTCATAGAGTTCTAGTTTTTTTTTTCGAATCTGCTTTGCCTACGACACTTTGATGTACGATTTCCGTCCGACGCTACATCCATCGGTCTGCTCTCAATTATGGCTGCCACACTTGTATTCCTGCTGTCCTACGCTGTTAATTTCCCAATAAAAAAGTCTCGTAAAGGTAGTGATCCCACATAATTTTGGTGTCGGTCCCACAATTTGATATCATCTGGTACCATCTGTCTAGTACCCCGTATTTTGCCACCATTAGATGTGGGTGGACAGACGGTTCTTAAGAGTGCCAACCAAAGTGAAACTTGTATTTACATTTACCACGCCAAGTTGTGGCAGTTTTTTAACATTGTCACCCACATCTATCTCTCTCTCATGGTTATCCTCTCACGGTTTCACGTTTCCATCCTCTATGTTGTTCCCTACCCATCAGAACGCTAGCGCTACCTACCCTAGCTCTAGCGCCACAACCCTCTACCATGGCTAGACGTGTGGTCGACTGGTCGTGGTCCGTGGTCCGTGTTAGGCCTTCCACAACCTAAGTGCAAATCGGTGCCACAAACGAATTTGGGGCTTCTGGCATCGATGCCCTCCATTGCCCAGTCGACGTCACAAAAAAATTGAGGGAACCGGAGCAGCTAGGTGCTCCGATGTCCAAATGTATCAGCCAATAAAATGTTGCCACATTATGGGAAGGTGGAGCTTGTATCGGTCAAAGTTTCTACCATCCGATAGGTCCCACGTTTTGCTTTTGGGAACCAACACGCTGTGTGACCTGGATTTTTTTACAAATATGGCCCTCTGCTCATTCTTATTGTAAAAAATAGCCCCCATCGAAATCTATTGTCAAAACTAGCCTGGTCAAAGGTGCAAAAGCCGACACGTGTCACCTCCCGCCAGTCCATGTGGCGGAAAGTCACTTCCCGCCAACCCAGGTGACGGGATGTCTCAGGCGACGACACGTGTCTCTTCCCGCCATTCCACATGGTGGAAGGTGGTGGGCCATGACGGTAACAGACGCTGGCTGACTCTGTGGTAGTGGCACTTTCCGCCAGCTTGTTTGGCGGCAAGCACTTCCCGCCAGCTGCTACGGCGGAAGGACACGTGTCACTTTACTAGCCTCCCGCCAGGGCTAGTTTTGACAATAAATTTCAGTGTGGGCTATTTTTGGCAATTAGATTGGGCAGGGGATACAATTCAGGTGGAGGGTCTTCTCCCTCCCCCGGTGACCATTAAAAAAAAATTGGGCAGGGGGCATATTTGTAAAAAAATCGTGTGACCTGTGCCTGAGTTATTTTTCATGGCATCGCTGACTAGCTAACACACTTTTGAGTGTTTGGGCACCGAGTACGCTGTGGAAGGGCTTATGGTGCCCATTCTCGTGGAGCTCATCCCACAAATTCAATTCGCCGTTTAAGCGATATTTGGCACCACAAATTTCTTACTCCCTCCGTTCACTTTTATAAGGCACACTAGCTAACCCCACATACATACCAAAATGAGTAATCTAGACTTATTTTGTACAAAGATTTACTCATTTTTTATGTATGTGGTCAAAATGAAAAGACTAGATAGTGTGCCTTACAAAATGAACGGAGAGAGTACTATTCTTTCACGCGGTGATTCAAAGCAAAAGAGAATGAAAGGAGACACGTAACTTATGTGTTGGTTATTTCATCTAGATATTGATAAGCGATAAATTACGAGACTAATTTTGTTACAAGTGTATAAACATTTTTTAGCCTCGGACATGAATAGTACGTGGGTAACCGAGACTACTACATAAAATTTCATCAACAAACGACACCTTTAATCACCTAGCTACCTTTGTCAAATTTAGTACTCCTTTAACTATTGTGTTAAGCCTGACCGTGACACTGACCCTGAGTGTACTGGTCTAGAGACTGCCCATGGCACATGCCACCGCGGGCAATGTTCCCTGTATTCTGTATGCGGCAATGCGCAGAGTAGAACGAAGTGGTCGGTGATGACGGGGGAGTGTCAGCCAGCCTCATCCTGTGCGGATGTACAACGGGAAATCTTCGTCGTCTCGAAGTCACTTCTACCTATTGGTGCACCCGTGAGGTCGCACAACACTGGTATGGTATTGGTATGCACTGCAGGAGTAATTGCATTGTACAAGACGTCAAGACTATGGTTCTAGCCTCGTAGACACTTCAGCGTTGATCGATGAAAATAAGCATTCTTTCGGCAATCTTTCGGCAAGTGCACCTCGATGACACCATTAACGATGACACTGTGTGCAATCTTTCGGCAAGCGGCCAATATTCGGCAAAACCGGTCTACAAGGCTCAATTCATTGGAGCTAATCTCCCTTGCATGAAGAGGGCCGTTTGGAAAGTCTGCGCTCCTCCAGAAACGATTTTTTTGCATGCCTTGCTATCCAAAATAGGCTTTGAATGACAGATTAGAGAGAAGAGGTTGGCTAAATTGTGGCCGTTGCCCAGTTTACAAAAGTGCCCCGAGTTGGTCGGACATATTTTTTGTCCAATGCCGCTTCACCAAACGTATTTGGAGATTCTTAAAGGATTGGCTTGGTCTCTCCAAACACAACCTGCAACTTTGGACGGCTCAATCAATCAAGGAATGGAGGTCTCACGTGTCCGGCGCCGATATGCCCAACCGCAAGGCTATGGCCTCCCTCACCCTCCCCGCGTAATTGGAGATTTGGAATGAGCGAAATGCCCGGATGTTCCAAAAGAAGCATGCGACCCCCTTGCACTCCTATCGAAAATTACTTGGGTTATTGCAGATGCATTTGTTTGGGGGTGAAATCATGCCAAGAGAGTATTTCGGTGTAATCTTTTACCTTTTTGTCAACCTCGTTCTTAATCTTTTTTACCTTTTTCTTCAAACAAGTATTTTTTATTTTTTACGTGAAAGATAATATGTAAAACTCACTTTTTTTTGCCAAACATAGTTCACAAGTATATGTATGTTTTACGAAAGGTAATTTATAAAACTTGATTTTATGTAATTGTTGGACAAATTTAAAATCTTAGATTCCAGTGACAGATAGAGAAGTAGATATAAACACAAGCGCTACGAGAAATAAAAATAAAATAAAGTGGCATTAGACTTTTAAGATTAAAAAGTGCAAAAAAAATCAATATGACGACTAAGAAAAGATGTCACTTCATGCCCTCCTTGGTGCGTGCGTACTCTTCCATTGTTGTCTCGATCGTTGGTATCGCTCTAATGCGTGCTCCGCGCGACGGCACACCTGGTTCTCAAACTCCAGAACCTGCTGCAGCGCCGCTGCAAACACGGTGTTTTCAGAGCAAGCTTTGCTCTTCTTGAGCTGCAACCGCAGAGCGACAACCTCCGCGTCTTGCGCCACCAGCTTCTTCTCCAGCACCGCCCTCGCCGCCGCCTCCTCGGCCAACTTCTTTTCCAGCTCCAACGCGTAAGAGGACGCGTAGTTCACGGTCTGCATACGTTGTTCCGCCGAAGGAAGAAAGCATCGTTATCGGACGGCAAACATTCGGCTTCGAATGGACGAACAGTTTGCTCAATATGGGTGTGTGTGTGCTCACGGTACACAGGTTGCATACCTGGAGCATTGACGAGGACAAATCGGAGGGCTTCGCCACCGCCAGCTTGTGCTCCAGCTCCTTCCATGCCGCCTCCCGGCCGGTGCTGTCGACGTCGCACGTGTCCGCTGTGGGCAAGTGTCGTGGTATGGGGTGGAACCCGGGAGGGACAGACAAGCGGGTCGCCGAACAGCTATGGACAGCAGGCATCGAGCTCAGTTCAGAATGGCAGGGTCCGTCGTTCGAGTTGGCCTCCTCCCGGTTCCTCTTCTTGCCGGACAGCGCCGGCGTGTCGTGGCCCGGCTCTGTTTTAACCTTCTCCGTCAAAGACGCCGACGCCACCGCCTTCTTGGCGTATTGATCCGCCCCTAACACACAACACAGAAGTAAATTATTTGCTCCCCGGACAGCGGAAAACAGTGACAGTCTGACAGATAACGTTTACCTTTGGCACAAGTAGAAGTAGAACGAACGGCAGACGGTGGCGGTGGTCGAGATTCGCCTACGAGGCTAGGGAGAAGGCTGCGGCAAGATTGGTCTCGCAGAGGTAACTCTGGAGATCAATCGCGGTGTCATGTGCGCCCAGTAACTTCGCAGCCGATATCTTTTGCTGGCTGGTGAGCACCGGATCAGTGAGGAGGTCTTGGCCGGCGGCTCGCCCCAGCGCACGGGGCAGGCCATGGCTCCGGCGACGTCAGAAAGAAAAACTTGTGCTTCCATCCTTTGTTGGACCTCGGCAGCCCAGTGAAGAGCGCCCTGCAGGCGGCGTCCTTTCGCCGGAAATAGTACCAGCCCCTGAGCTTAGAGTACATCCCAGCTTGAAGAAATGCCCGAACACAGCCAGCGACGTTGGCACGCCGGCCTCGTGGCAGAGCACGACGAAGCCCGCCAGTATGCGCCACCCGTTGGGCGTGAGCTGGCTAGGCGCGAGGCCGAAGTGGGTGAGAACTTCCGAGCAGAAGCCGTGTAGCGGGACACGCATCCCGGCCTCCAGCGCGTCCGCGTACACGCACACGGCGCCCTCTGGAGGCGGCGTGCAGGCACGCCGGTCGCCGGCAGGTCGCGCGGTGTAGGCCTTGGGGATGCCGTGCTTCCCGCAGAGGTCCTCGACTGCGCGCGACGAGGCGTAACCCTCGGCGACGGTGACCGAGAGCGTCCTTTCGCCAACGGCGCCGGTGCTGCCCGTGGTGGCGGCGTCAGTGGCGAGGGCGCGGCCGGAGCGAGGAGTGGTGGCGCCGATGAACTCGACGGAGGACGTGGAGGAGTCGTACGAGGAAGGCATCGCGTTGTGCCGTCGTGCAGGTTGTGTGCTTGACTGCTTGTAATGTTAGTGCCTCGGTGTGCACCGTGCAGGATGAATAAATAGAAGAGAGGAGAGGAGGAGTCGAGCTCCTGTTTTTACTCGAGTTTACACAGTGGGAAAGAAAGCCACGTTTTGGAAAATGCGCGTTCATGCAATTTTACGCGGTACGTCTATCCATGCGGAATTAAAGAAGTTCTACTAAAAAAATTCCCTTTTGTTTCGAGAAAATGACAAAAAACCACCACAATTGAACCAAGACGATGATGAACCACCACCTTTGGGCTTTTTGACACATAAATACTACTATTGGGGCCATGTTGTGACGCAGAGCACAAATCTATCTGTTTAAGTCTGTTAACACGTTTCTGACAGCTCGGGCCCACATGCCAGATCTACGTGGCAAAAAAAAAGAAAAGAAAAAATAAGAGGTCAACGCTATATCTAATTAGCAGGCTACCACTCACATCACCGCCGCCGGACTCCGCCTCCGACGAACCCAGCTTCTCGCCAAGACCGGCCGCTGCCGTGCCTCCAGCTCTCCACGCCATGGCCGCACCCCCCGCATCCCCACCGCATCTCGGCTGCAGTGCGCGTCACGACGCCGCCACGCTCGCCGGCCGTCTCCGGTCCGTGGCGGCCCTCGGTGTCCACGATCTATTCTTGCTCTGCCGCTGGCGTCTGCCGGGCGACGCAGCCGAGCTTGCTGCGACGGCAGCAGATCCCCCCCGGGCGGTGGCGTTCCTTCGGCTGGCGACCAAGTTCCGCGTGCTGCTACTCAAGCTGCGGAAGCTGAAGGCTCCGGCGGAGGGCAACGGCGGCGGCGGCGCCACGGCTCCAGAAGATCGGGCCCAGCCGCGAGCTCCTCCACCCTCCACTCCCGGATCGAGTTCGAAGAGCTTGGCCACGACGCCGGTGTATGCTGCCTCGTGCCGCTTCTCGTCGCCCGCGATGGCGCCGCAGATGCGGGCCAGCCACACGTCGCCGTGCGCACCCACCTGGGAGGAGGAGCGATTGGGGTCGGGTTGGGGGAGGAGGGGCGATTGGGGTCGGGTTGGGGGAGGAGGAGCGGCGGCGGCCGGAGCTGGCGATTGGGTTGCGGCGAGCTCGGGGGAGGAGGACCGTGGGCGAAGCTTTGCCGGTGGCAACCTCAAGTGAGGAGAGCTCAACCGGCCGCCTCAACCCCGGCTCGCGTCTTTGCCGTGAACCGTCGCCTGCAGCTGCAAGAGCTCGCCGTCGGTGCTGTTTCCGGCCACCCTCGCACCCCGCTCCGCCTCCCATTGGTCGAGGTACCGGAACACGGAGCTCGGGGAGGGGACGGCCCACCGGATCGCGCATAGGAGGGGAGGGAAGGAGCTCGGGGGAGGGGCCGGCCGACCTGGGTGGCGCGCGGCGGTGCTGAGCTGCGGCGGGACGCCACGGGCCGACGGCGACGCGACCAGGAGGAGAGCAGCATCAGGAGGAGGGGGCGCCGGAGGCGGCGGCCTGCGGCGACCAGGAGGAGAGCAGCGCGGTCGCCGGTGCTGGAGCCGTCCGGGGCGCGTCGGCGCGGCGCGCTGCTGCGGGGCGAGGTGAAGCTCCGGACGGCGACGAGCGGCGGCGGCCAGCGCGAGCTCGGGGGAGGAGAAGCGAGCGGGGTCGGGTCAACTGTGTGCGTCGTGCTGTAGTTCCATGAAAGAAGATAGGAAGGAAAAGGGGAAGAGGCGGAGACGATGACAGGTGGGCCCTACGGGTCAACTTTAACGCTATGTTTCCTTTGCTCCGTCAACTTTTGCCACCTAGACCTGACAGGTGGGGCTGAACCGTCAGTAATCGTGTTAGCATGCTTAAACGGATGAATTAGTGCTCTGCGTCACAGACTAGCCTCAATAGTGGTATTTATATGTCAAAAAGCCCAAAGGTGGTGGTTCATCGTCGTCTTGTATTTAATTGCGGTGGTTTTTTGTCATTTTCTCTTTTGTTTCATTCGAATATGTCTCCTACTACTCTCGTCACTGGCCAGTCGATGATGATGGTGAGTTCGAGCATAGAGTCCAACATCGTGCTAGTAACTTTCCCTACATCTTAAGAATATTTTATAGACCAACAACAAAATCCAAAAAATACTTAAATTGAGCAACAAATGTAGTGCAAGCTCTGCAAGTTGTCAAATCTAAGATAAATTTCGGTTTATTAAAAGAATATATCAATCAGCAATTACTTAGTAATTTTAGCGTGTCGCCTCACCTTTCCAACTACAAACCCTCAATTTCGCCCGCTCCTGTTTATCGATCAGTAATTACTTTGTTAATTTTGCTCCAATTTTGGTTTAGAGCATCTCCAACTGGACCGGGCAAAATTGAGCCCCTATCTGTCTGCGGACGCATCCTTGTCCGCGGACAGGACCCTGACCTCTCCAATTACAAACCCTCAAAGCTCAATCCTCAAATCTTGCGAACCATGCATGTCGATCATATGATTATTCAAATCAACATAATCATATTTCAAATCAATATAAAATTATTAATAGTACATAAAACACTTCAAATTATTCGTAAAGCCGAAGTCAAATTTAAATTCACTGATTTCAAGTGTATGTCCACATATGCTACACAAGATCATTGCGTAGTTGGACGTGCGCTTGTGCTCGAAATTGTCGATGAAGCTCAAGAAAGTTGAGAACTTGCTATACATCCTCGAAGACTCTTTGTATATGAAGTCATATAATACCCCGTAATTTTACTCATCCTTTTTTTCTCGAGAAAACGCAAAAGCTTTGCGTTTCTTTTTATTGAAAAGGTAGATAGAGTTTGTTACATCCTCCTAAGAGGCAGCAAGCATACGACATGAATTATAATCAGTGCACATCCCAGGTGGGTGGCAGTACAACTCGAAGTCCCTTGGCTCCTTCCCGAGCCCAGAGGGTTGCTTCGGCTTTGATTTTGTCTACCAGGACTTTGGACAGATGGCCGAGCACCTTCGAAGATGCAGTCGTTCCGGTGCTTCCAAAGCATCCATGGCGTAAGCAGGGTGATCGAGCCGAGTCCCTTGCGTAGTGGCTTTGGCGTGTTCTGCTTCGCGCGCAGCCACCAGTCCATGAGGGAGCTCTCGTGGTTCGGTGCGGGTGCTGTCATCCGAAGCCAAGCGAGGATCTCATGCCAAGTTTGCCGAGCAAAAGGGCAGTCAAGCAGGAGGTGGTGCATGGTCTCGGCTGCCTGATCGCACAGCGGGCAGCGAGGGTTGTGCTGGAGGCCATGGCGAATTATACTCATCCTTTGATGAATCCATGCCGATCCTGCAATTCGACGAACACTTGACGGGCGAGGTGTATATCCGACGGTGTAAGACATGTCGTGGGCGTGGCGTACGGGGTCGGCGACCGTGTCCGGGGCAGCAGCGGCGAACGCGGATGGCTTTGGTCCCTCCACTGCAGGTTCGGGCCGGTGGCGGAGCTAGGATGGGAACGGCAGCGGAGGTAGTAAGGAGCGACGTGGGCAAGAAAAATGGGAGGAGGCACGTACTAGTAGGGAAAAGTCTTGTGGCAACGTGCCGCTTTTGCCGAGAACAGCTGCTTCATTCATCAGAAAACAATATAGCTACAGTAACAGAAATAGCGTAACCATCAGGTTGAAATTTAACTCTATTCATTTAGGATATATACTTATTGATTTAGTTCAGAAACCCGTTATTTATTCAAAAAACTCTTTCACGCTGAAAATACAATCCTACCTGAGTTTCATTACCAATAGGAAGATTCATTATTAGAAACAATAATCTAAAATCCTTAATTATCTTGTGGCTGAATGATACAAAGGAACACAACAAACAGGCATATAAATGTACAACTTTTTCATCAACTTCCTAGCTGGCAAGAAGAAACTACATAACCTAGGCAATAATATGTCTTGTTGTAATACATACATATAAAAGCTTTTGAGAAATGCCGCCAATACGATATGGAAGTCTGTACAGAAATGAACACAACCACATAACCTAGCAAAACTGAAAATAGATGAAAAGCACGATGGACTTCATTATTTCATTGTAGCTATTTACAATGAAAGATCCTTTACATAAACAAAGACGAATTATGTATTGAGGTTGCACAAAGCGGTTATCTTCTCCTTCTATACAGTAAGACATTATCTCAGAAAGTTTTAAGCATAAAACTTTAGCTTTTCTTTTAGCAAAACCAGAGGTTTTTTTTTATATAATGGATCTGCAAATGTATCTAGTCAGGACTTCCTTCCTCTTTGACAGATGTTTAGTATGTCGAGAAGAGGACGCTAGTTAGATAGAAAAGATCATTTATAAATATATTAAAAAGGATTCATGAAGAAAGTAGCCCCAAAAGCATAACGGAAACTTTCCCCAAGCAGAAAAGGTTTCTAGGTAGTTCCCTAATTCCTTGCATGATACGGTACGACATACAGCTCGTGGAAAACCTAATCTTGATATGCCAGCTAGTTGTTAGTTACCATTTGTCACTGTGCATTGGAATTCAATCTTAGTTAATGAAGTGAAACCACAAAGATGCATCCTATCTAGGAGACAAGATGTCATTCTTTAACATACTCCTTCAGATGAGAGACAGGCACAAGCATATGCCCATGTGTGCCTGCTATTTCTCACCTTTTATACAAAAAGGAAGACGGCAATATTTTTAAAGCCAACAAAATTGAGCCTTTATTATTGTTGTGTTATTCATTGCATTTTCATGACCACGGTCATGATGTAGGCACTACGGAAAACTCAGTTGAGTCTTCAAGAATTCAGCTGTAGTTCCAAAAGTATATTTTTATCTCACACAAAAATAGTGCAAAACCACACAATTAACAGAGGTACCCTTGAAGCTCAGATATATGTAACAGCAGTTAATTTGGGTGTAATAAGGAACCTGAAAGGACAATAAGGTAGGCATTACCCTCGATTGCTCTATCAACCTGGCAATGAATCAACTGAGCTTCAACTTGGCTATGATTCATCTCAGCTGAAACATCATAATATAGGAGATAGATTGGATGTGTTGGATGGAAACCGAAAGGAGAAAGTGAACACATACATGCAGCACAAAAACAAAACAGAGATTGATTGATTGCAGCAGAATGGAGAGGCGACCCAATTAACTTTGGATCGTCACCATGGTACCTCCCCTACCCAAATACAACTTTGTACGTGCCCTAGACCTGCTCATCGCTGCCCACCTCTTGAGCTGAGCGTCCACTCAGCTGGTGGCGGACTGTTCTTCTCATCTTCGAAATTAATTGCCCGCAAAAATAGAAACGATCTGTTCTCCCTTTGCACCGACGCTCCCAACGTCGAAGCTACCAAATCCGGCGACCTAGCCACCGCGGGCAAACGCCCCTCCTCGTCTCCCAGCAATGCAGTTCCTTCCCTCGCCGACAAGCAGCCAATCTGGATGAACCCTAGGGCAGGGTTGGAGAGGGAAAGGGGAATGGGACACTGCAACGCGAAGGTATCTGGTGTGCATCGGACAGTCCAGTGACAGATCGAGCGCGCGATTTTTAGCTTTTGGGAACAGCAAAACATTAGTACAAACTTGTAGCAGAGTGGATACATCCAGTTTGCACTTGATACTGTAGCAAGATATGACAATTAACACCACAATGCATGATTATATCATACTAATAACGGGCAGAAGTTAGGATAGATGCATCAGAGGCAAGACAACTGTTATTTTGTAATGACAGAACACACGGGCTTGAATAACATCAATACAAAGGGTTACAATCCAGAAGAGAATAAAACAAAACTAGAGTTTACACAATCTCAAGACTTAGCTTAAGATGCACCGCCCCATAACAAACATGGCAGAAAGAACTCGATGAGAAGGCACTCAACATATTGTTGTTAAAGCCAGCAACCAAGATGCCCACTACAAATTAGGAAGACACATATCACTTATAGATTATTATTAAGCTCTACCCCTGGTGCTGACTAACCAGCTTTGCATCTTCGTTGGTGAGGAACTCGGTGTACTTGTTCGTGCGGTATTGCCGGAGGACATATGCATTCTCTTCTATACCTTCCATAAGCAAATCTGAGACACCGAAATCAAAATCGAACTCGGGGATGGTGTCTACCGGGACCGGCTGCAGGGGCTCACCCAGCATGTAGTCGACGATCTCGACACGAATGATGAGATCTGCAACCCCCTTGGTCACCAGCTTCTTCCTCCTCCTCTTCCCCTCACCAGCCAGCTGGGCCATGCTGCTCTCCTCCTTGGATCCGGAATCCACAACTATCTTATTCACCTCGTCGGGCTTCGGTTTGTCGCGGCAGCTCCCCTCCCTCGCCGGCCAGTACAGGCTCGATCCGGCGTCGAGCACCATCTGCTTGACCTCGTCCGGCTTGGGCTTGTTAATCCTCTTCGGCCCCTCCTGTCGATGCCGCCGCCGCCGCCGCCGCACGGTGTTGTAGGAGCGCTTGGCGAAGCCGACGGATCTACGCTCCTCCAACTTCTTCAGTACCGGAACGCACGCCGACCCCTTGATCGCACCCCTCTCCATCTGGGCGTCACCCTAACCTCTCCCTCCGGAAACCCTAACAAAAAGCCCAACTCATATACCAGGTCCGGTTTTTTTGCTCTAGCACATCGTCTCGCTGCGGAATCCTTTTCAACATCTAACCTCCTGGTTTTCATATGCGTCGATCGAGCCCATCAACGTCGGTTTGGTTCTTTTCAAAATAAAAAACTAAAGTCGGCACCACGGGCACGAGATGCTCCTCCAAGTCCAACAGCACGGCGTACTTCAGCATGCGGCATATGCCCACGGAGATCTCCTTTAGCAAAACGCCTCCGTTTTAATCTCCTGCACCAGAACGGCCTTGTATAGCAAAGGCACAACACTATCCAGCATTACCACCATGTGCTGACCGTGCGGTAGGACGACACCATCAGCCAAGTCACCAACATCTGCCTCAAGTCGTCAGCACTGCTGCCAATCTACCATAGGAGAGAGAGTCTACGATACAAACTGTGGTTTTGTAACCCCGCCCATCTACGCTGCTCATGGGCCACCGGTCAATCGCATGCACAAGCTCTCCTCTCTCTCCAGAGTAAGCAACCATCGAAAGGGGACAGCTACTACTCCCTCCATCCTAGTTTGTAGGCTAGTTTGTAGGGCATAATCTCAAAAACAATTTGTCCCAAAACTTTCAACCTCCTAGGCACAATTAAATTTAATTCTCTCTCAATTAGTGGTTAGTTGCCTCTCCTCACCAATGCATGAAAGATTTTAGATCCAATCAAGTAGCACATTGGCCCAAGAGATTTGCAAATTAACCCTTACAAACTAAGACGGAGGGAGTACTAGATACACACCACACATGATAAGCTACCTCAAACAAACAAACAAAAGATACACACCCAGTTTCTATGGGCACCATTCATTTGTTAATTCTCCATCGGAGCTATGCCATGCAAATAGAGAAGAAGATGGCGTCTATCCTCGTACCTTCCCGCTACGAAAGACACCGGAGCAGACGCCGGTCTTATGTCCAAGGTAGCTAAACATGCCTGAAGATGCTTTAAGATACGCGTTGCAATATTGTAGACTCGACCCCTTCCCCTCGCGTCGCCCCCCCCCCCCCCCCCAGGCGGCGCTAGGGGCCCAAATTCCGGCGCCTCCAGCTTCCTCCCGTCGGAGCCACTCTGCCGCTGCCATCACCGGCCTCGACCGTGGCGGTGGCGGCACCCCCCAGCCGCCCCAAAGGAGGTCGAGGGGAGGTCCTCATTCCCAGATGGAGGCGACCAGCCCGTGGGGGCGGCGGCGGTCAGGGCGGAGGATGCCGAGCCGTCGGGCTCGGTGGAGGTTGCGACCGGGGCTCGGGCTGCGGGTGGCGGCGCGGGGAGGCGGTGGCGTCGTCGCCGGAGGAGTGGCTCGCCCGATGGACTTTGGCGGGCCCGATCTGGACCCGTCGGGCCTGGGCTGGGGCGTGCGTTTTGGAGCGGAGGCGGAGGTGCTCGCGTCCAGCAGGGAGCAAGGCAGATGCGGTGGCGGTGGCACGGAGGCAGGAGCTGGCCGATGAGGTGCGGGACGGCCACGGAGGCAAGCCGGGGCGGCGGCCCCGGAACTGTAGCTATTCCGGCGGAGCGGGCATGGCAGTCGCCATGGAGGGAGGTGCCACGGCGGCTGCATCATGCTGTGGAGCTCGGTGGCTAATGACACAATCATGATGCCATCCTGCAGCTTCGGAAGCTTTGTGGTCAGGCTGAACTCCGGGCGAAAGCTTGCACGGACTTCGGTCGGTGCCGACGATGGCGGCGCCCTTGGGCGTCGTTCTCCTTCTTGATCGCGTCGTTGTGGAGCTTTTCAACCTCGACTAACGCGTGTGGTTCCAAGATCTCCGGGTGAAAACCTAAGCTCCTTGGGAGTGGGCGACGGTGACGGTCTCGTCACTACCTTGTTGGAGGCGTCACTTTGGAGTTCCTGGACAGCGCAGTGCGACTGTTTCGCGGCGGATGTGCAGAATGGGCGTGTGATCGTGGGCGGTGGACGTCAGGGCAGCGGCTCCGGAAGGTGGTGGTGCGTCGAGGCGGCGACCTCGGGTCTCCGTTGCAGTGGGGGTCCTACGGGGGAGGACCGTGACCTTGCACGGGTTTGGGTGACAACTTTGTGCTGCGAGGGCTGCGGGTTTGTCAACTCGGCTAGATCACCTCCGGGCGATGCGAAGGTGGATCTGGTTGCTACGCCGGGACGGTGGCCCCGGATTTGGCGCGACGTTGAGGTCTGCGGGCGGTCGTCTTTAGTGAAGGTAGCAAGGGCTACGAGACGGCTGGGTCGTGCGGCGTTGTGGCTCGTGTGCGGCTTTGGTGCCGAGTGGTGTACGTCGGGGCGGCGGCCCTGAGGTTTGGTGGTGTGCTTTGTGGCGTCCGGTGGGCTAGCGTCGTGTGGGCGACGGTCTCCTCGCTTGTGCGGTTTTCGCCCTGTTTTTCTCATAAACAGGGTATTTGTATGGTTTTTTATCCGGTCTTCCTCATAAACTGGGTCAATTCTATTCTTCTATACGAATTGCAGGAACACCCTGCCCTCCTCGAGAGGTTACTCGAAAAAAAAGATACACGTTGCATGAACCGATCCCGCTTACCAACTAAAAGAAAACGCCACATGATTTAACCCATCCGAACACACCAAACAAAACACCTAAACTCAGACAGCACCAGTGGGCGCAGCAACGCGCGCCCAAACCTTCTATTATATCCTATAAGCGTGCAAAATCTCAATGCAAAATACTTTGTGTTTAAAACTAAACAAAATAATAAATGTACAGATGTGAGTATAGTGAACCATGTATAGTTATAAATATCCAACTTTTATAATTTTTGTGTAGCTCATAGCCTCATAATACAAAAACCTTCGCAACGTGATTTTGCACATTTATAGTATCATTGACGACATGTGGAATTATTTTTCAGCTTTTTCTTTTAAATTGTAAAATTACTTTTTTAAATTTTATAAAATAGTGGGTCACTCGACTCGGGAGGCCAAATTACTTTCCGTTTTTATTTGCATTACTTAATCCAAAAATTATACAGTATGTAAGGCACGAGTGTATTCAAATACTTGGTTTATTCAACTATTTAATTAATCTATACTTCTTATAAAGCAAAACCCCACTAAGTGTAATTAATATTTTTTATCTCCACATGCAAGCTATCCACATCACTTGATTTTTTAGCCGATCAATTGTCCATCTCATCCCACTGACATTTATTAATTATTTTCTATCTCCACATGCAAGCATCCACATCATCTTTTTTTAGCCTATCAAATTGTTCACGACAATTTTTTATGATGTTCGAATAATAAGATCACACCATGTCGCTATATAGTTACACAAGTAAATCATGTGCAAGCATAACACCGAAATTAGTTTCGCACGTGAACTTTTTGCCAATTATTTCAGTGATGAAAATTATATAGTTGTTATTCGAAAATATGGGCTCTTCCATATGTATTCACTCAAAAAGTTTCTAGAAAAAGTTTCTTAAGAGATACCCGCTGCAACGCGCGGGGTCGCGTTCTAGTGATATATAACAACAATGACAATGCCAATTTGAGATCACCTTTTTACGTATTTGTTTTTGCATAATAATATGTGTATGGTCTTATTAAATCAAGATTGAAACATAAACACACTTGTTTTTTAAATTGTTAGTCAAACTTAAATTTTGAATTAATTATGTAAGTAGACAAATAAAAATGAGTGATTCCATAAAAAAACATGAGTGATTCCATAACAAAAAAAAACAAAGTGACATGGAATTCTTACATTAAAAACGTACAAAAGATTATCAATATGAGGACCAAAAAAAGATCATCAACAATCATGACAAGTAGGTTCCATCTCCGAAACTAACGATCCAAGCATGGCTTATGAGTCGCGGCTCATGCCCACGACTCGCTGATATATCGCGATAAGTCGCTGATATATCGCCCGAGTCGCCTGATATATCGCGAGTTGCCCCCATTTTGAGAACACGACTCGGCGATATATCGCCGATATATCGCCGACTCAAAAACCATGGATCCAAGAATCTGGTCACTTCTCGGTGGCAGGACCACGCCACCTCTCCAATGCTTACTCCACGGGATGGCACCTCTTGTCCTCACATACTAGAAGTCTAGAACCTGCTGCAAACTCGTCGTTTTTATGCTGTCTTACCCTGCTTCAGTTGCTCCCACAGAGCCACAACCTCCGCATCCTTCTTCTCCAGCTCCGCCCTCGCCGCGGCCCGCTCGGCCAACTTCTTCTCCAGCTCCCGTGCGCAGTTCACGGTCTGCGTTCATTCCGCCAAAAGAAAATACAATTTCAAGGCACACAGAAAATGCAGCTTCGAATGGTTTAACAATTAACAATTGCATTTTGTCCATGTGCGCACGTAAACATGTATTTCCTCCGTTCTATTTTAATTGACTCACATATATCTACATATAGATGTACCTAACACTAAAACGTGTCTACATGCATCCATACGTAGATATATAGCATACCTGGATCATTTCATCTTTGTCGATGTCCGGCGCGTCCGGCACGGGGAAGTGCTGTGGCTTGGGGTCAAAGCCTGGCGGGGAGCCTATCGAGTTCGGCTCAGAATGGCTAGGCCCGTCCCCGTCATTTGAGTTGGCCTCCTCTCGGTTCTTCTTCTTCCCGGACACTGCTGACGTGTGGCCGCCCAGCTCTGCTTTCACCTTCTCCATCTGAGACGCCCAAGACGCCATCGCCTTCTTCCCGGATTGATCCATCCCTATCGCACAACAAGGAAGTTAATTATTTGCTCACTGCACAACGAAAATAGTGACAGCGAGTGTCGTTGTGAGTAAGCCTGGGCATTCCCGGTTTAGAGCGGTTTGAGCTGGTTTCTCAAACCAACCAGTCAGGCACCAGTTTTCATTGGTTTGGTTTGGTTTAGTGGTTAGATAGGAGCTGATAACACGGTTTGGTGCGGCCTGGTTTGGCGGTGTATACGGTTTGACATCGTACCAAGCCCTGCACGTTGAACAGCCAATCTGAGGACCACATCTGCAGGCCGTACTGCTCCCCTGACTCCTTCCTCCGCCGCCGCTGCGCTGGCCGAGGCCCCGCGCCGCGCGCCGCCGTCCTGGTCGACACGCGCCGCCGAAGCACGCCCGACGGCGAGACCGTACGCTGGCTGTTGCAGAAGTCCGAGCCGGCCATCGTCGCCGCCATCGTCACGGCACCATCCCCGCCATCGCCACCACCATCCGTCGCCTCGATCTCCTCCTCCTCCACCGTCCTTGAGAGCGGGGCCGAGTCCTCCGCCAAGCGCCGACGCAAGCTGCAACCCACGCGCGCCGTCGGGGGCGCCATGGTCAACCCACGCGCGCCGTCGGGGGCGCCATGGTCCCCTTCGCCTCGTCGCCGCGGTCCAGGCGCGCCGTCGCCCAAGTTCTTGTCCCGCGCTGGCAATGCAGGAGTTGTGTGCGAGGTGCGACTGGTTTGGTCGGTTTCGCTTAGTCCAACCCGTCTCAAACTAGCTAAAGAAATTATTAGAACGGTTTGATCGGTTTAATGCGACGACACCGGCACAAACCGCTGATCCGGTGCGGTGCGGGTCGGTCTGACGGTTTGGCCGGTTGAGACCAAACTGTGCCCAGGTTTAGTTGTGAGCGTATTTACCTTTATCACCCGTAGAAGTAGAACGAACGGAAGCAGACTGTCTGGGATCATCTTTTGAGTTGGCCTCCTCCCGGCTCCTTTTCTTCCCGGACAGTGCCGGCTCTGTTTTCACCTTTTCCGTCTGACACGCTGACATGGCCGCCTTCTTAGCGGATTGATCCGTCCCTAGCACACAACACGGAAGTAAATACAATTTGTCAAAGTAACCCAAAAAACGAGTGGCTCTCGCGTCGCGCCACAGCGACGCGCGCGACGCGGGGGCGAACCCTAGCGCCGCGCCGCCAGCAACCCAGGTCCGGTGACCCCCGCCGCCGCTGCCACCGGCCTGCGCCGCGGTGGCGGCGGGCCCGCTGCCAAAGGTGGCGGGGAGGAGAGGCGCCCGCAGGTGGAAGTCGCGCGCGTGTGGGGCGTTTGGCGACGGAAGGCGGTTTTCCGGGGCGGCGGCCCGGACCTCGACGGCATGCGGTGGTCGTTGAGGTGGTGGTGGGGCGGATGGCGGTGCTGTGCAGCGGAGGAGTCGGGGCGGCGCGGCAAGCGAGCAGAGAGGGTGCTGGAGCTGCGGCGGCGTGGGCCCAAACCGGGCCCGATCTGGGCCAAGAGGGCCAAGGTCGCTGAGCTCTCTCTGCTGCGGCTGGTTCGTGCCTGCTAGGGACGGCAGCTGCCTTCCGGGCTGTTACTCCGCTTGCACAGCGCCGGCAGGGGACCAGCGTGGTCGGCGTTGCTGCTGGCCACAAGCCGTGTGTGAGATGCTGTGGGAGATGAATGACACCCTTGCTCGGTGTTGCATCCTCCTGTTGGTGGTTCGGGAAGCTCGACCTGCTACGGGTTGGAGGACGAGAGGGTGGGGCTGAAGGGAGAAAATGGCGCCGCTGCGGTTGTTGCATCCTCCGTGGGAGATGAATGGCCCGCAGGCGTTGCATCCTCGAGGAGACGAATGGCGCCTAGCATTTGGTTGCATCCTTCCGTTGGGAGAAGAATGGCGCCGCAGCAGAGGTTGCATCCTCCGTTCAGTGGGGGGACGCGGCTGCAAGGTGGAAGCACTTCGAGCTTGCCGGGGAAGTGTGGTTGGCCGTGGAGGCAGGGTAGTGGTTTGGTGTGTTGACTGGTTTGGATCCTTGGTTCGGGCTATGCAGGTGAGACTGCCGGCGAAAGCCGTACTCCAGCTGTGGCCGGAGTGGTCGATGGCGACGCCTTCGAGCGTCGCTCCCTCGTTGGAGGCATCGATGTAGCTGTTCCCACTTTGCATTTTTCAACTGCTCCATGGGAAACCTTGACCTAGTCTTCTAGGTCGGACGATGGCGGCGCCTTCCGGCGTCGCATTCCCTCTTGGGGGCATCGTTTTGGAGGTGGATCCGGTCAGAGGGGCTCGTGGCTCGCTAGGTTGTGTGTGTTGTATGGTTTTTAGGTCCGGTTTCCCTCATAAATTGGACCAACTTTCTATCTATTCATTGAATTTAGCAGTTCTCCTGCTAACATTCAAAAAAACACGGAAGTAAATCATTTGCTCAGCAGACAGCGAAATTAGTGAAAGACCGGAGTGAGCGTTTACCTTTAGCACCAGTAGAAGTAGGACGAACCGAAACCGGTGGCGGTGGTGTCGTGGTGATTTACCGGTGAGGTTGGAGGAGAAGGCTGCGGCAAGATTTTTCTCACAGAGATAAGTCCGGAGATCAACGGCGGTGCCATGCACACCCAGCAACTTTGTTACCGATTCATCTTCCTCGCTTGTGAGCTTCCGAACGGCGAAGGAGCACTTGGACGGCGGCTCACCCCAACGCACGGGGCACGGCCATGGCTTTGGTGACGTGAGAAAGAAATACATGTCCTTCCACCGCTTGTTACACTTGGGGAGCCTTGTGAAGAGTACCCTGGCCGCGGTGTCCTTGACATTCTTGGCACGGAAAAAGTACCAACCCCTGGGCTTGAAAGTGACCAGGTAGAAGAAGTGCAGGAACACGACCAGGGAAGGTGGCACGCCGGCGTTGTGGCATAGCACGAGGAAGCCCAGCAGGACGCGCCACCCGTTGGGCGAGAGCTGGCTAGGCGCGAGGTCGAAGTGGTTGAGCACTTGGCAGAAGAACTCATGCAGCGGGACACGCACGCCGGCCTCCAGCGCGTGGGCGTACACGCACAGCGCCCCCTCTGGATGGGCCGAGCAGGCACGCAGGTCGCCGGCAGGGAGGGCGGTGTACGCCTCCGGGACGCCGTGCTTCCTGCATAGACGGTCGACAGCGGGCTGCCGGCAGAGCGACGACTCGTAGCGCTCGGCGTCGACGGGACCCGATAGCGTCGGTGCGTCTACGACGCCGGCCGCGGTGGCGTCGTCCGTGGCCACGGCGCGGGCGGAGCGAGGAGTGCCGAGGCACTCGAGGGAGGATGAGGAGGAATCCGAGGAAGGCATCGCGTTGTGCGGGTGCAGGCTGCAGCGTGCTCGCGGTGCAGGATGAATAAATAGGAGGAGGTAGCGGAGTAGGGGTGGACACAAAGCTCGAGGCTCGGGCTTGGCTCGGCTCGAAGGTAGGACAAGCCAAGACTAAACCTACCGGGCGGGGCTCGAGGCTCGACAAGCCGGCTCGGTGAAGCTCGATGCAATACGAAAATTTGACATAACCTTTGATAAAATTGTAACAAATCATAATTATAATCAACAATAGAGCATGAATAAGCACCACTGGCATTATTTTGCTTAAGTTTTTTGGCTGTGTAAAGAGTTACAACAAGTAAATACATCAAATAAGACACATTTACACTAATTTGCTTCAGTTTTTGTTTTATAGAAAATTTAGGCAAGTAAATACATGAAATAAGCGCTATTTACACTATTTTGCATCAGGTTTTGGCTGTATAGAAAGGTCCAACAAGCAAATACATCAAATAAGCACAATTCACACTATTTTTCTTCAGTTTTTTGGCTGTACAAACAGTTTTGAACATGAACAGCAGGAGCTGTGCTTTTATTTATTAAAGTAGAAAATAATGCAACCACTCATTCACTCAACTCTGAACATCTAGCAAATAGCAAAGTAACTAGAGGAGCGAAAGCAGCATCGACCATCTACAGCTCATCTCGGATGACCGTGACCAAACCTGCTGTACAAACAGTTACAGCAACATCAAGCAAATACATCAAATACGATGCGGTTTTGGAATTCATGGCACTGGTGAAGGCGAGCAGTGCAGCCCGAACTTGGTGGAGAATAGCAATCTGATGGACCAATCCTTTGCAATTTTCCTCGTTATGACCTGCATCAAACATCTATACTAATATAAATATAGAGCCATATGCAGCAGTGCAGAACGGTAGTGGTGGATAAGAGGAGCGGCCGGTGGTGGAAGTCTGGAATAGAGGAGTAGGCCGCACCGGTCGACGGAGCTCCTGTCTCCTGCTTCTGCGTGACGGCCGCCGGCGGCGGCTGCCGCTACGGGAGGAGCAGGCGACTGTGACTACAAGCAGCTATGGGAGGAGCTGCAGGGGGCCATGGCCCATGGCCATGGGCGGGTGGCAGCGGGCGGCGACCACGGCTGTGGTGGAGGGCGGTGGCAGCGTCGGTGGCGGTGAGCAGCGGCCGGCGGCAGGCTAACCCTAGAGCAGCGGACTGCGGACGCGCGAGAGCAGGGACATGGATCGGGATCGATCTGGACTGGGAGGGGTATCGAATCCCAGTTGTGGCGCTCGGCTCACAAGCCGAGCCTCGAGCCCAATTTTTGTAAAGTTTTCAGAGGCAAGCCGAGCCAGTCTCGGCTCGAGATTTTCTGAGCCTGACCGAGCCGAGCCTCGAGCCGGCTCGGCTCAGCTCGATTCCACCCCCATAGCGGAGGAGACGTCGTGGTGTGGCGTCGAGCTGCTGTTTTGGCTCGAGTCTGCACAGTGGGAATGAACATCCATGTTTTGGGAAATGCGCGTACATGCACAAATACGCGCACGTCGGTACGTCTCTCCATGTACTTTTACTAGTAGTGTATATTTCTCGTCCTGTTCACTCATTAGTGCCCCACGGGGATAGGCCATTTTGAAGGTGTGCTCCGTCGACGATGTATTTGACCGTCACGGCTGCTGAAGCATCTCCTGTTCCCGAGGCGAAAATATAATCCTCAATGGCATCACGAGGATTTGCCGGTCAAGATGCCCATGCAGTATAAAGAGTAAAATCCATCATTGGTACCTGAACTTTAGGACGAAAATCATTTCAGTCACCGTACTCAGCAAATACCATTTTACGGTCACTGAAGACGTGATGGTGTGTCACACACGGTCACCGCCAATGCTGGAGCAATGTATTGGCTGACGTGGCAAGTTGCGGGGCCCAATGTCAGAGTCACGTGACCCCTAGGCTATGGGACGCGCTTCTTTATTTTCTTTATTTATTTGCAAAAAGCCCCTTCTTTCTTTATTTTCTCCTCCCAGTGCCACTGCCGCCTGGAGCTGCGCGAAGAACTCAAGGACCTGAGAGGCCGCGTCGTGGCCGTCACCGACGACAAGGTCTGAATGCAAAGGCACTCTCAGCCCTACGGTGGCGCTCGAAGGCGAAGGGCGGAGACGGAGGAGACCGGATGGTGGCGAATTGATGGTGACCGTCGTCGGGGAAGACGAGCATGTTGGCGACGATTGGAGATTTGGAGGCTCCCGCGCGGGCGAGTAGGGACGACGGCGCCCTCTGTTGGACGCGCCCGCGACGAGCAGCAGGGGGAGCGGCATGGCGCAGTCTATGCGACCTTCCCCGCCGCCGGCACCTCTCCATGCGCTCCTCTCTAGCGTGCGTCGGCGCCGCTTGCTTGTGCGTGTGCACGCGCGGTCACCTTGCAAGCGCGGCGTCGAGCAGCAGGCAGCAGCTGCTGCACAGCGCGGCCCCGCCGATGTCCACGTCCACGACGACTTTTTGGGAGGAGCTGTCCACCGCTGCTTGGCACCAGTACAGTATGGCACTACGTCAGCGCGCTGCTCGACCCCAGCCGGCCGTGGCCACGGCGCCGAAGTCTTCCATGATTCCATCCTGGTGTCAGGCCCGGGCCCATAGTGGTGCTAACTGTGCCAGCGGCACAGGGCCCATGAATTTAGGGGCCCAAATTTTTATTTATGCATATGTATATTTGTATAGCATCTGAAGGAAAATTGGCCATCTCCGCTGCACAGCAAGGCCGCTGGGCTGTCTCGGCGCGAATTAGGCAGCAGTGCGGCCGCGCGTCAGTCTCTCGCGCAGGCCCTACTCTCGCGTGGGCTGGTGTGCTACTGCTATTCGTACCGATCAGGTCCTGGTATAGATCTATCTGCTCAGCTCAAAAGTCAAATACTCCCTCCGTTTCAAAATATAAGGCGCCCTTTAATTTCGCTGGTCAACGACCTGCAACTTTGACCATGATTTGTACATATAATATGCCCCCAAAATTGTTATAAAGATATATGAAATGAAAGAATTTTGCAAGACGAATCCAACGGTACCATTTATACATTCTCAATCTATATATTTTGTTATATATTGATGGTCAAAGTTGAGCATCAAAGACCACCTTAAAAATAGCGCGCCTTATATTTTGGAACAGAGGGAGTACCCCCTAAAAAAAAAATCAAAAGTCAAAACACCTACTATTCGCAGGCCCTGCCGACGAACGTTGTCGAAGCGACAAACACGAACTGACACGGCGATTTAGAATCAGCTATTTTATACCTCTTGTTGATCAACCAATTTCGTCACTTATAAGAAGATTTGAACAATATCAGGTTACCAGATTTTTTTTGGTTTCTTGTTTACCTCAGGATTATGGTAGTTTGAAGTCTTTTTGTGATCATCTTGAGGCTGCCCTTAAAAACAATAAACAATCTGATATTGATACCAATGATCTGTTTGTTAAGCTGAAGTTTCTTCATAAAATCTTGCCAAAATAAAATATTGGGCCTGATAAAGTTTTGAAGTTTATAAAGCGGCATGATTCTTTTCCCATTGCAAGTATTGCATGTAGAGTTTTGTTAACTATTCCCGTGACGGGTTGCATCGGCGAAACGAAAAGTTTTCTAAGCTGAACCTATTGAAATCCTATATGCGTACTACAATGACATAACAAAGGCTTAATAATTTGGCAAAAATAGCACTTGAGAACGAAGTGTTTAAAAAGATTGATTATAAGGATATCATTGAGTATTTCATTTCAAAGAACACAAAAAGAACAATGATGTTGAAATAAACGTTTTGCAATTTTGATTTAAATAGGTATGATTCTTAATATTTTAATTATTACATAAAATATTATATCATATATATTAGAATTATTTATTAGTTCAATTTTTTGCGTGAGATAAGGCCCCGTTTTAGATTTTCACACAGGGCCCCAAATTTTGCCGGCCCGGCCCTGCCTGGTGTACACGGCCTCGAGGCAGACGCGCGTGGCGCCAGCGAGCGCGGGGTCGCCATTGAGCAGGCCGAGCCACTCCTCGGTCACGACGACCGTGTACGAGGGGCCATGAGGATGCGGCACAGGTTGGCCCCGTCCTGCACCTCAGTACGGTCAGAGGAGCCCCCGAGTACGGCCGTCGAGTACCGGCCCCCGCTCAGGCGCGCGTGGATCGTTTTGTTTTCTGTTGATGCGTACGTGAAGCTAGCTAGCTAAGGATCCAGCGGCCTGCTTGCTTAGCTTCTACGTGAGCGGTGAGCGTCTCGGCGACTTCTTTCGCTACATGTGCGTCTCGCTGGAACTCGCAAGATCAGAACCAGCAGGCGAGCAGAACAAACGACGCGGCCGTGAGCGCCCTGGACGCTGGGGTGGCCGGAGATTACGGACGGGTTGGACGCCGGCGGCGTGTGCGGCAGACGATCTCGGTGGCGAGCCGCGAAGCAGGGAACGGACGACGGGTTGGGAGACAGAGGAAGAAGGTGACATTGAGTAGACAAAGATGATTGGGAGGGTTCTTTTTGCAAAACTGCCACAGCTGGAGACTGGTCAACACGTCGCTCTACACGCTCCGGTGACCGTCGATGACACATGCGCACGTCTTGAGTGACCGTAAAATGGTATTTGCTGAGTACGGTGACCGAAATGATTTTCGTCCCAAAGTTCAGGTACCAATGATGAATTTTACTCCAGTATAAACATTTCCTCAAGATTTTTTTTTATTTTCCTGACCTATTTCTTTTAGTACTAGTGTACTACTTGTTTTATCCTACACGTTTAGTTCTCCTCATTCCCCCCCCCCCCCCCCCCCCCTCGTTTCACTTGTTGTTCGATTGACATGGCAGATGTCATCTCCTGATCGATGACTTGAGCGAGTGTGTGGCAGTAGATGATTTAGGTTATTCGGAACAGATTGGTACACACGATGTATCCTGCTTGATTGATATTGATGATGATGATCTTGAGCTAAAATATTGCGGGTTGGATTCACTACTTAGAGTCCAAAGATATGGATTATAAAAGTGTTGCTCTTAGGGACATGTAGAGCCGGCTTTATATATACGTGCGGCTCCATGTTTATAAGGTTACCGGCCCTGAGTCGGTTAAGGGTTGGTATCCTACCTCAGGCAAAGTAGTTATACTCACATGGTTTCACCTTCAGAAAATTAATCTGCTTATTAAACTTATAGTCAATGCCCCGTCAAGTTAATTTGGTACCAGGAGGAATGTAGTTCAATATGCCGAGGGTTTGCCGTCAAGAAAATTCATGTACCAACAGCATTTTGCATATTATATTTGCAATTTGACAGCCAATACTTAACAAAATCATGCACATAACAAGATATTTATTCCATTCAACAAAGAAATTCAAATATCAATCCTAATCATCAAATCAAATGCAATTCGTGCATCCACACAGTAGTCCAACAATAACAACACAAGTTCACATGTAACGTTAGATGAATAACAATCGCTCAAACGATCCGACAGTCCCGATTAGCAAAATCACTAATTTCTAGCTTTGCGCGAGGTGTACTAATGGTGGTTTAGCTATTCCGTTTCCGTCCAGGTGCATGTGCATGGGCCGGACTATTGGCTTTTGCATGCATCCAGAAACAAATTTGATGATGTCAGCATTCTTCCTATATTGAATATTTAAAACATTTTATCTCACAAACGACAAATCCGATTAAAATTTCGTTTTCACTACTAAATCGGTCGCGGCGAGATCTTTAAAACAAGATCTCATATTGATATGTTTTGACAACATTTTTTTTCGGACTAAAAATTACCAACCCCACTGTACGTGAATTATCAAGGGTAAAAAAAAAGTTACCAATATCAAATTAGATGCATTATTTCGTCGACATTCTGGCAAAATATATCATAAGGGCAACTCCAACGATGGGCAGGGCTATTTCACGCACGCGCGAGCGATCGAATGATTTCCGACCAGACCTTTCCTTTTCTAGCTTGTCCTCTGTATTTCCTTTTGGGCTGCGCGTAAGGTTCTGCCTCAATCGATCCATCCGACCAGCTGGAGACGGACGTGCAGAAATTATTTGACCAAGGATTCCTTGCATGGAGATGATGTCAGCAAAAGATTCTCTTCTAATTTTAAATTTCAAAATGTTTTATCTTTCAAACGACAAATCCAATTGAAATTTCGTTTTCACCACTAAATCAGTCACGCCGAGATTTTCGAAACTAGATCCCATGTTGATATGTTTTGACATCTTTTTTTCGAGCTAAAAGTTACCAACCCTATTGTATCTTAGTTATCAAGGGTAAACATAAAACTAGTAGATGATCATACCAAGCACATAGCAAGCGTGTTACTGATCCTAGAACTAAATAAAGTGTTATCAAGTATCCAGAGCACGAGTTACCAAACTAAAAAAATACATGATGATACCAAATACATAGCAAGCAATCTACCGATCCTAATACTAACTAAGGTGTTACCAAGCATGTGACACACCAATTACCAACCTAAAAACTAGTAGATGATGATACCAACCACATAGCAAGCAAGTTACCAATCCTAGAACTAAACTGAAGTGTTACCAAGCATATAGTGCATGAATTATCAACTTAAAAAACTAGTACACGATGATACCAACCACATAGCCAGCGAGTTACCGATCTTAGGACTAACTAAAGTGTTACCAAGTATCTAGCACACAAATTACCAACCTGAAAACTAGTACATGATGATATCAAGCACATAATAAACGAATAACCGATCCTAGGACTAGCTATAGTGTTACCAAATACCAACCATCTAGCCCACGAATTACCAACCTATTAACTAGTACATGATGACATCAAATACTTACCAAGCAAGTTACCGATCCTAAAACAAACTAAAGTGTTACCAAGCATCTAGAGCACGCGTTACCAACCTAAATACTAATACATGATGATACCAAGTACCTAGCAAGCAAGTTACCGATCCTATGACTAACTAAAATGTTACCGAGCATCTAGAACACGGTTACCAATCTAAAAACTAGTACATGAATCAGGCCAAGTACATAGCAAGCAAGTTACCGATCCTAAAACTAGCTAAAGTGTTACCAAGCATGTAAAGCACGAATTGCCAACCTAAAACTAGTACATGATGATACCAAGTACATAGCAAACAAATTACCGATCTTATAACTAATTTATACTAGTAGAAAGTAGTAGTTTTTTCTGTCTAATTTTTTTACTAGTAGAAAGTGGGCTTTTCCTATTCCCACCCATTTTTATTTTCTTTTTCTTTTTAAAATGATTTTTTAAATATTAATATTAAAAATGGGTAGTGGTCTGAATCATGTTTTATGTTGTTTTTATACTAGTAGAAAGTGATAGGTATTTTCTATTCTATTTTTTTTGTTCTAGTAGAAAGTGCATTTTTCCTATTTCCCACCCATTTTTATTTACCCTACAAAACCATTGTCCCAAAAAGGGAATACAAAAATTATACTGGATCTTTTTTGCAAGCAAAATCAATTTTTTTTTCTGAATTATGTTTTATGTTTTTTTATACTGGTAGAAAGTGGTAGGTATTTTCTATTGTAGTTTTCTGTACTAGTAGGAAGTGGATTTTTCTTATTCTCCTCCCATTTTTATTTACCCTAAAAAATCACCGTCCCAAAAAGGAAATTGAAAAATTATAATGGATAGTTTTTGCAAAACGAAAATCAAAAAATTGTGTGTAAAGAAAATAGAACCGGTGCAAAAACATTAAAAAATGTGCCATAATATTTTTGATCAAGAAATTGCAAGACTAACCATGTATATTTCATAATAAATATATGTTCCATAATAAACATATAAAGGGAATAGATATCCGTCGTTAGCAAACGGGCAAAAAAGAAAAGGGAAACAGAGAAGAGAGGTAAAGGTCACGAAGCAAACGGATACGTACGTACGTAAGAAAAAAGAAATGCACCACAGCACCAGGGAGGCAGGGACCCACCAGTGCATGTGCATGCTAGAGAGATTAGGAAAAACTAATTGGCTTGATCAGCACATGCATGTGCTTGTGCAGCGATCAGCAAAAGGGAAAAGGATCTGGTCAGCAACGGACGGACGGCATCGCGTGCGATGCGTGCACGCGTGAGATTAAGCAAACCTGCATGTAAGGACTATCACTAGTTTCCACATGAGACATTATTTTGCTTGAAGTCAGGGCCGTCGACGAGGGCGTGCGAGATGTGCGACGGCGGGGCCCCCAAAATTTTGGGGCCCTCAAATCGCAAGACAAACATTGGGATGGCTGCCCCATATCTCTTGTGGCGGAGCCGGAGAGGTTACTCCGCTCCACACCTTTCCTTGCCTCCAGATTCCAGCAGCCTAGCAGAGCAGCGCCGTGCATCGTCTTATTTCTTTGGACGAAAGCTCCATGGAAGCTCGATCCAACCTTTCTGTTGTACGTGAGAAGAAGATGATCTAAATGGGCCTAGAGTCTGCCTATGAGCTTATGTGACAGGGCCCATCTAACGGTGGCTGCTTGTTTTTTTGCATTACGATGTCTATGCCGTTTCTTTAGATGCTGTCTATAAGTCTATTCATTGATCTAGCACAACCTTGAACATTTTGTGCAGCAGCGTGTGGCTTAGGAAAAACACGATCTACTTTTCCAGTTTTAGTTTGATTTCCACAATGTCTCAAAAAAAAGTTTTTTTTGCATATTCAATGAATTTTGGTTTGCCAAGTGCACTCAAAATAAAAGTTTGATCTCTATGTCGGGACCGGCCGACGCCGCAGTAGTGCGAGGTTGAGCCGATCAACATGTTGCGTTAGGATTTACATTTAATTTAGTCCTTTGTTTTACGTTCCGCACCAGAGTCCCAAATTTCTAGAGACGGCCCTGCTTGAAGTACAATAGTACTAGTACGTGGAGGAATTGTACGAGGAGGGCATCTCGCTGTTCAGCTGGTGCTCGTCAGCTCGTGGTGTTCGTGCGTGCAAGATGAATAAATATAAGAGATGAGGAGTCGTCCTCGTGTCTGTGGCGTCGAGGTCTGTTTTGAGTTTTTTTTTTTTTTGCGAAACACGGTACAAACGCATACGCTCACATACACATACATACACTCACCCCTATGAACACACGCACGTACACCCTACCCCTATGAGGATCTTCGATAGACTGAGCCGACGGGTCGAGTCTTGAGATTGACGAAGTCACCACAGGCGTCTCGCTGTCGACGGAAACGTCGCCTCCCGCTGAAGAATATTCCGCCTAAATGATAAACACCAGTGTCAAACCTGGAGTTTGAACTCTGATGGGCTAGAGGTACAACCACCCTTCTAGCCATCTTGCCACATGCAAGTTCTCAGGTCTCTTTTGAGTCGAATCTTCGCAGTGGGAAGGAACCATGTTTTGGGAGATGCGTGCACATGCAGACCTACGCTGTGCAACGGTACACGTCTCCATGTAGTTTTCGAGCCCAGAATTAAAGAAGTTCTGGGATACTTTTTCTTGGATTATTTGAATATGCCTAGTAGACGTAGTATTTTTTTATTTGCCATTTTCATTGATTAAAAAGAAGAGACATGTCCGGTTAATTAACGGGAAACCAACCGAAAACCGATACAAATGCACCAATGTCATCATGGAGCACGACCACATTGGGCACCAGCACCGGCCGACCTGGCCACCCACACGAAGCACACACACATCAACGAAGAGAAAAGTCGTCATCGTCATCACTCCTCCTCGAGCAAGCGACTCCGACTTCATCTTCGACGACCACCAACCCGGCCCTCACCGCAGCGACGTCGGAAGCCATGTCGGCCCATGCCAACAGTCGGCCACACGCGATATACAACTTCGACTTTGACGAGAGCTTCGAAAGGAGAAATATGTTGGGCTTGCGCCGACCGAGTCCTCCACAAACCACCGATTGCCCTTCATCGTCGCCGGAAGGACACTCTCCATTGTAGCTCTAACTTCACAACAACACAACGAAGCAAAACTGACTACGAAGCCCGAGCCGCGACCCAAACTCAGCTCGACGCATCATTGTTGCCAAACTACCCTCGGAGCCCCAGAAGGAGCCATCTCACCAACCACGCGGCCAAGCCGCCAACCACTCTCAAGCTGTAGTCGACTCCGAGACGATGCCCCCAAGGAGGAGCAAGACGGAACAACGCCTTCATCGTCCGATCCAAGGATCTGAGGTTTCCCTCCGGATCCAAGACCATGGGACGAGGAGAGGAGCCCTCAGCGACGCTTCCAAGAAAGTCAGCGGCACCCGCGAGTGTCGCCGTCGCTGATTATGAGCAAGGACAGAACAAGATTTCTCCCAGGAAACCTCCTCTTTCAACCACCACCAGCAACCAAGCAAACCAACTCAGCCGAGACTGCTCCATCACCACCTCTCCACCGCTGCCAAGCCCAGATCAATAACACGCCCTCCCGAGCCGAGACCTGACGGCACGCTAGCCGTAGCCCTCCCGGCCCGATCCCGGCCAACATCGGGCTCGGGCAGCACCACCACCACCCGCACCAAGCGCCAGAGCGGCTGAGCACGGGAGGCCAAGAACCAGCCGAGCTCGGCCAGATCCGGCCGTCGTCAGCCCCGCGCCGCCGTCGGAGCTCCGTCTGCATGGCATCCACCGCCGGCCCCGTCAACCGCATCTTCCATGAAAGCCGCCGAGCTCGCACCAGCAGAATCTCACAACCTTTGGAGGAGAGGGGTTCGCCGCCACCGCGCCACACACCGGCGAGAGCTGGAGCCAGCACTAGTACAGAACGACACATCGAAAACGGGCCAAAACCTTCATCGGAAACGGAGAAAGGGTCCGTGTCCCCGTCCCCGATACTGATGTGAACGAGCTCAATAGCAACGGATGTGTTAACCGTTTCCAATGAGGCAGGGTCAAAATGGTCATTTACGTATCTCCGTGGTGGCCGCTCGATCGATCGCCGCTACCTCTATCGTCGGCTATCGTCGCCCCGCGTTCAGCACCTCTTACCGTTCGCTTGCCCGAGTCCCGCACCGACGGAAGAAAGAGAGGCGACCGGTGGCGCTAGGGTTTGCCGCCGCTGCCCCTTCCCGTCGTCCCCCGGTGATACCGCCGCCAGATGTCTAGCCTTTCGGAAGAAGCGTCGCTCGGTGGTCTTCCATGGAGGGCAGGATTTGGTATCCAGCGCGCCTCTCCCTAAATCCCCAGCGCCGCCGCGCCGTTTGGCCTGCCTATGCCGCCGAGGAGTGGAGGAGGTCACCTCTTCGAAGAAGGAGACGGCGGCGCCCTTATCAAGGACCTCGGCCTCCGCCGCTTAGCCCCTTGTCCTCCGCGCCGCTCGAATCCTACCCCGACAGCACTGCCGCCAAGCCCGGATCCAGACGGTGAGGCCAGCGACGAGAACCCGGAAGGCGATCTAATCGAGGTACCATGCTGACTACTTCTCCCTCCTCGGTACCTATCAACACGGTTAATCTCCTTGGAACAAGCAAGACCTGTGTAACTTCCCCATGGGTTGGTTATTGGACAGGCAGAATTGGCAAGTCCGATTCTCTACTATGTGTGTGTTATTTTTCTTCTCATCGTGAACTCTTAAGGTGAACTAGCTCAGTCAAATGCTATACAAGATGATACATGCTCCTCTTTCACTGGAGATCCGATCATGACTTTTCTCTGTATGTTTTTGCAGATAAGCACCCGAAGGAGAGAAACAGAAGTCAAGTGAAACAAAATACTGTTGTGTGTTTTCTGAACCATAAGTGCATATGCTAAGGGTGAATACTGGATGACAGTATCATAGATAGAGTGCGGCTTGATGACGTGATTTAGAAACTTGACTTAAAACTGAACAAGGAAGTAATATAAGATGATGTCATATTTGAAATTCCACAATTTGGTTTGAGTGGAGTTGCTATCTGAATACCAAAATACCCTTGTTTTATGGTAGTGTGTGCCACCTTTGTTCTTCTCCTGGCGAAAAAATAGAAAATATGCAGCAGATTTCTGCAAGAAAAGAGCAGATTGCAAGATTAAGCATGTCTAAATATGTTTTGAGCTGAAGAAGCTTTTGCAAGACATTCAACGGGGATAACTTATCCTCTTTGTTGTACCTGAAAATTTGTTTTTCCCCTTCTGTTGTACACTATTGTGGATTTAATTGAGTGCAATCAAAAGTTATCCTTATTTCTGAAATTATATATTTGTGCAGGAGGCATGCAATAAATTTGTTTCGTCCACAATCTATAGTTGAGAAAAAATGATGGCGGCAAGTGAAGGAGCTAGGTGGCTGCTGGAGAAGAGATACGGTATTTGTCATGACTCAACGACACTATATGTGTGTCGCCCAACAGTCATTTTGGTCGAATATATAACTACCATAAAACAAAATTGACCTTCTGCCTGAAACTCCGAGAGTATCTAATAGTATCAAGTTCTCTTATCTATCCTTTATTATTTGACACTTTATTAAAGCTGAAGTGCAGTTTGAATTGCTAAATGTTGTTGCAACCTGCAACTTACACTTACAGTTTCTTCATTTTATGACCATTAATTTCCCTGAGAGTAATTGTCATGGAGAGCGTGAGTCTTGCTGAAATGAAATAATCTGCTTGTCTTTTTAAATATGATGATTTAATGGTTCCATGGCCTGGATAACTGTATGCAAAAGCATTTGACGTTGGACCTGATGGGTAGTTCTGTACGTATGATCTCGATGGAATGACCAAGTGTCTTCGAAGATGTGCAGGTCCTCGCCACTTGGATACTAGCAGAATATTACGATGAGCAAGAAGAAAACAACATTGTTAGGCAAAGACAACGATGATCTGACTTATGCCTCCAGAGGACAGCCCTGTGTAGTTTTGAGTAGATATGACTATAAAAATGCTTGCTGTGTCGTTTTGATACTTGAAACAATGTTTTAGAGGCAACTTCTTTGGGTTTCGTATCTTAAAATGGAACATGGAAGTTTTCCATCTGAGATGGAATTTTATTATGATTTAAATATATCTATTTTATTAATTAATTTTTCCTTGTGATTTAGCAAATTTTTAGCATGAACTGGCTCGTTTCTAAACTTTTTTCCGTGATATATGTGATAACCATGATAGTATAGTATCAAAGAAGATTAGAAAGTTATAGTGAGTTCTCCTTTGAGAGTATTGTTTTGCACGGGAGCAAGGTACTAAGTCTGAAGTGAAGCATTATTCTGCGATGTTTGAGAGACACTAATTACATTATTTATCAGAATGTGAACGCATATTGATTTACTTTAGATATGACACAGCACACGGGTATTTTGTTATATGTAATATGTGTGACATTCGCGACGACGAACAAAACTTTAGGCCGTGGCAACATATGGGCATTTTAATTTAGTCTGAACACGAGACTCTACTAGGAGATTGAGCTTAGATGATCATCTACGAATTGGACTTATGTAACAACCATTCTCCTGGGCTTCATTAAACCACTTAAGTAAATATATTTTTTGCTTCCCATAAATAATAGATATTGGGCAAAGGGTACTTTAATGATTATAATCTTTTGATTTGATGTGTATTGACGTTCGTGTTAATTTTCTCTCAAATATTTCATGTTATACTGGTCAGTTTGGGCGTATTGTAATTTTACTTAGTTTCTTTGCTTTATTGATAGAGAAGGCATTATCATAGTAGAACAAAAAACTGTATGGGGTTGATGCATTCATAGAAACATATTTTATTTACTGTATCATAGCGGGGTTAGATCATGTTAGGTTGCATATCCGGCTTTCCAAAGAAGAATCCATTCTAGGTACCAATAAGATATTCTTCAGCCTGCCACTTGGCTATATGGTGTCAACGATACCGCCGTAGCAAGTGTACCGACTTCGGCTATGCGACTGAGAAACAAGTAGACTCCGACTTCGGTGGTCAAAGGACGACTAAGAAAAAGGAGACTCCGACTTCGGCTATGCGACTGAGAAACAAGTAGACTCCGACTTCGGTGGTCAAAGGACTATGAAAAAGGAGAGTCCGACTTCGGTTGTCACGGGACTGAGAAATATGGAGAATCCGACTTCGGTCGTCATGAGAATCATCGACAAGGAGAATCCGATTTTGGTGGTCATAGGACTCAGCGACAAGGAGAATCCGCTTTCGGTGGTCATGGGAGTCGGCAACCAGGAGACTCTAACTTTGGTGGTCATGGGAGTCGGCAACAAGGAGACTCCAAATTCGGTGGTCATGGGAGTCCCCAAACAAGGAGACTTTGACTTTGGTGGTCATGGGAGTGGGCAACAAGGAGACTCCACTTCGGTGTCCATGGACATCATCAACAATGAGACTCCCACTTCTGTGTCCATGGGAGTCATCAACAAGGAGACTCCCACTTTGGTGTCCATGGGAGTTATCTTGAATCCTTCGTCCTGCTATTTGAATATCAAGACGTCGTCGACGTACAGCCCCATCTTCTTGGCGTTGGTTTCTTGCCTTTTATAGGCATGACGTACAATAGTTATTGTTATATAGGCGTGAAGAATTTACATGTTTTCCAGAATTTATACATGCGATGTTTACAACAAAAGAAAATAAATAATAGAGCCGTGGCAACGCACGGTCATTCAACTAGTAGCGTTAGTAACGGAGTTGTTTTTTCATCGTTTGCATTGAGAATTTTTCGTATTTCTAAAATAGATATTTTTTCACAAATCAATTTGATATTTCACAGCACATTTCAATATTTCACATCACAAACATAAGCAGTATATTCACAACACCAATTTCATTTATAGTATAGAAACTGTGACATACACAATGTTATATGTACACATTTGAATCATGATCTCACTATCATATCCTGGAAAAAGTCTAAACTTCTTTCATAAGGAGGAAAAGAAGGCAGTAATATTTGTTGCTTGCATCGTTGCAGAAAGTTCCTTTTACTGAGCACACTGTAGAAAATAAATTCTGAAAATAAGAAACAAAATTAGTGAGAGATTGAACTTAGGGAGAAATCTAAATGCAATAGTAAATTAGTAGTCTCTCATACACTACTCATTCCGCGGGATGACAACAATAAATAAATTTATTTATGTACTGGTTACTTCATTCATAAAATATCCAGTGAAAGAATCGGTTCACGTTGTCACGACATGATCTCATGGTGAAACTGCTAGTGAAGAGATCCAATGTTTGGATTGTCTGTTGCTAGCACGGCAATGTCCTGATTTAAAAAGAAATATTGTTAGATAATGTGCAGAACATAAAGTGAATGAACATGATGATCCTAAAGAGTGAAGCGATCTATTATTTGGATTGTCTGTGGCTAGTATGTATGTACAGCTACTAGTATGATATAGAAATTAATATTATTTCATAAGACGCAGAAGATCTAGTTAATGGATTTCACCTTGTTTCACGTTCTCACAAGATGATCCTAATGAGTCAAGCGATCCATTATTTCGATTGTATGTGGCTAATCTGTACATACGCTAGTCTGTACATACTTAATAGTTTAGTTTACTTAGGTTACCGATTATGAACACCAATCGCAGTTGTTACATATGCATACAATATTTATATATAATCAAAATAAAATGATATTCTAACTATTTATAATATTTATATTATATTTATTCTATTTTAAATTAAAAACATGGAAAAAATTATTTTTAAAACATAAAATTCTCAGTTTAAACAAAAGTGAATCTCTGTACTGGATCTAACAACTAGCGACGGTCGAGTTCAGATCTAACGATACACATCAATCTGTAAAAAAATCCCCCTTTACAAAGAGATACTACATGAGATGGTATGTACTACCTAGAGCCCGCCGTAGATCTAGACTCAGCCAAGCAACAAACACCGTCGACTCGCTCGCGCTCGAATGAGGCGCGAGAAGGAGGAGCCTGGCCTCCAGATCGAAATCTCTTTCCTCCGAGGAGGACCAGATCTGGGCAACGGGGACCTCCGGATGGGCCGGATGTACTCGCGACCGTTGACGGAGGACGAGATCGAGTCGACGGGGAAACTCTGACGGCGTCACATGAATGCACGAGTGAAGGAGTCCCGGCGGAATGGGTTGCGGCCAGCGTCGGGAGGTGACGCCGACCACGGTATGGGTTGCGGCCGACAATGACGGTTGGCGGAGCAGGATGCGATTTCCTGGCTGCCGACGGTGAAGGAGGGGTTCGGCATTGGAGACTACAGGAGCAAGTGAAGTGCGTGGAGAGAATGTGCGGCTAGGGTTGGGACTTGGGAGAGACTGTGAGTGTGAGAAGGGAGTAGGAGCTTTATAGGCGCGCCACCTTGTGGGCCTACTGGGTTTTCACCTTGGTAACAGACATTTGTCAAGCTCCGTTTACGATGAGCACAATTTTGGCAACGGAGGTAGTTTCGGGCCCGTTGGCAATATATTAGCAACGGAGAAATATGTGCAACCGTTGCCGATGTGTCGCGGGTCACGGGAGGATAGCCCTCGCGGGCCGCTTTTTTCACGCGAAAAGTTCGATTCTCCGTCGCCTAACTCGTGTCGTTTCCATAGAGGGGTATCTGATGTGTCGTTCTGTACTAGTGCAGGGAGAGGCGCCAGAGGGGGACTAGATCGGCGGCGGGTGGAGTCGCCCAACCTGGGCGACACGGGAGCCTGGGCGAAGGGTTTTTCCTCCTCCACTGGTATAATTACCTATTCCTCTAGACTCATAGTACTCTCCTCACTCATTAGTAATCAAGACACTTCTTCGTGATGAAATACAAACCAAAGATTATATATATATATAAACCTAGTGATCAGCGTTGACAGGAAGCATTGGCGTATCCAGCGGGTGGGCCAGGGGGGCCGTGGCCTACCCAGAATTTTGGGGAATTTTTTTACCCCCCCCCCCCCCCCCCCCCCCCCCCGCCCAGACGATGGGCCATCTTGTGCCTTTCTTTTTTTTTCTATCGCTATAACCTGTTGGGAAAGAAGTGGCGGTCGAATGACGGAACCATCGCTCACTCAATGACGCCGCCATCCTCTGCCGATCCCCTCGCCGTCTCGCCCCCTTGCGCTCGCGTCTCCTGGACCGCGCCCTCTCCGATCCCTATAGCCCGTTGGGAAAGAAGTGGTAGGCTCACGCCGCAATGGAGACCTAGCTGCTGCCGATCTAGCGACCCCCCTTCGCGCTCGCGGACCGCCTCTGATTAAATATTGTGAATTTGTCATGGATTTGCTAAGATATTTTGCTAGCTATTTATTTTCAGTTGAGTATTTCTTTTATGTTTTGTTATTATGATTTTTCAATTATGTATTGGTACTGCACAATGTTTAGAATTGGTGATTTTATATTTGTAAATGAAAAGAAAATAGCTTATATATGTTGTTTATATTTTTAACTATTTATACTGGAATCATGCACATATGAAACATATATATTGAATTACAATTTTGTGAATTGCTCGCCTATTTATACTATTCATTTGGCAAAAAAATCCGCGGTGCGACATTTTTATTGCAGTGTGTCCACCCTCCAATTCTTTTCTGGATACGGCACTGGCGGGAAGCCAGAACGAGTTTGTGAAATATAAGACGAGTTGCATCGTTCGGCTAGCTGCCGTGTTAGTGTCTGTTTGATCGCCAAAGAAGAGCCGGAGCACGGCTGAGCGAGACCTCGCGTCGTGTGATGGTGTTATCGTGGAATGGAAAAAAAGTAAAAAACACATCTTGGTCCTCCACAAAAGAAACTTACATGTAGGACCTCCAAAAAAACTGCATCTTCGTCCTTGACACTTACAAAAAGACCCTGAAACAAAAAGGCATCGGGTCATTCTCCACCTGCGATGTAGATGAGCTCGACACCACGGCCACCTACGTCTCCTGGGACGACACCGCTTGGCCTGGGAGCCTGGTTGGCGTTGAACGCAATGGCCGAACTAGATAATACCCTCCTCGTTGGCACGATGGACGAGAGAGAGAAAATGAGAAACCGGCACACGAGCGGCCGCCTGTTATAAACGACAAGAAAATAAACGATGAACGAAAGCAAGATCAACACATGGGAGGCACGAGAATTTAACGTGGAAAGCCCTTCCAAGGAGGAAAGAGAAAAAACCACGGGAGCCAGCCAGCAATATTTCACTCGGGTGAGGTTACAAACGCCGAGAATTTACAACATGCGACTTATCCTAAACCGGCGGCTTACAAGAGCTATATATATCGGTGGAAACCTAATCCGCTTCGCTTCGGCCCAAGCCTACCGGCAACGGGGCTCGCTTCGCTCCATCTGAAGTTAACTTTATCTTTATATCTTCATATGAATTTGGATCATATCAAAATAACACCGCCTAACGGCCATTTGAGTCAACAGCTGGACGACAGCCGCTGTCGTAAAGTTGCTCCTGAAGATATGCTCACAAAATTCTCCAAGTTTGCAACAGAGCCATCCTGATCAGCATACCTGATGTCATGGCTGCCTCAACCTCACCCCTACTTTGGCCGCGGAAGAAGAAGGAGTGAAGGACACAACAAACAAAAGAAACTGCTAGATTTAGGGCTGAACTGAGCTTCTTTAGAGGAGATGCAACAAACAACTTACCCTCCACCTCTTTCTCCGACCTCCGGAGTACGAGGGAAAGGTAGAGCCCCACCACCCGTTGCTTGAGTGCCCCGACGATTTTCTCTCCAACGACATATCGCCATACCCCACATAGGAAAACACAAAAAAATAAAACTCACTCGTACTATAGATAGGGGAATCCCGACCCCCTCTCCCCTTCCCGCTCCAGCTGGCGAGGCCGCTGAAGGAGAGGGGTAGAGGAGCCAGGAGGAGACAGCCGACACCGAAAGCAAGAGGCACATAGAAAGGGGAGGAGGAGAGAGAAAGAGCTTGCAAAAGTGTAATTCTTGATTCAGTCCCCGCCTGGGCGGTTGAGCTGATCACAACTAACCCAAAAGTGGTTCTAGATCCATATTTCGATCACAAATACCCAAATATGGGTTATCCACCCTAATGACACATATTGTGCAAAATTGTCCGGGAACGACCCAACCGCCATAGGTGAAAGCTCACCGCGTGTGGTCGCCACCTCTGCTGCCGTCAAAGCTGCCTCCTGTCAACGACAAGCTCCGGTGAGCCGACCCGAGGCCCTTGCCGCTCCCACGACCCTCCTCCTGAGGCCTCGAGTCGCAATGATGAATCTGTCGCCTCTGCGTCCTCTTCATCGCCACCCCTCCCCATCTGGCACCCCCGTCTGGCCCCGCCGCAACGACCCGCGTACCTTAGGTCGCGAACGACCTAGGCGAGCATGCTCCGGCGCACACAACCTAGCCGAGGACTCATTTGACCTTGCCGCCCCTCTGCCTCGTGAGGAAGGTGGCGGGGATGGACGCACCAGGATGGAGGGAGGTGGGGGTTTGGGAAGAAAAGGAGAGAGGGAAAAAAGAAGCCTAACCGACTGATATGTGGGTCCTATGTGCAAATGCAATTTGGTATCCAAAACAAGCTAGATAAAAAATGAATCTGCTTACCCATATTTTTTTTAACCTAAAACCATTTTGTTTACCAAAATTATGGGTAAACTAATGGAGGTGGTCTAAAAATGTTTTTTTTTCCAAGAATACCCTAGGACGAAACTAATAACGTGTCTGACCCATCTGTGATACTATTTCCAAATATGCCCCTCGGTTCGGCGCCAATGAGAATGGAGCCGGTGTTGTGCAGCTCGACGCCAACATATTTTGAAATCTAGGCGAGTCATAGGGTTCATCACCATGGAGTTTGGCGCCGACCTATGCTTTCGGTGGTTTTCGTTGGCACCGAACTGCATAACGTCGGCTCCATCTCGTTGACCCCGAACTGAGGGGCAAGATTTGGAAATAGTTTAGCGGATACGTCGTTACTTTGGTCCAAGGCCATTATTGACAAAAAAAATACTCTAGAAAACAGCACGATCATACTTAGTAGCTGTCCACAGTCCACTCGATTCCTTCCATGTCTCATCTACTCCATCCATAGTCGGCACGAGACCGACACCGTTTCTCTCAAATAAAACGAACTCCTTGCCAGGCACGTTCAACCACAACAGCTCATCTCAGCTCATACTGGCCAACGTGGGCCCCGCCGCCAATTAAACAAACGGCCCACCCAACCAGAGCTGTCCACCCCTCTGCCAGATCATTCTCCCTCCCCTTTCTTCTCCCCTGCCCCCGAGGACGGAAGGTAGGCGTCCGGAGTCCACACGGCATAGGCGATGTCGATCCTCTACGCGGTGGTGGCGCGGGGCTCCACGGTGCTGGCGGAGCACGGCGCGGCGTCCACCAACGCCGGCGCCGTCGCGCGCCAGGTCCTCGACCGCCTCCCCGACGGCGGCGCCGACAGCCACGTCTCCTACACCCAGGACCGATACGTCTTCCACGCCAAGCGCACCGACGGAATCACTGCGCTCTGCATGGCAGACGACGCAGCCGGACGTAAGCACCCCCTCCTATTCTGGTTCGTCGCGGCGGAGGACTCTGCTGCCTGTTGCGAGCGACTCTGTTTTCTTTTTCAAATTGATGCGGTCAGAAAGGGGGTGCGGATTTTGAACTTCGCTGGGGCTGGGGTCTCGTAGGCGGGAGGAGGATATTGGAGATCCGGAGGCCGGAGGAGCTAGTGTTGGGGGGCGTTTGTCAGTATGTGCGTCTCCGATGTCTGTCTCTTGTGCTGCTGCTCGCACTCCTGCAGGGGGAATTTGTCCGAATCATTCAGGGCTCGCCAGTTGTTGTTCCAGGATAGATTGGAGTTGGACAGTCGAGCCTCCAGACTGGCCGTCTGAATTTTGCAGCTGTTGACCATGAGATCATTTGGGGATGTAGTATATGGTTTTGGTAATTCTCAGGTCAAACTTAATCTCGGTCACCTCAAACTGGACATTATTATCGAGCCTAAGCATTCCAGTCCGGAAAACTGCACAATTTCAGCAAAGCTCAACTGCAATTTCTAGCCTATTCGTTACATATGGAGTGACATGGGGATTGATGATGGTTTGGTATTATATCCAAAGGAAACTTTGGAATAGATGGATCCTAGTGTTAAAGCTATTTCGTCTGCAATTTGTAGTCTAGCACCTGCTAAAAGCAATCTGTGAAATCCCCAAGAGCAAATTGACTCTATTGTGTGTACCTGAGAGTTGCCCTTTAAGTAGTATAGTGCGTCTTCTGTTCTCTGCAAACCAAATCTTCTTCATTAAGCATCAACTGACATTACAAAGGTTGACATGTGTGTACCTGAGAGATATCTGTGATATCCCCAAGACCAAATGGAGTCTACTAACATGTGTATCTGAAAGTTGCACCTTAAGTCTTATAATGTGTCTTCTGTTTTCCACTAGCCAAATCTTTCACATTAAGCATCAAACTGATGCCTGATAGTTGATAGCTATTGGGTTTTGTCTCTGCATCTTACTATGTCTATCCTCTGATGTGAATCACCTACCGATGTCCTTATGAGATTCTTTCTGTTGTAGGACGTATCCCATTTGCGTTCCTTGAGGATATTCATGGAAGGTTTGTGAAGACGTATGGCCGTGCTGCATTGACAGCTCTTGCCTACGCGATGAACGATGAGTTCTCAAGGGTTCTCAGTCAACAAATGGATTACTATTCAAATGACCCTAGTTCTGACAGAATAAATCGCATGAGAACTGAAATAAGTCAGGTACAGCCTTTCAGTCGTTGTATTTTTTCCGAACAATATTTTGCGTGAAGCAGTTGAACTGGCATATTTGCTATACTGCTTGTTGTTTACAAATACTGTGGTTTAAAAAAAATTATTTACAACCATAGAAACATTGTCACGGACCTTGCATTACTAACGTGGCAGAGGCATGGTACGAAACAATCTGGAATTTTCGAAATGGTATTTACTCTTCATTATGCTGCTGCAGGTTAGGAGTGTTATGATTGATAACATTGATAAAGTCCTTGAAAGGGGTGATCGTTTGGACCTACTGGTTGACAAGACTTCAACTATGCAAGGAAATACAGTTCGGTTTAAGCGACAAGCTCGTCGCTACCGAAGCACGGTTTGGTGGAGAAATGTCAAACTCACGTATGTATTCATCTTACTAAAACCAGTTACAACATTTTATTTTGCATCTTCACATTCTCTTTTTATGCTTGCTTCCTGGAGCAGTACTGTTTTGTTCATCAACTTCTCTGCACTTGTATTGTCACATCCACCATTAACTTGGCTTAATTGCACTCCTCACAATCTTTACTAAGTGAAAGCTCTAAGTTTGTGTCAAATGCTCTAGGTACTGCTTTCCAAAATGACTTTATTGTGCAGAAATTAACACAGTTCTGTGCATATTGCTGTTTGTTGAGCATAGCAAAGACTGACCTGTATGCAGTGTATGTGCATACATTTTGGAAAGTGAGCAACATAGATCTCAATAAATATCTCCTGATGTATTCAAATATTGGAAAGTGCTGTATGTTAATAAATAGTAGATAATTCCGTTGTCTGAAATGTTTTCTTGACTGTATGTTCTGAATCAACTGTTCATCTTATATGTAGCCATGCGCTGCAGGTTTAATGTTTTCATTCTCTTAATTTGTCTTCCTGCGCCAAGCAGCTTCGTTCCTTAGCTTGCACTACCTAACAGCGATTTGTATTAATATGCCAAGGGCGGCCACCTAAACCATCAGATGTTTTGTTTACTTGACTGCTTTTTCAACCTTTCGTCAGAATAAACATCTCACGGCATTTCTTTCTTCCTTTTTCTGCAGGGCTGCGTTGATACTCATCCTCCTGGTAGTAATATACATCGCGCTCTTCTTCGTGTGCCATGGCTTCACATTGCCGACTTGCATTCGGTAATTACTGTATCGTGGTGTACACGGCTTGTCTGCCTGCCCAGGAGAGCGACTGGTGCGACAACACACATTGCAGCCAGTTACAAATGCAAAGAGTTTATGATTTTTTGTGTGTAGAGAAGGACGCCTGCTATTTATTCTGTAATATTGTGACACTTGGTTTGTGATGAAGAGTGAAGGCTATTGAAAATGTGATGGGAGCGCTTTGCTCCATGAACACCGGAGCACGACCGGTTCAATCGCTTCGTGTGGCTGTACATGATTTCAGTACTTGTGTGCTCAGAAGAGTACAAAATAATTAGTACTATATCATCTTTTGAATCTGTTCCAATTTTTTAAGGGACGAAGTTGATATATTTCAGGCTTGATGAAACTTTGCAGTTTCGTGCACTTTGCGTCAATGTGCCATCCGATCATCGCGAAGGCGCCTGGACTGGATCATGGTCTCGACTCCAATGGAGGCGCCAATCCCAGGCGCTTGACGCGGATCCCCGCGAGAGCAGATGAGATGAGCTCTTCCCACCGTACGTCGTGAGGCAAGACTCGCCGCTGTCGTCCGACCCCTGCCGTCCGAAGCGCCGCCCGCTGACACCGGGGGCTCGCCAGTCGCCACTGCTGCGCCAGGAATACAATAAATTGCCGGGAACCAGATCAGATCGCGGATCATGACCCTCCGCGTCCATTGGTAAACATCAGGCAACAAAAGCAATGTACTTCGGAGCAGTAGACAAGTAAAACAGGTAGAATTCTCCGTTCAGCAAGTTACTTTGATTCATGGTTTCATTTCAGGCAAGAGGTACTTGGAAAACCCACGGATTGTCTGAAGGAGTAAAAACGACGTCCAGCCAGCCAGCCAGCCAGCCAGGGGCTACATACATACAGCAGTTGAGATAAAATTTTGCCACTTTGCAGGAATTTAATTTAATGGGGTACCAGGGAACAACACGAGTGAGTCTGCTGCTCTGCTGGGTAACCTCCACCTCCTCCCAAGCACGCCGCAGCAGCAAGGTCAGTGCGGCTCCATCTCTTCGCCGGTGTCGTGCGCGAGCATGATCATCTCGGCGAGTTCGCTTGGAAGGCCGTCGAAGAAACCTGTCCTGGACTCCGAGCTTGTTCCGAGGAGATCAGCGACGACCAGATGGGTGGAGGTGCTGCCTGTCGGTGTCCCACTCTTGGCGAAGACCGTAAACGGATCTGTGGAGTCGGAGTTTTCATGGTGGGCTGCTTCGTGTCTGCTTGGGAGATCCTGGTATCGCGTCTCCGGCTGCAGCACTGCTTTGCCGAGTTCCTGATCACAAGGAGGCAAGCTGCTTCGCCGACTGTTCAGCGACATGGTGTTAGTGGTATCTCCATGATCTTCAGACCTTGTAGGCGAGTACGTGGCTTCAGCATCTTTCTGATAAGAGGATGTCTTGTGCTCACTATCCCCATCAACTGTACCTGTGTCCATGGCGCCAGAATATTCCAAGACAGATGAAGTATCACTGCAGAAAGACATGATTTGTTTGCCCTGATGATCAGTGTCCAGCATTTGCAAAATTCCATCCTCATCGTGGCTGGATGACAAATCCATAGTCTCGGGGTTTTCCAGGTGCAACATTTCATCTGCATTAACCACTCTATAGCAGCTTCTATCACTTTGGTTTTGTTTCTCTTGGAGGCATGTTTCAGTTTCCACATGACTAAAATCAACCTCACCCCTAGTTTCAACAGTAGTCTGCATGTCACCGAAACTCGGCTTGGGCAACATGTCCACTTCTCCACAATCTTCACGAGTCAATAATTTATCACCTGCACTTGTGTCCACGGTACCACTTAAACTGTGGAAAGATTCGTCATGGGGGAGCTTACAGTTTTTCTGATGATCACTAGCCGTCATCTCCAGAGTTCCATCCGGTAAGATATTCTTGTTTGCACCATCTCCATGGCATTTAGGCAAGTTACTGACAGGTTCAGGACTGTCTAGATCTGGTGAAGCATCACTAGAGTGCAGGTTACTAGCCACATTGCCACCAATTCCATCATAAGATAAACTGTTCTTAACAATACACCTATCATACTTGGGTGATGTCTCCAAGGTCACAGAATATTCCCGACAGAACTCTTGATCCACATTATCTATTTCACAGCAGCCTGGAGCTCTTTTGCAGGGCTTCTCTTGCAGGGACACATGAGTATCCAGATGGGAAGCCTCTAAATGGTTATAAGCTTCATCAGATGACACACTCTTACTCCTTTCACAAGTTGCATCAAATTTGGGAAACATTTCTTCAGAATTTTCTGGCACCAACACTTCATCACAGTGAACTACTTGGGAGCAGCTCTGGACATTAGGGTTTTGTTTCTCTTGCGGAGACATTTCAGCGACTAGATGATCAGAAGCAACATGCCTCGTATTCTCATCAGATGGCAAGCACATCTTGCTTCCACAATCTTCATCGTCGTTGGGTGAGAAATCCATGGTTTCGGGTTTTTCCAGGAGCAACATTTTATCTACTTGGGAGCAGCTCTGGACATTAGGGGTTTGTTTCTCTTGCGGAGGCATTTCAGCGACTAGATGATCAGAAGCAACATGCCTCGTATTCTCATCAGATGGCAAGCACATCTTGCTTCCACAATCTTCATCGTCGTTGGGTGAGAAATCCATGGTTTCAGGTTTTTCCAGGAGCAACATTTTATCTACTTGGGAGCAGCTCTGGACATTAGGGGTTTGTTTCTCTTGCGGAGGCATTTCAGCGACTAGATGATCAGAAGCAACATGCCTCGTATTCCCATCAGATGGCAAGCACAGCTTGCTTCCACAATCTTCATCGTCGTTGGGTGAGAAATCCATGGTTTCAGCTTTTTCCAGGAGCAACATTTTACCTTTGTGAACCACCCCATAGAAGCTCTTAGCACTTTGGTTTTGTTTCTCTTGGAGGGATGTTTCATTTTCCAGATGACCAAAAGCCACCTCACTACTAGTTTCAACATTCAGACTAGTCTGCTTGTTACTGAAACTGAGGCTGGGCACATTTCCAACATCTTCGAGAATCATACATTTATCACCTGTAACATCTTCAAAGCAGCCTTGGATCATTTTCTGTTCATCTTGCAGGAGCACTTCGGTTTCAAGATAAGCACTAGCCATCTGAGTAGAGGTGTCATTAGATGACAAAGTGACGCTCTCGACTTTACTGTCCCCATCAGATATTGTCAGTATGTCTATAGGTTTGGTGTCTTGAACCAATGCAGTTTCACTTTCATACTCCTCTCGCTGGTAAGATGCACTTGCTAGCCGCGTCTTCTTCCTTGCTGCTTCCTCGACATCCTCAGTTTCAAAATCCTGATCTCCTCCTTCAACATTTGGATCCTTAGCACGCCGCTTAAAATCTGAGAAAGGGGTCCTGATTTCTTCTTTAGCAGTGACTTCACAGCTCTCATGTACTTCAGCGAACACTGGGGGTTTCTTTAATTCTCTGTCACGGGACTCAGTAAATTCTCTACTACCTTCAGGAACAAACAGCTTTTTGGATGCATCATATCGATCAGGTTCTTTAGTAGACACATCCCATTCGTTCACATCTTCACGAAGATATGGATGTTGGCCTGCTTGAATGTTGCTTGGTTTTCCACCAGTGAACTTGTTGGATCTTCTATCGTCATCCCAGACAAATGAATGGTTCAATGCTGGAATTCTCCTCATCTTATCAGCCAAAGGCATATCAAACGTTGCACGCTTATCACCTGGGAAGGGCTTGTTCTTCTGTGCCCTCCGTCTATTTTTCCTCTGAGAACGAGAAAGGGAACTGAAAGACTTGCATTCACTGATGCGTTGGTCTTGGACTTCTCTTTTTGACTAAAAGATTTAGGTCTCCCAATTAACCGAGCAAACACGCTTTTTCGCCCTTCAATGTCAGCACGAAGCTTTGAATTTGTCATGGGCTCATCGCAATAATCTTTCTTCCTGTCACGGGGCTGGTGAGAAGTAGTGTGCTCTTCAGAGTCACTACTGCCTTTAGATTCTGAAGAGTAGCTCTCATCTCCAAGCAAATCAGATAGATAATCAACACCGTCTATCGTATCTTCCTCCAGCTGCAGCGGTATATAATCATCAGTAGACTTGTCATCCACTGCTTCTTGGGTGCCAGCATCAGTGACAATGTCTGTATTTGCTGCAGTGTGCAAGGAAGATCTCGAGCTGTTGGACTTGGCCACATCAGAGATGTCTAGTTGTAAGTCACCGTGCATTAATGACATAGGCTTGGCTAACTTGTGACTCGGCGATGCTGCATCCTCCCCAACAGTGGAGGAGGTACATGTTTGACAGGGGCTTTTCAGTGAACCATGTGAACTGCTATTTGAACCCGATTGGTTATCAGTTTGGTTAATCACAGAAGAAATTTCAGACTCCCTTGGCGGTTCATCCTGTAACCTTGGATATTGACGAGGCTGTAATCGGTTCCTTGAAGAAAACAAGTGAAGAAGCTTTACAACCTGTATAAGAGGAACACCTTGGGGTTAGTAGCTAAGTAAATTAAAAGAAGACAGAAGACTGTGAAACAAACCTGTTGATGCGACAAACTGTAAGTAAACTTGTTTCTTGTGAAGTAGTTATCCTGCACTGCATCCTGAAATTCACTTTCCATCAATGGCTTGCAAAACCAAATTCTCTTGAAACGTATCTGTATTTTGTGAAACACAACAGGAGAAGTATTAGCCTGACTTTCCTAATATGTCTGGAAGGGCAAATTTCAAAGCAATACAGAATTTTCTGGCAAATTCTTTTTAATTAGTGTGAAAAATGAAAAAAGGGAGGATAGATGTTCCAGGTGGATTATCAAAGACGTGCCACTGAGAAATTTCATAAAAACACTGGAATAGAAAACTATGATTGGGATTCTAAAATATCCATACCTGACAAGGATACTGAAACCCTGATGAGGTATATGCATCAGGAATAATATTCATTGCTCCATCTGAAGTTGCTTCAAACACCCCATGAAGCTGGTGCTGATCAACATCATACAGGAATAGTGTTGCACCAGATTTAACTCTATGTATGAACTCAGTACATTTAGAAGAAAGGCCAAAAATCTTTCTGTCAAAACACTCCTTCCTGGTCAGGTGGTTGCACAGGAAAATTGCACCATCGTGGGCTGAAACATTCTTACTCTGTGCCTTCCCCATCCAAAAGTTCATTGGTTTTCCTTGATACAATCACAGCGAAAAAGGGTCAGGAAATTCAACATTTTACTCTAATCCAAAGTGAAGAACTTAGAACAACATGTTTTCTGGCAGTTGCAGGTATGTAGTGTTTAAAACAGTAAGATAAAACAGCAGTGCGATGTTACGAGCCAATCATCAATCATGATCAGAGGCTCAAATTTTCCTTTAGCAAATCAGGGAGTCCCTACTCCCTACCGATATTTCATCGCTGAACTAAATTCAAGACATCTATTCCTACCTGTGGAGGTTCATACAACAGACTCACACAGAAGTAGTAGCAATGTTTTTTTATGACTAAAAGTATATCACCCGCTGAACTTAAGACTATCAACAATTGCCAAAAGGAGGATGTGTAGGTGAATTATCGCATCAGGTCAAAGCAAGAAACACAAACATGGACACCTAATGGCCGCATAAATGGGGGCTTCCATACGCAATCCATTCCCATTTTGCCACCACATGGGTCTAGACTAGAATGCCCGACTATGCAACGGAACACGGCTTTCAACCGAACCATTTTTTTGCAACTCCAACAAGAGATGGAGAGGGCTCACCCCCTGACATCCTGATCTCCTAACAAGGATCACAAAAACTTGTTGACCTTCCAACCAAACACACCAGCCTGAAAACCCTAAAAATCCTCATCCTTGCTAGTTACTCCAAGTCTGATGGCAAGAACAGCAGCTCCTCCAACTGCACGGTTTGGTCACAGAATCGTTCTGCCACGATGCAGACATCTGACGAACAAAACAATCCACCCCACAAATGTTGGTTTAGTCTAGTGAACCAACGGGTCCTGAAACCTCACAAGTCGAAAATTGGAAGAAGAAACCCCCTCACAAGTCAGAAGAACCCACCCGTTGCTACGGTGCGCAGTAAGATGCCTTACGAGAACCGGAGAACGGCGTGTTCTTGGTGGATGGATTCTCGGAGGGGTTTAGCGCTCAAGAAAAGAAAAAAAAAACCAATTTCTACCCGGCCAAGAACGATTCAGGAGGGGTTTGGCGCTAGAAAAGGCACCCGACAAATGTTTGGTTTACTCCTGTGAAATCAGGCGTCTTGAACCCGCCCGCCCCATTGCTACCCTGCGCAGGTACGACGCCCCTTACCAAAACACAGTGCTGTTGGTGGATGGGTGGATCCTTTGCTCTATGATGATTCTCGGAGGGGTTTACCGCTCAAGAAAACCAAAACCCCCAATTTCGTGCCTTGTCAAGAACGATTCAGGAGGGATTTCCCCCTCCTACACGAAGGGTGACGCGACGAATAATCAGGCAAGATGATGGGGGCAGAAACGCGTGAGGTTCACAGACTGCAGAGCAAGCAAGAAACGGTAAAAAAACACAAGAAGGTGAAGAAGCCGAGGAAGAAGGAAGATACCAGAGGCCAATGCAGGAGGGTGGCGGCCGGCGAACTCGTGGATGGGGGATGTGCGCGGCGGCCGAGGAGGGGATGGATGAATGGCTTGGCCTCGAGGGTTTCTCGGTGATTCTCTTTTTGTCTTTACTGTTTGCTTTCTCCCATGGCAGGCAGGGGAAGGCTGGGCTCCCTGTGGAAGAGTTGTTGAGATGATCAGAAGATGGCAGTCTCTCTCTTCCCCTCCCCCACTCTTTCTCTCTCTATCTTCTCCACCCTTCCTTTCTCTCTCTTATTTACAGCCTTTGTTGCTTCTTGGCTTTGCTTCGTTTTTTTGGTACTGCGATCTGGTATCTGAAAAATCATGTGTTCACTTCCTTCCGTTCTAGAGCAACTCTGCTCTTCTTTTAGCAGCACTGTTTATTTTTTTCCCTGAAAAATTCAGGGGAGTGGCAGCACGAAAGTACCACGAAACTTCCGCAACAATCTCCTCTCTAGCTTGTACTACAATGGGGCTCTCCCTACCTTGTTCAGTCCAAGTGATCCATTGGGGATCATTTTGCCTAACTATATGGTTGTGCCTGACTAACATTGTGATAGATTATAAATAGAGTGGTTAACCGCAGACCGAGTCTAGTAAGTAAGCTCAATCTGGTTTGATGTACTTAATGGCGATGGTGTCTAAAAACATTTTCAATTTTAGCGAAGGCTCAAACTATTTTTTTTCTGACTTCCGAATTTTAGCAAGTCTGATTTCGACGGATATATATATTCTTGTGATTGGAAACTGTCCTCGCCTACTGCTATGATATAATCTGGATCGCAGCGGGTTTTCTCGAATGGAACTATAGTTAGCATATACAGCTACCACTGCCAATAATATGCATAGCAACAGCTATAAGAGATTGCAATCTCAGCTACAAATAACAAAAGATAGTAAGGTAACCATACAGCTTCCAACTGATTTTTCGTTCCCAGGAAAACAACTTGCAACCAAAATTCATGTAGCAGATACCATGTAATTAGCAGACTGCCAACCAAATGCCGGACAAAAAGAGTGCAAGACCGATTAAGATCGTTTTACAGCATGCAGACACTACTCATCTCTGAATTCTGTTCAACTGGAAGAGAGAGAGAGAGAGAGAGAGAGAAAACAGCGGTAGCTCATAAGCCATATATACAGCGCTCTGACAATCATAAGGCAACTGGTGCCAACCTGGGATCTACTGCTCAAATTTTTTTCTTCTAGAACTCTGTCTTTTAAGGGAAAGCGTTGGACATTGTAATCAGCGTTGGACGATGTAATAATCACCTAATGAAATAACTTAAGTAACTACCTGTTCAACGTCGAGTTAGAAACAACACTCCTGTGAATCTATTTCCGCCAAGGATGGTCAGCAGTTAGTAGCTTGCTCGACTGCATCGGCGACGAGTGGCTGTTGCTGGAGCGGCTCTGGACACGTAGTAGATTAGTAACTCTGTCCGCGAAGGATGTTCTCATCAGCTTGCTCTTTTCTGAATCATCTCTACTCCTGGCTTGAGTGACTTGAACCGAATAACCAACTTGTTGCTTTCTTTCTTTGGTAACTGCTTCACTGTTCTGTTTTAGTTCAGCAAGTGCGGCCTGTTCAATGCTTTATCAGAGGTCACTGGAATTCTGTCACCCTCGAAGCTAAATGGAACCTTCTCTCCTATAGTGCAGCTCCTTAGGGATGGCAGATGCGAGTGCTCATCAAACTGGATGGTTGCCCCGCGTTTGCACCCCCTGCCCTGCATGCTTGATTGTCTCTCTTTCATGAAATGAGCAATGGCACTGTTTTCACTTGTTTCACTTAGAGAAATGAAGCTTTGGTTCAGCACTGGTGCAGAATACCCATCATCTTCATTGTGGTTGCCATTGAAAGGTTCAGGATCTTGATCTTCATAGCTCCCTGCTAATGCTGAATACAAGCCTACAGGTCCCAGTAGATCTGACGGGCTGTATCACTGTCAGACTTACAATCATCAAGATCAAGTGGTATAAAATCAGCATCTGGCTCTGAGGCTTGTTCTTTGATATCCGGTGCTCTGAAGATCACAGACTTAATGCGAGGATGCAAAGAAGATTCATAGTCATAAGCAGCATGCTTGGCATACATGAAGGAACTGTGTGGTGCTGAGATTCTGTTATTGCATAGCATAGAAGACGAACATCTAGGGAAGGCATTGCTGCCTGTGTGCAAACTGGACTCTAGTCCAGCACGAGCCAGAGAGACATTGTAATCCCATATAACTCTTGATTTTGGTTTCTGGTAAGGCTCCAGACTGATTCTCTTTGAAGAAAACAGGTGTACAAGATTTAAAACCTATACTCAGAAAAACATCCGATCAGCAGCAAGCATAAGTTCTAAAGAGTGAAGGCGCTAAATAAATCGCATCACAAATATGAATAGCAAACCTGCTGGTATAATACCAAATAAAGACATTTGGGGTTGAGATCGCAAACCTGCTGGTATGAAATACCAAAGAAAGACATTTCGGGTTTAAGTCCTTTGATGCCTTCAGGAAATTCAGCTTCAGTCAGGGGCTTACAGAACCAAACTCTTCTGAATCGAACCTGATTTCAGTGACAATGTAGAAAATATAAGAACATGTATCAGTATTATTCCACATGATAAAGAAAAAAAAGAAACAACAAACAAACTACGAAATTGCAAAAATGATTAACAGGTAGGTAATGATGGGGCAATGAATTTGAACATAAGAGAGAACATATAACCTGATAATGTAGATTGATAAAATCAAGAGAATAAACCAATACCAACAGCAACCTACCTGGGCTGATCTGGGCTTCCTTGATGAAGGAAATGCATTGGGAAGAATATTCAGTGCTCCATCCGAAGTTGCTTCAAACACGCCACAAAGTTTTCTCTCCTCACGCTCAAACACAAAGAGAAGCATACCAGCTCTGATCTTCCTTATAAATGATGTAGCATACTCAGGAAGTGCAAAAAGCTTCAGCTTGAAGCTCTCCAGCTTAGTCCGATGATTGCAGAGGATAATAGCACCACCATGTACACCAGGTATGTTGAATATGTCCAGTTTGTGGCGCGGATTCCTTTGAAACGAAAGACAAAGCTGATGAGAAAATTCACTCTTCAGACACCCAATACATTCAGAGAACACATTCGGTGGCTATCTTCTAGCAGCACTAGCAGAAAAAATCAACTAGGAGTCACTTCACATTCAGAGAACACATTCAGTATTGTATTTAACTCAAACTAACAATGACAGAATAAACTAAAGGATAGTAAAGAAGGTTGCGGTGACATGACATTAGCTCCCCTCATCCAAACAGCCTAGACAAAAGATCAAGTACTAGAGCTTCTCAATTTCTCAAACTAGTTTAGGTGTTCTAAGGAGCACAGATGGAAATTGAGAAGATGAAAAAAGATGTGGTACATATTCTCCAGTGGGGCTGTGAATAAATTATGCATGATCTGAGTAACAAGAATTAGTTATTCAATAAAGAACATTCCAAGATCCTGGTGTTCCTTCCCTTCTACAGTCCTACCTACCAACCATTGCAATTTACCAAGAAACTAAGATAGCTGTTAACGTCTCCCAAATAGCAAACGATAACCACACGTCTGCTTCCATGGTGCGTGACGTGAACTGCGAAGTAGAAGAAACACTGCGAAATGCTTGCCACCCACATTTCTCCACCTACAAGTCTAGAACAGGCGAGCAAGACCCATGGGTGGAGCACCACAGAGAACACAAGAAATCGACTAGCAAGCAGGTCATTCATTTCATCGCAGAAGAACGCGTTAAATCGAATCAAGGAGCAAGAACAGGCGAGCGGGGCCGTACCAAGGGCGGGGGTGAAACCCTCCTCTCCCCTTCCCGCCCCTCCCCCTCCAGGAACCGCGGCTCCCCGCCGAGCCCATCCTCCTCGGCCCCATCCGCTCGAACATGCTCTTCCCTCGCGCTCGCTCCCGTCCGCCTCCTCCTCCTCGTCCTCATCCGCGTGCCAGACTCCTCCGCCGATCTCCCCCTCCTCCGTCGCTTCCGCCACCTCGAAACCCGCATCCACCCCCGCCGAGGCGTTCTCCATGGCCGCAACCCGCTCCTTCCCTCCCCTCTCCTCCGCCGCCACCATCGCCATCTCCGTCTCCTCCGGTGTGTTTAGCGCGTCGTAAAGCAGCTGCTTTGTGTAGTGGAGCTGTGGTTTTGTCTTTGAGAAGAAGTAAGGGCTATCTTTTTTTTTTTGAGATTTAAGTAAGGGCTATCTGGTGGGCCAAATGGAAAGGCTCGCTATCTTTCCAACTATTTTACGGCCCAATAAGGACCACCGAACCACAGGCTACATTTGGCCCAAGTACTGAGGAACGTAAAACTGCCTTCCTCCTCTATCTGCAATTTCTGGGAACGTTTTGTTCTTCAGATTTTAGCGTTAGGAGGGATTCTATTTTTAAATTTTTTTTGAGGGAAAGGAGGGATTCAGCCCCTGAAATTACCAAACAAAGCTTCAGGTGGCAATAGAATGATGTCCTAGGCATTCAGTCACTGTACTCCACCCTGCACCATTCCGTTGCATCCTTTTGCCAAACAGAGTTCTAGAGAATACTCCATTCACAACAGTTACACAAGACTAACAATTCCTGATTGGAGTAACAGATAAAGATTTCTTTTTGACACATTCGATTAGGCTGACATTTACACGTCTAGATAATTACAGGGAGAGCAAAAGTTCCTTTTTAGCACTAGACATAACATATGACAATTCCTGGCTCAAGCAGTCCATGGATCATCGCTGCCCTGGGATTCATCGCATGTGGTGCCTGGAAGGGAAGAATCAGGCTTCAGTACAGACAATTCAAACATGCAATGGACCGTCCAGCAAACTCAAGGAAGATGGGCTCACCTCAGTGTTTCTTTTGTCCCTCGGCGGACTTTGCAGCGGATGGTCGGGAGTCCTAGGCGCTGGTGAGCCTCGTAGCGGTGGCATCCAGAGAAACCTGAGGATCATGTGCAGGCATATTCAGCAAGAGGGAAATGGGTGTACCTCTAGAGTGGGAAGTGACTACTTGGGATATGAACATAATACCGTAGTAGACTCCATCGACCTCCAGCACGTCGATCTGCAGTTTCAACAAACTGAACCTGATAAGTACCATTTCAAAATGATGCCGCAGTTAAGAAACCATAATGAAATTCAACTATGGCCTTTTGTTCGTTTAAGAGGAACAAGCGCACTAATACTTACCGAAGTTGAAATCACAACAAACAAGCATAATCAGGATAGATCCAAACAAAGGGCAAACAAAAAGGTTGAGAAAAGGAAGGAAAGTAAGCTCTTTGGCATAGCTAGTCCAAAATAACACATCGATCAAGAGAAGCAAGCAGCATCTGATTCAGCAGCACCCTACATGAACTAACATTTACGTTGGTGCTATAGAGCCGTTACTATTGCTATAAGAAGGTTTGATTCCGGGATATATGGTACACTCTCTTTGAATGAAAACTCATCCAGAGGAGAGGACCACAACGGAGCTCATGGAACCTTTTTCACTGCATGCTTCACATGTCAAATAAGCTTGGAAAAAGCTCATTTCCAAACATAATATTGCAGGTTCTTGCGGACAAAAAATGGATAGAACTCTGTAGTGTGGTATCCGGAAACATGGATGTAGACAACCCAAATTGAATATTAACGTGTGTACTCAATCATGTGAATAATAAACTATTATACTCCTTCCATTACAAATTAATTGGCACAGATTTAGTTCAACTTTTGTACTAAATCTGCATCAATTAATTTGCAACGGAGGGTGTACAAACATACTGAGAGAACTCGGGAGCTAACAGGATTCAATAGCTGTGTATTTGTAACGTATTGTCTCTGCTATAATTTATCCATATATAGTCAATTCCACATAAGAAAAAATCCAATTCTGACAGAATTTATCCTAAGACATCATGAGCTAAGAAAATACTTGTGGTTAAAGGAATGTTAAGGGAAAGATGCCCACGGGTACTTGGAGGCCGATGACACGGATGCTGTCCATGAGCTCCTGCACCTTGGCAGGATCATTGGCACGTGTTCGCATCAGTGGCCTCCGGATATCTTCGAGCGGGATCTCCATCACCACAGGGCCTTTCTTCTCCGAGTCGCTCAATGGGGGCCGCGCAGCCGCTCCTACACCAAGGAAAATTTGAACCATTGTTACTTTGGCATAAGTTCAACTAGATACCCCAAACTACAAGTTGATAACCGAATATTGCACAAGGAAATTCTCCTGCCATGTACTCCCTCCGTTCCAAATTATAAGATGTTTTTACCACTTCAATGTGGACTAAATACGTACTGAAATGACTGAATCAACACACTAAACGTTACAAATCAAGGAAAAGATAAAAAGGTTTATATTTAGGAATGGAGGGAGTAGTATTCAACAACATGATCCATCATAGCAATGCCCAATTAGACACCGTTCACATGTGATTCCCCTCCAATTTCAAAATTTATCTATTCCTTTTCCACCTCAGGAGAATTATCGGACGAAGTTCGAATTAAATCATACTGTACCGGATTCAACTGAACCGCTTTGGCTCCGAAATGGACCAGGAAATCGCCAACATTCTTTCCACGGGATACTAGGGCAGAGTATGTCCAGTAGCAATAAGATTCGCGCCCTCACACCTCACCTTTCTATGATTTAACTCAGCTCAAGTCCCTCAAACAATTCAACTGAAAGAACGCATGAAGGGGGAGCAGGTAAAGGTAAACCTACCATTGGAGGATGAGACCGAGAAGGAGAGGCCGCACCTCCCGCTCGCGCTCCTCCCCCGGTGAACGGGGGTGCTGGGAACGGCAGCGCGGTGGTGGAGGAGGAAGCCGGCGGGGGCCAGGATCTTCCCCAAATCCAAGCTCGAGCTCGACGCCATTGCTGCTCGCGCTCCTGCTGCTCTGCTGCTACCGTGTCGGAGCGTCTCATCGATCTGCACCATAGGAATCCCTGGGACTGCTTCCAGTTCAATACTGAGCCACGCACGTTTTCATGGGCCTACTTGGGTTCCAAGTTCATCCGCCTTTCACTAAAGAAAAATTCGTCAGCCTTTGGGCCTCAAAGCGCAGCCGGCTGGAGAATAGAGTTTCCTTTCTTTTTACTCCCTCCGATTCATAAGGAGTGTCGCAAATTTGAACTAACCTCAGTTCAAAACTGTGACACTTATTTTAAACCGGAGGGAGTACTTGATGTCCATTGCGTGTTTCGAAAGGAACTGAGTACTGTCGTCCAGCCACGAGGGGTGTAGCGTGGCGTCCGCATAGGCCCAAAAAATTGATATGACAATACAAATTGAACTTACACACTACAACTCAGTTAGAATTAAACCCTACAATTTGAATATGGAGTGGGGCGGATTGGGTGCCGCTTTGCATCCCTACCTGCCACTCCGTTGAGACACCATGTGTGCAGTATAGCGCGCACACTCGTGGGCCACGATGTTCGCTACGAGCAAACGTAATCTTGAAAGAATTAAACGCTACACTAAGATCACTAATGATAGGAGCAATCGTTGCTCGATGGTTCCCTCTCTCCTACCGCAACTATACCATCTTCGAACTGCCCCGGTCTCCTATGGTTTTGTCGAAGTTCCCGTTCCGTGAAGGCACCAATGCATCTTAAAATATTAGAGCTTCTATGATAAGAGGATCGACGATGCGTTGCTAAACTAGGCACCATGCACTCCTAAAACATTCTAAATCGCGACTTGAGGAAATATCACCACATTACTTAAATGTCATGTCGGAATTCAGTTTAATGACCGCTGGGAGGTCCATGCCAGGTATAGGGAGGTTCGGTGATTTTAACTTTCATCTCCTTTAGACCATCCAACATGACCAAAGTTTTGGAAATATAATCCACTGTCTTCTCCGGGTTAAACATTTAATCATCATGGCTCCACTTGTTCCAAGAATTCCAAATGACACTCAATATCTATACGGTTAGTTCCGGATCCAAGTCTTCAAAGGAGGCTTCACTAAGTTTGTCCTATGCCCACATTGTAGGAGATTGCGATGATTTTTTTAAATTCACGCATCTTTTTTCACAGTTCAGAAAAGTTGTGCATGTGAACACTCAAAAAGAGTGTGCCTCTGATGTTTCTGTGCGGCACCATGCGGATAGGTACTTCGTTCTCTAATATTCCGTGGGGCGAGCGTTACATAATCCGACAAAATGTTTTGGAGAACTCTTGACCAAAATAAAACATCAGGCTTCCATAACATTGTCCACTTTACATCATCACTTGCAGCTCCATTCTAAACATCTTCTTTTTGCTCTAGAGCACAATAAGCAGACCGGACTGAGTACCTGATTTTTTTTAGATAAAAAGTACCTGCTTTTTCATGAGCCCACGCTAGACAGTCCTCTCCATTTGTCTGCCTGTGCAGATTTCGCAAAATTCAATCAACCTCAAGGCCAAAGAAAATTGAACGAACAAGTTGTTCATTCCACTGATGTGTACATATCTCGATAAAGTCGCTAACAAGTACCTTATCTGTATCTTGCAGTTGTCCCATATGATGCATTGTACTGGAACCCGAAATCCAATTATCATTCCAAACTGAAACTGTTTCCCTAGATCCAATGAGCTTGATCAATCCCTCTTCAAGCGCTTCCCTCCCAACTAGAATAGTTTGCCAAATTCTTGGTGCCGTACTTGGTGCCAAGGCTAAGATGAACTCACCATCAGGGTATTATCTCCAACTAAACACCTAAGCACATAAAGAGATAGGTTTTGTAATCAGTTGCCATCATTGTTTACCTAGCTAGCAAAGAACGTTAAACATGTGCAACTCCCTAAAACCAATTCTTTCACAACATTTAGGTTTTGCAATCTTGGCCCAGGCCAACTAGCATTGAGCGTTTATCCAAAGACATGCCAACCGATAAAAGCCCGAGATCAAGAAATCTAATGCACCCGTCAAAGATCAACGAGCACCACCTTTTTTCACTAGAACCCTAATCGCCTCTCCGAGAGGAGCATGGTTTCTATAAATAACTTAAAAGTCTTACAGCCTGATTTTGTATGCCAATTATGTGATGTAAGTGTCTTTTTACCTTTGAAAACATTATTTCTTTCCTATTTAGCACTTGGTCACAATTAATATATGTATGGCATTTTTGTGAGCTATAAATTTTATGCTTTATATGGGAAATCAAAACTTCATTTGATTGAGCACTATAGGCTAAGTTGGTTATGGATAATGTATATTTTTTATATTTGTGAATTTTGGGTGGTACACCTCCCGAAAAATTTGCCAGGGTGCACACGACTGCAGACAAAGTACGCTGAAAAATATTGTGCTAGCCTGTGGGCTAGTCTAAAGATTATAGAGAGCTGCCAGGAGTAAAGACCGTTGGCCCGGGGATGCCTAGGGTGTTATATTTGGTATCAAAGCTGATCCTCGAAGTTACACATATGTGTGCAGGTCAGGGCGAACATGTGGGACATATGTTGTCACTAGACGTGTATACGCGTGACAAGAGGGACATTTTGGGTTGGGAGTTGACCGACAAGGACGTAGATCTTCTAATTGTGTGTGTATGCACGTGACATTATGGCCCGAAGCTTAATGGATTTGATAGGATATTCATACTAATGAGATGCATCTTCTTTTTCAAAAGTTAATCTCTAAAAAAAACCTCGGTTAAGCATGCCTGGTCTGAAGCAATTTGGAGATGGGTGACCTCCCGAAAAGTTTTGAGGCGTGCTCATAAATGGGGATAAAGTGCGCAAGAAAAGATTTTGTTGATCTATGCATGAGGTCATTCTAAAATCATAGAGACCTTCCAGGAGGCGGGTAGCTACCGCCGGCGCCGGTTTGACTGGGGTGTTACATTTTGTGGTAGTGTTAGATAGGGAGGGATAGATTTGTTAATGACACTAAGCAATCACACTAAAAAAAACAATAACTCATGAATTGGGTTGATCTCTTGACCTTTTTTTACTTGATCTCCTGACCTTTGGTACGTATACGGTGTCATCGCCATTGTTGTTATTCTTGGTGTTGTATCATGTAATAGATTGTTTATTGTAGTTATTTGAAGTATTACGTGTGTTTTTTTGTCTGTTTCGATTTAAATACTGGTTGTTTATTTACTGGCATATTGAAATATGAAGAACATGATCCTGACATCTGGACCCACAACTTGAACATGATAACTGGGACCCACTTAACAGAAACTGACAACTGGACCCACTTACCATAAACTGACAATTGGGTCCCGTTCGAAAAAAGAAAAAGAAAGGCTACGGCCCAAAAAGAAAAAGGCTAAAATGTTGGGCTTGGACCATTTAGCTGACAAAATTAAAGGAAAAAATATTAATAGGCTGAATTGTTGGGCTTGGCCCATGTAAAACACAGAACTGGACCGGGCTGATTCTGCTATATGACAATTTTGCCACGTCACCCATGCCACGTGGATCTGACGTGGTCAGGCCAGATCGCTAGTGACCAAAACAAATGGTCATAAAATCTGTGACCTTTTAGTTTAGTCATAAGCGTCTATGATGATTGCACAAAAAAGGTCACGTAGTTTGGTTAGTGACTGCCAACTTTTGACCAACTGTTTCTGGTCCCAAAAAGGTCACAATGACAATACGTGACCATTCAGTGACCAATATGGGGGTCACTAGTTAGCATATTTCTTGTAGAGATATGTGATACTTTGACACCTAAAAAGACAAAAAAAAAAAAAACTAATTAATGTGCTACGCCTAGAGAAAAGATATTCTATGCATGAAAAAGATATAGGGAGATGATTTTCCACGAAGACGTGTCCCACTTGAGAACAAACCGAAATCACATGGATGAGAGGTGCTATGTGCACGCGGCATGCAAGTTCTACGTATTGAAGAAACATGTGTCAACTACGTGGCAGATATGGTGGAGCGGGTATACAAATGCTTGAGTGGGTGTTTTTTTTAAAAGAATGCGGTAGGGGAAGCCGGCCCTACAACAGTTGAGTGGGTGTTCGGGGAGGGGGTTGGTGTCAGCGCGGTGTATGTTTACAACGTCAGTATATCAATATGGTTAAGTTTTTTATTTTAATAAGATAAAATTACAATGGTAATCCTAATTTTCAACGTCAGTATATCCTAATTTACGTACCATTTTATTATTTTACAATCTGGAATAATAATCGACTACTTTTATTGTCTCCTCTGTACTCGCCAGAAAATTATTTTGTGAAGCTGGTCATCATCAGACATAGAAAAAGGAACAGGAGTTCATGTTGGCATATGAGTCCATGAGTCTGCACGTGCGTAGTCCCATATGATAGCTACGATGTTGTCATACACTCAAAGCGACCATTCGTTTGTCAACTGTGTTCTGGACGTTTTTGTGCGTCAGGATATCACACACCGAATTAATGTGCGTATCATATAGAAAATCTTGAGTTAACGTGAAACTAGCAATTGCAAGATCATGAAAACAAATACTCCTATGATTTTGCGCTATAATTTTCGGTCAGTAAGTTACATTTGAATGGAGCATGTATTAATTGATTGAGCATGAAATACCGTTGACCAAAAGCCAAAATCTACCTATATATGATGAAATTTCGTATGCTACACTGGGGTAGCCTGGTCGCCAATATCAAGAGAAAAAGATATGCTTATCTTCACTGGTAGGGCACAATATATGCAGCATATTTATTCAGTGAAAGATATCAATTATTTGCTTGTAAGTACACTACAAAACTCCATTGATACATGAGTCACCGGCAACCAAAACCAGATGGAATTCTGTGTGCTATATATATGCGAGGGCGGTGGCGACCATGGTTTGAGTCTTGCACTCTAAACCGAGGAGCCATGTCATGCACGCATACGACATATGTGTTCTCTCTGGCAAGATTGAAATTCATCAATATATGCCTGCATGTGTTGTCTCTAGCAGTCTTCGCGTGTACATTTGGAGGCCTCCAGCAATTGTTTTCATTGCCAAAACAATGACAAAATGTCAAAGTCAACTTGAAAAGATTTGGCATGTTCTTCGGGAGGTCATAAGCACTAGTTTTATTACAATTGGATCTTCGTTCCTATAGACTGACAAACTATCAATGTATCAACTTAACTAGTGAACGTAGGTCCCCGACATGGGAGGGCTATAAATACACTACCCTACTCCTCACTCTCCCCATCCTCAAGCTATTATCCATCTTCATAGTTCATAGCCATAATACTACTCAATTCTCTGTAGTATCCAACTCTAGTCTGTCATGGATCCTACAATCAACCAGGAGTGGACATCCTTTGAGGTAGAGGAGGCAAGGTCGCTCATTGCTAGGCTCAACAACAGTAAAACCATTTACAGTGACAACGATGACAAGAACAAGAAGCACAAGGACATCGTGGACGCTGTCCATGCAGTGTTCCCTTCAAAGACCATGCAACAGGTAACAAAACTTTACGTCGATCTTGTTGTGGAAATGCATATGATGGAATGGAGGGAGGAGAGCCATGTTACTGGTGGCAGTACACATAACGTTTGCACCGTTCGTGACCTTGTGAACGGTAACTTTGGGGAGTCGGGGGAGAGTGGTTCTTACGGTACACACGACGTTTGCACCGCGGGTGACCTTGTGAAAGAGTACAACTTAGGGGTACAAGAGGAGGCAACAACCATGGGCGATACTGTCTTGGTGTTTGGTTGTCCACTGGAGGATACGAGGTTCATGGACATGGAGGAGGCGCTGCCAATGGTAGAGAAGAACAAGATGGAGGTATTAGATAACAATATTTCCAATCATAAACCAGCGGTTGCCGCCCATCAAAGGAGATTTTGGACAATCGAGGAACACAGGTTAGTCAATGGCTATATTCTTCTTTGTCATGTAGTATTAATTTTTGTTTATTTTGCATGCACATACATACTAATTAAGCATATTGGGTAAATCTCTTACATGAGATAGGTAGGTTTAATTTGTGATGGTATTACACTTTACTAAATAGATATGGGTATTATCCAATTTTGATTTCGCGTAGATACATCCCACAAAGTTTGAGATTATGATGGATGAACATTCATTTCTTATTTTTCTTTATGGCTTATCAAATTTTTTGTTCAGCCATATAGTAATACTAGGAAGTTATAATGTTACATAATGAATTCCAATGTGGCACTGATTCTAAGCGATAAGAATATAAGATAAATACTCGTGGTGGTTATCAGTTTACCATAAAAAATGAAGATATGTTTATGTGAAAGTGCAGTTTTATTGCGGTTATCAATATTACTATATATTTATCCATTTAATAGTATTCCTGATATAGATATATATACTATCAGGGTACTGTAAAATTAACAAAAGTAAGCATCTGGAGTTGAAATGGGTTCCAAACTTGTCAATCTATTATTTTTATGACATGCATGCATAATGCTTATAATTATCTATATAAAAAAGTGTTTTTCAATTGCTCTAAGGTGGCTTGAAAAACATATCGCCTCTCCAGTTCAACCGTTTTTTTCCAGGAAAAGTCCATATATTATCTGATACCAGCCCTTACAAAAACATTCTTACAATAAAAAGAAATAACACACAAGTTCTTGAAAAGTTCAACCGATAATTAACCTAACAAATTATCTCGAACCTTGATGTTTCAGGTTATTTCTTCATGGGCTGCGTGTCTATGGCCGTGGTGACTGGAAAAACATATCCAAGTACTTCGTCACCACAAAGACTGCAGTCCAAGTCTCCAGCCATGCACAAAAGTACTTCAAGAGGCTAGAAAAGAAACTTTGTTCGGGAGGTCCAGGAGGCAGCGTTATAGCATCAACGACGTTGGGCTACACGACGACGACGACCCATGCGCAGTAGAGAATAGTTCAGTCCCTTGGCAGGCGCTTGCTTTCACCGGTCTCAACAATGGCCCAAGTTTCGGATCGCAGGCTCCGGCAAGCTCGTTCGTAATGAACGACCTATCTCAGTTCTTGTCTCCTATCATATATAGCCAACAAGTGGGTCAGCAGCCAGTGTGGAATGAGGAGCGGATAATGGGCTCTGTTGCATCTCTGATGGAGGGGGTAGGAAACTTTGTGCCTAGTTGTCCACAAGGATCAGCTTATTTTCCTCCCGGCAATCTATGAGAAGTACTACTACATTGTAGGCTTGGGCATAAACATGTTATCCTCCCTAAAATAGCAACATAATATGCTCAAGACATTATGACTAAATTCTATGTTTGGGAGTCAATAAATTTGTTTCTGTAAGAAACAACATACTTCACCTATCAATACATTGTCCGTTTCATTTCCTTCATTTCGTATAACTATATATTGTTGTTGTATTAACACACTACATATAGCGTACATATATGGTCTCGATACATAACCGTGTATTATAATATATCACATATGATTGTTACCTTCATCCCTTCATTACAAGATTGCAATCACCCCATGAAAAACACAAGAATCTTAAGTACAAGAAGCTAATTATTTATTGGGTCTATGATGGCAATGATCTACGGCGTCTACCAGTTTGTTGGAACTCTAAGTGCAGTGTGTTTTAACAAGTGGATTGTTTCTCACAAGGATGACCTAGTCAAACAACATGTAAACGCTGGGAGAGACGCATTTTTTGTCCCCAACTCCACGAAACTAGTTGTCAACAGCGGTGAAAGAAAACTGATTAGATTCATTAATTGCAAAATTTTATACAGTGGGAAACAAGTGCAAACGGTGTTTCTTGTATGAAAAAAATAGATATGATTCATGGATTCACTTGATCACTCTTTGAAAACCATGGTGGCAAAAATGGGCATCGATATAAAAGACTAAAAACATGCTACAAGTTCTATGTTTATTTAGTCGGTAATAGCATTTATATGAGCATCACGTCCTAATGTCGAGATAATGATACACTTTCATTCTTATAATACTCCCTAGTTAAGCGAGTGAGTCATTCGCACACTTATAATTAAGTATAAGATAGAGAATTGCATAAAACCTAATGATATGATGTTAGAAGATCAAGTGCACGTAAAAGGCCACTCTTTCTGTCACTGGGCGGTGCAAGCATGGCTTCCTTTTATCCCTAGTGAGGTGACACGGCAAAGATAAACACTATATCAATCTAACCTCACTTTTACTGGATTAGAACATAGACAAGTCCATTCCATCTGATACACATGTACATGGCCAAACACACTAGATTGATCATATTTAGCATGCAAGAATGGGGCAATAATATGCACCTACAAATACATCGACACAAACATGAAGAAGTTGTAGCTAAATAAATCATCTTATTAACAAAGATCTAGCATCAACGATACATAATAATGACCATAATACTGTAGAGAAGCTCATAGGGTTCTAAAACATTGATAGTACATTGAAAAATATGATCAAACTGCCACAAATCCATAGTCCGAGGGTGGACTACTCCCTATTAATCATGGAGACATTGGACCAGTCAACACAGAGTTTGGAGATGCGACTGGGAGAGGCTCCAACAACAGTTCACGTACAATATATATTCCTACAGCGGTGGCCTTCTGATTCTCTGTTACATGTTCTATCTTGTATCGTCCACCTCTCTCTAACTAAAAAAATCCAAGGGGTATAGATAGATTGTTTTAGGTAATACGAAGTTGGCGGTTCAAGAATCAACGTGATTGGTGATCGAGCAGAGCGGGAGCCACACCATGGCACACCAGTGGTATCGGCACCATGGAGCCCACTGGTCCTCCAATTGGTCTCTATGGTGCACCTTCTGCTTGTACCCTTCATCTTCTGAAAATAGAAACATCTGTCTTTCCCCGGTTTGTTTGAATAACAAAATAATGGTATTTCGTGTAAAATCATATAAATCAATAAAAAGATCAAAGGAAACATAATAATCATGGAAAATAACAAGGGAGTTAACATAATAAACTTTAAAAGTCATATAGACATTTTGGATGTATCAGTATATAATAAGAAGATTCATTTGTTAATTGTACTATCTACTCTATAGCCTATTTATCCTATAAACTTCCACCACTGCAATAAATCATTCATAATTTAGGGTTGGATCTTCCTTTTTTTCAGTCCAAGGTCCATCTATATTTAACATATGGTGTTGTTGCTATGCTATGGAATAGATTGCCTAGATACAAATATGATAGTATATATTTGATGTGCAATAAAAATTATATTTCACAGTCACTTATAGCTCCTAGTATCTCAACAGGGAGTTTAAAAATAGGTTACAAGACATTCACAATCCACTACATCATCCTCATATATCAAACATGCTTTGTCGGTCGCTCTTGCCCACCGTCCCTTACCCCGCCTCCTTCCATCTCATTACTGCTTGTCGCGCTATATACTCTTGGACGTACTTACCCCTCCCCCCCCCCCCCCCCCCCTACTTAGGGCACGTTGCAGCATGCGAGACGACCGAAAAAATGTTAGTGCTGATGGTGGACACAAAGGACATGGGAGGCAAAGAAAAACCAGGGGTGATTTATAGCTTGTGCTTATAATTTGTGTATAGCAATATCCTCGACCTAGTATAGTTCTTACTAATTTATGCATAAAAATTGGTGTCAACTTCAATTTTCTCTTTCTTATTTACCTTTCTAGGTTTAATTATTTTGTCATTCTAACGATATATAGTTTTATTTTTTCCATCATCAGCACACCAATAAATTCTAGTGACCTTTATACTAGACATTTATTGCAAGAGTCAAAGCTAGTCTGGTGGTGAAACCAACCACAATCCATGTCACCCTGAGCCTTGCCATAAGAAACTTGCGGCCCGTCCACAAACTCGGTTCGAGAATGCTTTCTTACCAGTGGACCTTGCCAAGATCGTCTATATCACCCAACTAGCTAGCTTTTTCAAATCCTCGCGATTGTCCGATGTGTCATCCAAATCGGTCTATCTATGTCCTTAAGTAGGCTCTAATGGCATGAACTTCTTTTACCCCCTTTTTGAAGTCCTTATGAGGTACCCGCATAAGAGGCGTCCATTTTCAGAAACCACGAACAATGTGACCAAAATGGTACCGATGAAGGCAAAGTAGAACACCACAAGCTCATGTGGTACACGAACAGAGAGATCCGGCGCGAATGAGCCATTATTGCTTCGCACAAACATAATCAGGATAGCTCCAAATAAATGGAACAAAATTATAATTGAAAGAAAGTAAGATCTTTTGCATAGGTAGTCCAAAATTACATAGTGACTACATGATCAAGAGTAGCAAGAAACATCATATTCAACAGAACCTTACACTAAATTCCATGTTAATTAAATAAACATTTACGAGGGTCCTTATGGAGCTATAAAATTGCTTTAATATAAAGCTGGTTCCGGGATATAATACAGTCCCTTTTTAGCACGGCAGAGCTTCTCAACTTTCATTCAGTTTGGAAGGAATGGGATATTCCTATCATCAAACAGGGCCATATCCCTGAAAGAAAATGCAGAAAGTAATTAAGTATTGTATTATCTAATATAACTATCATTCATATCATTAAAAATCCAGGAAATCGTCATTCCATTCGACCACTCATTATTTCTATAGGTGAACATACTTCACATGCCTAAATGAGCTTGAGAAAATGCTCATTTAGGTTCTTGTGGAGTAAAAAAGGATGAGAACTTTAACTTTGCAATACTGCATACAAACATGCATGCAAATAATCCAACTTCAATATTACCGTGGTTATTCAATCATGTAAATTAAAATCAACCATTACACAAACATTCTAAGAAAACAGTTTGGAGGTCATTGAATCTAGTTGTTGTGTATGTGCCATGTATTAGCTCCACTATTATTTTATTCATATGCACTTAATTCCACATAAGAAAATTCCAATCTGATAGAATTTATCCCGAGATCTTAAGCTAAAAAAACACTTATGGTAAAAAAAACATGTGCACTCCTCCCCTAAAAAGGGAGTGCTGGGAACGACAACACGATAGTGGAGTAAGAAGCTGACGGGATGCATGATCTTTCCCAAATCCAAGCTTGAGCTCGATACCATCGGTGCTCATGTTGCTGCTACCGCGTCGGGGCGTTACAATATCAATCTGCACCATAGGAATAGCCCGGGTCTTCCAGTTCAGTACTAAGTTTAGTAGGCAATGTTTTCGTGGGCTTATGGGGGTGTCCTCAACTTTCTGGATCTATCAAGTAATCGCGAGACTGTTGGACCTTAAAAACCATCAGCGGGCCTAAAACACTTTCTGTGTGACTTCTTAATTATATGCGTTGACATATAAATTTAGTAAAATAGTCATATGAAGATCTATTACCGAACCAATCGCAATAGATTCACCATAAGATATATTTATGAAATGTTGCAATTATTGATACTTTTTCTATATATCTAGTCAAACTTAGAAAGTGTCAAAAAATTTACTCAATTTATAACTCGCCTATTTGGGGACGGATGACGTATATAAAATTTGTGCTCACAATTAATAAATTATATGGTTTTTGATAGTGTATATTTATTTTTTAATAATTGTTACCCTGCTCCAGATATGGGATCGATATATTTTTGCTCACAATAAATATAATGTTTAATGCCTCTAAGCGACCACGCCAGAAAATAATAACTTATGTATATCGGATTGATCGTTTGACCTTGGTGTAAAAGGTGTCACTAGAGATGTGTGCAAATTAATGTGTATTACATGGGAACTTTTGCATGTAGACTGATTTACAGAGACGGTTATGCCACTAAGGGAACAAATATAGGTCAATGGGTGAGAGGTGCTATGTGTATGGGGCATCAAAGTGTCATGTATGAAAGAAATCCACGTCATGTGTCTGTCAGCGACATAGAGATGGTGTGTGTGCGCGCGGTGGAGGACCGGATGTCGGTGTGGTGTACGGTCTTAGTATATTAATATGTTGATTTTGTTTAAGTTGTTCATTGTAATAAACTAAAGTTTACAATCTTAATGTTAATTTTGAACATATATATGATAAATAATCAATTGCCACTTAATACTTCTGCCTTTTATTCTCTTATGTGTCCTCGCTAGAATTTTTTTATGAAATCGGCCGTCATTGATATAGAAAAGGCCAATTTTTAACTTAGATAACTAAATGGTACATTGTATTAGCACGTGGCTCACTTGAAATGTGAAAGAAAAACATCATTGACATGTTGAGTCTGTATGTACATAGTCCCATTTCGTTTGGGAACTGCTACGTGAATTTTTTGTGTATCTGGACAGCACACAACAATTAATTTTCATATCACATAGAAAATCTTGAGAAACGGTTGGGAACATAAGGCAAGATCAAAACATAGTGTTAACATGAAACTAAAAAATGTAAGATCGTGATAATAGATATGATTTCGCATTATAATTTATGGGTCATTAACTTACATTTGAATGGAGCATCCATTAAGTGATTTATCATGCAATATCATTGACCGAAAGCCAAAAATCTCCCTATATATGATCAAATTTATATGCTGCACATGGGGACCATGCTTGTCAATATCTACATAAAAGATATGCTTACCTCCATTGGTACCGCATCACATATGTGGCACATTTATTCAGTGAGAGAAATAATTATTTGCGCATAGGTACATAAGAAAACTCCATTGAGACATAGGTCACTCGCGACCAAAACAGGGATCAAATTTCCGTTGCTACATATATGGGAGGTCGGTGGCGACCATGGTTTGAGTCTTGCACTCTAAGAATGAGTAGGCGTGTCATGCATGCATACAGACATCTGTGTGTTCTCTCTATAAAGATTGAAATTTATCAATAGGGATGCATGTGTTGTCCTTAGCAGTCTTCTTGTGTACATATGGAGGCATGCGACAATTGATTGCATCGGCAAACCAAAAAAAAATCTCAAAGAAACAAAAAATGTTGAGGTCAACTTAAAAGATTTTGGCGTGTTCTTCAAAAGTCATAACCACTATGTTAATTATAGTGGATATTCGTTCATAGGACCGAAAAACTATCATTGTATAAATTTAATTAGCGGAAGTAGGCATGTGACATGGGAGTGCTATAAATACACTACCCTACCCCTCACTCTATTCATCCCCAAGCTCTAATCCCTCTTCATAGTTCATAGCCTTCATACTACTCACTTCTCCATAATATAGAACTCTAGTGTCTCATGGATCCAGTACTCAACCAGGAGTGGACATCCTCTGAGGTAGAGGAGGCTAGGTCACTCGTTATTGGCTGAACAATAATAAAATCATCTATGATGACAACGATGACAAGAACAAGAAGCACAACGACATCGTGGATTCTCTTCATGCATTGTTCCCGTCAAAGACCTTGCAACAGGTAACTGATCTTTACGTCGATCTCGTCGTGGAAATGCATATGATGTTGTGGAGGGGCGAGAACAATGTTACTAGTGGAAGCACATATAATGTTTGCACTGCTCATGACCTCGTGAATCATAACTTTGGGGTGCCGGAGGAGGGTGGTACTAGGGCCACACACGACTTCTGCACTGTTGGTCACCTTGTGAACGACAACTTTGGGGCACAAGCAGAGGCAACAAATGTGGATGATAATGGATTGGTGTTTGGTTCTACATTGGATGATGTGACGATCACAGAGATAGAGGAGATGCTTCCTATGGTAGAAAAAACAAGATGGATTTGTTGGAGAACAACATTTCACATGATCAACCAGTTGTTGGCCCACATCATGCAAGATATTGGACCACTGAAGAACACAGGTCTTTCACTGCATATTTTCTTCTTTGTCATGTAGTTTTAATTGTTATTCATTACAATAAATATATAGTAATTAAGAATTATCTGTGAAATTATTATATGAGAAAGGTCAGTTCAATTTGTGATGCTATTCACTTTACTAAATATATACATATGGACATTATTCAATTTTCATTTCTGGTATATACAAATACTTTGTAAGTTTGATGATGAACTTTCATGTGTTTTACTTTCCTTTGTGACTTGTCAAATTCCTGTGATTTAACCTTCAATAATAGGAAGGCATATAGTAAATTTAGGTCTTAAAATCCAATTTGGTACTACTTGTCCAATGAAAAAGATCAATAGAGTTCTTGTCAGTTTATCATATGAAAATTGAGTTATATAATTCTAAAAGTGTAGTGTGTTAAAATTATCAAATAATGTCACAAAAATTAATTAATTATGGTTATATGATATGTATACATACTATATATTACCGTAAAAGCAACAAAGATAAGCATGTGTTGTTGACATAACTTACAATGCAAACATGTAAAATACATACTTTCCTTCCATATCTATATCTACAAAAGACAACTTCTTAATTATATGTAAAATTATTGGTTGCTTAAAAAACAACTTGACGCTTCATATTCAGTCAAGATTAACCTAACAAATTATACTGAATCTCAACTTTTGCAGGTTGTTTCTCCGTGGGCTGCGTGTCTACGGCCGTGGCGACTGGAAAAATATATCCAAGTACTTCGTCACCACTAAGACTCCAGTTCAAGTCTCAAGCCATGCACAAAAGTACTTTAGGAGGCAAGAGAAAAGAGCATTGTCCGAGAGACAACGTTACAGCATCAATGATGTCGGGCTCCACGATGCGGACCCATGGGCAGCTGATAATAGTTCTGGACCCTGGCAAGCGGTCGCTTTCACAGATCTCAACCATGACCCGACCTTAGGCTTGCAGACTCCCGGGAGCTCGTTCGTCATGAACAACCTAGCTCAGTTATGGGCACCTTTCATGGACAATCAACAAGCGTGTCAGCAAACAGTGTGGAGTGAGGAGCAGATGATGGGTTCTGCTGCAGCTCTGATGGACGGGGTACAGAACTTTGTGCCTGCTTATCAACAAGAATGGACTTATTTTCCTCCTGGCAATGTATGACCAAGATGTAGTAGATTGTAGATTTGGGGCATGCCCAGAATGTTATCACATTAAGGCATGTGTCACATGCAACGGGTTTCCCTGCCAAACATGGCAACATAATATGCTCAAGACATTATGACTAAAGTCTGGTGAATCAATAATTTCATTTCTATAAGAATTAAGAAACAATGTATTTCACCTCCTATTGGTTAATGTCTTAATTAATATAGTGCTCATTTCATCCTTTTTTCATAAAACTGTATATTGTAGTTCTATGAACACACTACAGTTAGCGTACACATGTTGCCTCAATCCCTGACCTTGACTATTGCATTATAATATACCATATATTATTGTTCATTCAGCCCTTCATTACAAGATTGCAATCACCCCATGAAAAACACAATAATCTGGAGCAAAATAAGCTTAATACTTTTCGGTATATTTAATAAGATTGTCTCTAATAAGATTTGGTTGTCAATTGTACCGTCTACTCGCGATAGCTTATAGATCCTACAGACTTCCACTAGATTGTCCAAGTCATGCATAAATTAGTGTTGGCTCTTCCCCTTTTTTAGACTACGGCCGTCTCCACTATTTGATAATTAATATGTTGTATGATTGCTATATTACGGAAATAGATTGCCTAGCTAGATATAAATATTATACAACCGATATATTCGATATACATTAAAAATGAAAAAAGTATTGCACCTATACTTAAGTTGCTTTGGTCAATGGAGAGTGCAAACTGAGGTTACCAGACAGCTGAAAACCATGAATACTCCTTATTCTATATCCCAACCATCTCATAGTATTAACTTTGTGTCCGCTATCAAGTCAAAAAAAAAACATTGTGTCCGCTATCCACAACCTCTCATGGATCAAGAATTCTTGATGAATGGAAGCCTTTGAGGTGGAAGAAGCTAGTTCATGTACCCCTGATCTAATCGACAATGGAACTAAAGCAACGAGGAAGAGAGAGATGAGAATAACACAATGTGAAACAATATTGTAGTGAATGTATAGAAATTGTTCCCACGGAAAATATATACATCGGGTAACATGCTTTGTACCATGAGCTTGTCGTAAATATGCATGTGGTACATAGAAAAGAGAAGAGGGGGTAACTACAACGACTTTCGCAGATGCACTACGGTATGGTCATAAGATTTATGTATTCAATGCATTTTTTAGTATCATTGTTAGCTATGGTTCTAGGCTTTCTAGTTGATACTGGTTCTACTAGCCAACCTTATCTGTTTAATGGTGTTCTTGTTTCACCCACCATGCATCATCAAAGAATTGTTCTTGTTAGGCGTTTTTCTTGTGACAATTGAGTTTTACCCCTTCATATTTTATGAAGAACATAGCCTCCGGACAACCCTAATGAGATCTAGTATCTATAGAAAGTTATAGCCATTCCATAAAAAAGTAGATGACACTAATCACCCATAGCATCGGTATCCTATGGCATCGTCGTCTTGAGCATCTGGACTCTCTTTGTACTTTGTCATAGTTTTTTTCAAGTTCTTGCACTAAACTAGTACGACAATCACATGTTTGTAAACCATGTTGGCTTGGAAAGCGACATCATTCACCCTACATCTACTTATTTATTATTGTTTCTTTTCAACTAATAGGATGCAACTTATGGACCTCACTGGTGCAAACTTCTCTGGGTACCAATATTGTGCTGTCGCTCTTAACGATTTATTTGATTACTCATGGATGTTTCATCTTCCCCATACATCCAAATATGCGGACACTCTTCAGCGTTTCTTCATGCACGTTGGCGCGCAATACCATCATCCATTGTTATTTGTAGTGTGATAATTCTGGCGAATTTCTTAACACCCCATTGTGATTTCTTGTCATACTAGGGACTTCCATTCCTCTTTCATGCCCACATACTTCACCATGAAATGACAAACACGAATGACTCATCTTCTCTATGAACAATAGACTTCTCACCCTTCTAATTCACGCTGATATTCTACGCAAATTTTTGGTTGATGTGTACACACGGCCACCCATCTCCTAAATTGACGCCCCTCTAACCTACTCCACCAAGTCACCGCATAATTTCTCCTTTGTGGATGTCACCCAACATATGATCATATGTGAGTCCTCAAGTCTTTGTGCTTTCCTAATATCTATAAAACCACACAAACAAACTCACCCCTCACTCTACACGACGTTTCATCGGCTGCCCTTTAGAACACAAGGGTTGATGTTTTTTAGATCTTCGGGACATGAACGTTATTATATCATGACAAGTTACATTTGATGAATATACATTTCCTTTTTTTCGTTGATGCCACACTTCAGCCTACTGTGCCTCTAACCACAACAGATCCCAGCTAGACATTCCCAGGTGCTTATATCTCACCTACTTTGTACTTCCAGTGCCATGAATCCACCTTGGATCAGGCAGAATGAAATCTTCCTCCTATGTCGTGTTACGATTAGCTCCCTCCACTAGTCGAGTGTCGCTTTCCGTTCCCACTACCACTTCACCATCACCCACATCGTCATCTATCCCGTCCCATTGAACCGACCACTAGCCAATCCCATTTCCCCCTCACCACATGCCTTCAACTACTCATGACACACCACCTCGCCATTGACTACAGCCACATGTGATTTACATATCTCCTCCAAAAATCAATGACACATGCAAACCTTGCCAAATATGCATTTACTCTTCCTAAGAAACAATGTAGTGCCCTAGCCAAGTTGTCTACATATTTATGCATGCTTCCTACCAGGGTTGGGCCTACAGGAGTGCGCCCGCGCGGCCGCACATAGGCCCAAATTTGGGGAGAGGGCACAAAACTTTTGATATGGCGTTATACTCTATCCGTAGCCTAGTATGCCAAATAGCGCTATGAGTTTATTTGTAGCTCCAAAACCCTTGAGAGTTGGGTCGGCCAGCCTGACATGGACTCGTCCGACACGAAATGTGCTTCGGTGCTTAGCGATGGCCTGACTTGACGTAGGGAACATAGAAGAAGCCTATTGAGCTAGTTAGCGACTTGAGTCTCCTAAGAAAGACACGAGTACGTGAGTCGTGCGAGCTTTTGAAGTTTATCGTGCTTATTGACTCTCGAATGTCATGGTACACGTCAAGAAAGCGCCGGATTCGGTCTTCCCTTGCACTGGGTTGCATCGGTTGTCCCATTAGGTCATAAAAGGTATAATCCAAATCTTTCCATGCTCATTCTCAATGATCATGTTGTGCATGATCACGCAACCTGTGATGATGTACCAAAGAATCCCTTGATCCCAAAACCTAACCGGTTCTTGCACAATAGCAATTTGGGGCAAAATGCCAAAAGCCCTCGTCATATTTTCCTAAGAGTCGCTTGAGAATAATGGAACATAGTTCTTTTTCACCTTGGGGGCTTGAAATTGGCTTCACAAAAGTTTTCACCTTGGGGGCTTGAAATTGGCTTCACAAAAGTTTTCACCTCGGGGGCTTGAAATTGGCTTCACAAAAGTAGCCCACTTCGGATATATGTCGTCCGCAATGCTTTCTTGACATGTACCAATGTACCATGGCATTCAAGATTCAGATAATCACGATAAACTTCAAAAGATGTCATCGAATGGTGGACATGGAATGGCCAACAAAAGCACTAGTTTCATTCTATGTTACATGTGTGCACGGTGAACTGTGTGTTATGTGTGACGAACTTTGTTGATTTTTATGCTAAGAATTGATGAATATGTAATAATTAAGTACTATTTGTGTTTTATTTGTTTTGGATTCATTTGATATGAGATTATATCATTTGTTTTAATATGTATATGCAATTGTGGAGAAGAAAAACATATATTGTTGCCCTATTTTACATCATCTACTACGACATAAATTTTTGCTTGCCCTATTACATCATCTACTACTGCAGAAAAATTACAGTTGCCCTAAAACGGTGTCAGGACACCCTATTTTACATCATATGTTGAAGATTCTCTAATGCTAAGGGTCTCTTTTGCTCAAAAGAATTTCATAAGAAGTTCAGAGGATTTTATTCCTCTGATATTAGAACGTGTTTGGTATATAAATTAGAGACCATAGAAATATTTATGAAGACAAATAATTGTATTTTTTTTCTGTCCTGCGTAATTAATATGGGATGACATTTCAATCCTATGTTTTCATCTTCCTGCGTTGTGAAAATCCTACAATAAGGGTACAAACTTAGACGCAAGAAAAAAGTACAAACGTAGGCTCCCCAGTCCCCATGCATCACGCAATTCATTTCTCACCCAACCTCTGAGGGAAAGTAAGCGGTTACTTTTCCATCACAGAGCTTGATACAAAGACTGCTAAAACATCCATCTCAGAGGAAACATAGAACTACGTCATAGATCATCCAAACAGTAGGGCTATAAACAAATAGTCAAATACAGAGTTCTGGGAATTTTGAACGTAAGTTGTTAAGCATAGTAGTTCAAGCTCGACTTCTTCTTGGCCTGGACTTGTATTATCCCCTCGTTGAAGTCCTCGTGAGTTACCTGCGCAAGAGTGATCCGGATCGGAAACCAAAATGACATCCAAGTGTTAATTTGATATATGTCACTGTAATTATTGCAGATTGAGAAATGCCACTGCCATGTTTTCGTCTTTCGAAAAATGCCACTGCGATCTAAGAATGCAAAGTAGAACACTGCAATCTCCTGTGATGAACTGCCCAGAAGAAACTCAAAATGCTGCGGAAAGATTGCCTAGAAACAAGTTAATAATAACTACTGCATTTAAGTCTGGATCCTAGTATGGATTATGCGCAAGAAAAAGTTGTCACAAAAGAATGGCATTGTAAAAAAAAACTCCAAGATCAAAAGAGTGACTTAGAGTGACCCAAGATCAAAACACATGTGGACACACAAGAGGCAAATATTTCTTTCAATTTTGAAGTACTTAATTCTTCCGCCTTTTCTCATTTATTTACACTCCCCCTTGTTCTCATTTAATTATGCTTAGTGCAGAGTTCTACACTTCTACTAGGACTCGACAGAAAAAAGCCCTAGCAAGAATCAACTAGTCATGATCTTTAATAACAAGTTAATACTTCCAAACTTGTCAAGATTACGTTTCAAGATTATTCCAACATAGAATGTGATGGATATGCACATTTTAAGTAGGGAGCTTTTAGCTAAAAGAATTATGATTTCTAGCCAGTTCTATTCACATGCTAGCTTACATAGTACACCTGTCAGCTCTTATCGACACTTGACAGTTTTGTCAAGTTCACTAGTTTAAAAGTTACTAGAATGGAAGGGCGGTTGTGAATTGCAGGTCAGGCTGCAGTCTGATAAGTGATAGCTAGCATTCACTTGTACTACTACAGCTAAGGATTGTTTTCTAACTATCGTGCTGTGATGCACTGATGCTTCAATAATCATAATAAGCAGCCAAGCAAAGCTTGTGAGTGATATAGCAACACACACCTCTGTTGCATCTCTCCGTAGTGCGAGCATACCAGCTTCTACACAAACGGCCTTCAGCTGTGCTCCATTGAAATCATCTGTTGAGCGAGCCAACTCCTCAAAATTCACATCTGGGTTTACATTCATTTTTCGTGAATGAATCTACAGAGCACCATAAACAGCACATTAGTTCAAGCATCATTAACCGAATAAAGCAAACACATGAACAAACTTTGGCAAATCAGGCAACAGGTTCTGGAAACCTACTTGCAAGATTCTAGCTCTTGCTTCTTCATATGGATGAGGGAACTCAATTTTCCGGTCCAAACGACCAGATCGCAGCAGAGCAGGATCAAGGATGTCAGCACGGTTTGTTGCAGCTATGACCTGCAAGTTAACCAAAATTACATCGTCAACATATGAGATGATTAAATAGAAAACACTGATAAACCAAGTTATAAAAGAACTAGAATTTTTAGCAAAAATTAACTGACATATGTAATTTCCGAACATTAAAAACAAATAAAATCATGGCAACACGATCTGTTTGCCACTATCATAGTGCAGGAGTTTCTGCATTTGAAGGTGCAATATCAGTAGTGACTGGCATTCCTGAAAGCAAAATGTGCATGAATCTGTCTTCTTATTTCTATGCAACAATATCCAGCCTTGAATTAGCTCAACCAAACCACCCGGGCAAGAACAGTCAGTTGGTGCACATCAGCAAACCAAGCAACAAATATTAGCAAATACTAACCTTTATTCTCTCGTCACTGCTAAATCCATCCAGCTGATTGAGCAATTCCAACATAGTCCGTTGAACTTCTCTATCACCACTGACTTCACTGTGAAATAAAGCAAATTTCTTGTTAACTAACAGCACTATGTATGTTTCAACAAAAATGTTTTGTTTCACGTGTTCTGAGATTCAAGCTTTTCCACGCACAAGAGGACTAGAAGCGCAAAATTCTAGCTTTTGTGGTTTGTCCAAAAAATTACATGTAAGTGGTAGAATTAAAACTAAATAATGCAGTAATCATATAAGATATACCTATCAAATCTCTTCGTGCCAATTGCATCAATTTCATCAATGAAAATGATGCAAGGAGCTTTTTCTTTAGCCAGCTGAAAAGCATCCCGGACAAGCTTCGCTCCATCTCCAATGAACATCTGAACACAACGAAGAATCTCATCATTTATCTACTAGAAACTATATCCAATTAAACTACATACACGGATTTCTTGAACGTTATATCAAATGAATATACAATCAAACTGAATTTCATCCCGAAAATTGAACAATGCTAAACCATGAAACTTTTTTTCCAATTACGTGCAATGCGTTGAAGAAATAATTGAAGCAAATAGGTGATAGATTTACTAAAGCAGCACAAATCTGACAAAAATTTAAGCATCAAAACTAACAACAGAAATCACTTGAATGACAGACATGAAAACCACTTGTCACTTTGTCAGCATAATAATGACATTATATGTAGAAGATGCTTACTAATAGCGCAAATTTGGATGTATAGGGGTGTGCACCCTTATGGACGTATGTCCAGAACAGACCAAAATATTCAATAACTGTTCTTGAAGATCTTAAAAATAGGAAAATTTTGCTCTAGGGCCCAAACAGGTTCATTACAGGTTCTACAAAATCGAATGCTTCAAAAGAAGATGTCGCTCCATTTAGAATAAGTTTTTTCCACAGATCTTTAATGCATTAATATAATACACTTGCATTTCTCCCACTGGTGTTTTGCAATTTTCTGTTGGTACAGGGAATAGTGTAAAAATAATTTTGAATAAATTTTTTTTGTATTATTTATCACAATAAACTCTTTACATCAGCACAGCAAATAAAGAGCAAACAGAATCACAAAGTTGCAAGCATCAGCATAACCACATATAAGGAAGACACAAACTGATACGAGATGGAGTCTATTAAGTAGAAAAATTACCTGAACAAGCTGTGGCCCAGCTAATTTCAGGAACGTTGCACTAGTCTGAGCAGCACATGCACGAGCCATCAATGTCTTCCCAGTTCCAGGTGGTCCATATAAGAGGACCCCTTTGGGAGGACGAATACCTAACTTTTGGAACCGGTCTTTGTGTGTCATGGGCAGAACTATTGCCTCCACAAGCTCTTGAATCTATATTAAATAATCCAGAATGCAGAAGACAAAAATACAAGAGCAAATGAGCACAGAAACATGACATTACTTGATCTATGAAGTAATGACTCGACCATTCTCGAGGGAGCAAAAATTTGGTTAGAGAGGAAACATAAATACTTCCAACATTTATTCAGTACCTGCTTTTCAAGACCACCAACATCATTATAATCCTCAGTGGGTTTTTCATCCACCTCCATCGCTTTTACTCTTGAATCATACTATGAAGGCAGTGTATCTAGTATAAGGTAGCTATCTTTGTTGACTCCAACCAAATCACCAGGCTTGAGCGTGTCAGGGTCAACTAACCCAACCACAGGAAGGAATATAGTCTGCATTTGAAAATAAAGATAAAATGATTTCAACAAAAAATGAGTTTGTTTTCTAAAAAAAGTTGAACTAAATGGCATGCTTAAGATTAAGAGGTGTGTTCACAAAACAAAGTTCTTTTATCCATGAACGTAAAAAATATAAATGCAGATACATGGCAGTTTAGATGAATCAAAACCACGATCAAAAACACATGTGCATGTTAATAGTTGAATAGATAATGCCAAACAGCTCATCTATATGACATATGTTAGTTCCTTAGTGCCTTCCATTGTTTTAACCAGATCACCTATCTAGTGAACAAATGAAAACAGCTCATCTATATGACATAAAATCTAGGAACTAAATGACTATATGAAGAAGTTTCTTAATTGTCTCGTGGAGGTCTTCAAAACGACACATTTTCCTTTCCTTTGTGAGTCTAAATCTATGTTAGCACCATCCTCCTCAGCTTCATCCTCAGGGTTCATTTCGAGAATCTAAAATAATTGAGAAAAACAGGGACCACATGAATAAGTATAAACCATAAAAAATCCAAAATGAAAAAAAAATCAGTGAATATCATGATAAAGAAATTATGTAAATGCCATGTTTCAAGAGGCGGAAGTACATTTGAACAGTGAACACTTAAGCTACTAGGACAGCCCATACTTAAATGCACCATAATAAAACATTATTTTTCGAAATAGCATAGGTCAAATATCTCATGCAGGTTTGTGTTCACACCTTCAGAGTACTCAAAGTTAAGCGGTGTTAACTTACCCAGTAACAAAGTTCCAACATAATCGAATGCTAGTATTTGTAACCTGGTCATTGTTGCAGATAAAAGTCACTGACTAAAACACTGCTACTGCAAGGACGAAGTAGTTCCTCGTTAACCCGGCAGAATTACCACAAGAAATAGTTAAAGAAAATTTATGCTAGAACAAAATTAAGAAATGTTTTCTTACAATGACTTGCACTACTTCTGAACATAAGGTTACGTATTAACCTATACCAGAATCAATGAAGGAAAAGACAGTTCTACCAGTAGGCATATAGCTGTACCAAAAGAAACATCAACACACACTAAAACTACCACTAATCAGCTTCGCCAATCCAGGTTGTCCTAAGAAGCACAACCACGCAGCATGATACGCGACCGAGTACCAAATTAGGAGCCTAGGAGGAAAATAAGAGGTCAATTGCGGATGCCACAGGGTTAATTTCCTACCTCGATGATGTTGCCGACGAGGTAAGGCAGCTGCTTGTTGAGCTTAATCTTCTCCTGGTTCTCCTTGACCTTATCCTTGAACGTCTCCAGCTCCAGGTTGGTTCGCTGCTGCTCGTTCTGCGCGCCGTCGGAAAAGGGGAAACAGGTACAGCAATTAGTCAGACCTAAACCCAAACCCTAGCAACCAACGGCGGACGGAAAGAGGAACTCCGAATCCCCGCGAGACCCCTGGTCGGCTCGCCCTTCGTGGAGGCGAGCCTCGAGGGTGATCTAGGCTTGCCTTGAGGACGCGGATCTCGTTGTCGAGGAGGCGGGAGGCCCGGACGACGTCCTCCGTGGACATGGAGGCCAGCCGGTCGTCCTCCGCGTCGTCCACTGCCATCGGCGCCGCCGCTGCGGGCGCAGGTGACGACATCGTGTCAGGACATTGCTCTTCAGAGACGCGTCTCGACAGTAACAGGAAGGAAACAGTAATCAAACTGATAATTAGGACAAGAACTAGAACTGGAATGTAATAATCTTGCAGAAAAATGAATGCAGATAAGGAAGAACAGGAACAACAAGTAAAGGAATTTAGGGTTTCATATATCGCGCCGCCCAACCTCCCACTCTGTTATATAGAGTTCCCCAAGGAGCCGCGATACAAATATTTTGAATTATGAATTCGGTAGAATTTAACCACAAACGGCAGTTACAGATAGAATGAGTCTCAGCCGTTGGATGAGGATGAAAGGGTATCTGCTTATCTGAGCCGTACGTTGTCTGAAGGTGTTGAGAACAGGTAGATCAGCAGTATTCTTCAGTTAAGCTTCAGGTCTTGACAATACTTCCCGCCGAAATCCAGACTTCAAGGCTGGAATGTTGGAAATGTTGCTCTGATGAATTGGGCGTCCTCCCAGGTAGCTTCTTCTGGAGATAAGTTTTCCCAATGTATCAGCCACTGAGGAACAGCAACATCATAGTCTCCTGACTTGCGTGGTATCTGGCGGTATTGGAGCACGGCCACTGGTGCTACCTTGATCTTCCCCTCAGGAGTCACTAGAGGAAGGGTTGGATTTGGAACTGCCTTAGGACCAATGTGCTTCTTCAGTTGGTTAACATGGAACACATCATGCAGTAATGTACCGGCTGGAAGTTGGATTTTTATGAGACGTTGCCCACTGGTTTCAGTACTCTGAATGGTCCATAATATTTGGATGAGAGTTTCAGTGCATTTCGCAGTCCCAAAGCTGTTTCCCGGTAAGGTTGCATCTTTAAGTAGACCATATCCCCAACTTCAAATTTCCTTTCAGTTCTTTTCAAGTCTGCATATTTCTTGGCCCTGTTTTGAGCTTGCAACAGATTTTGCTTGAGGGTCTGAGCATGTCTTCCTTGTCTTGCAGAGTTACTGCCACTTCCTCAGATGTGTCACAGGGAATAGAAATTTCATGCAGTTGCTGTGGTGCATATCCATAGAGGGCTTCAAATGGAGTGGTTTTCAGAGAAGTGTGGTACGAGGTGTTATACCACCATTCTGCCGCCGGTAGCCAATTTGCCCACTTTTTTGGTTCTTTGAAAGCCATGCTGCGTAGGTATTGTTCCAAGCATTGATTCACACGCTCAGTTTGCCCATCTGATTCAGGGTGGTATGCAGTGCTGAAGTGTAATTCAACTTTGAGTGCTGCAAAGAGCTCTTGCCACATTTTTTAGGTGAAAATCTTGTCCCTGTCACTCACAATTACCTTGGGTGGTCCATGTAGCTTGAAAATGTTATCCATGAACAGATTTGCAACTTGGGCAGCTGTGAATGGATGAGAAAGTGGGATAAAATGTGCATACTTGGTTAATCTGTCGACAAGCACAAGTATAACATCCTTTCCTTTTGACTTAGGAAGTCCTTCTATGAAATCCATGCTGATTTCGGACCATTTAGTATCAGGTATGTTCAGTGGGTCCAGAAGGCCAGGATAATGAACTCTCTCTGTTTTTTATATCTGGCAGATAGGACACTTAGACACCTTGTCTTCAATGAACTGTTTCATTTTGGGCCAGAAGAAGAGCTGTTTAATCCTGTGGTAGGTGAGTATGTTCCCTGAGTGACCTCCGAAGATGGAGTTATGAAAAGAAGTGAATATCTTATCTTTGAGATCAGAGTTATCTCCACTACAATTCGGTTGTTGTATCGTAAGATGCCAGAAGTAAGTTTGAACTGTGGGTTGCTGTCAGCTGAAATTGCAAGTTCTTGAAGTAGCTTTGTGCACTTCTCATCATTCAGATATGTTTCGATTACCTCTTGGAGCCAAGTAGGTACAGATGTTGATATAGCCATGCAGTTACTCTCTTCATCATGTGAACTTTTGCGAGAGAGAGCATCAGCGACTGAGTTTTCTGCTCCTTTCTTGTACTCAATGCCATAGTCAAATTCCAGGAGTTTTAGCATCAATTTGTGTCGTATGCCTTCAAGTAAGCGTTGACTGGATAGATATTTCAGACTCCTCTGGTCTGTTTTGATCACTAGTTGGTTGCCCAATAGGTAGTGGCGCCATTTCTTCAATGCTTCTAACATGGCTAAGGCTTCCTTTTCATAAATCGATAGCACTTGTGCTTTCGGTCCAATTGCCTTGCTAAAGAAAGCAATAGGCTTTCCCTGTTGCATCAGTACTGCTCCTAGACCTTTTCCTGATGCATCTGTCTCCAGGGTGAATGGGACATCGAAATTGGGTAAGATTAGGACAGGAGGACTTGTCATTACTGTTTTCAGCTTGTCAAATGCTTGTTGCTGTGATTCAGTCCACACAAAAGAATCCTTTTTCAGTGCATCATGTAGTGGTCTGCAGATAGAATCGTAGCCTTCTATGAATCTCCTATAATAACCAGACATACCCAATATCTGCCTCAGTTCCTTCACATTCTTTGGAGTTGGCCAGTTTAGAATTTCCTTGATTTTTGATGGATCCGTAGCTACTCCTTGTCCAGAGATGATGTGACCGAGATACTCAACCGAGCTAGTTGCAAAAGAGCATTTGGATGCCTTGGCTTTGAGTTGATGTATGCGAAGCAATTGCAAGACTAACTTCAGATGGTTTCTGTGCACTGTCAGGTTCTTGCTGTAGATGAGTATGTCGTCGAAGAAGACCAACACAAATTTTCTGAGGTAGGGTGAGAATATGTTGTTCATTAGCTGTTGGAAAGTTGCAGGAGCATTAGTAAGGCCGAAGGGCATGACCAGGTACTCATAATGTCCGAGATGTGTGCTGAATGCGGTTTTTGCAATATCCTCTGGGTTCATTCGAATCTGGTGGTAACCTGAACGGAGGTCCAATTTGGAAAATACAGTGGCGCCATGCAACTCATCCAAGAGGTCCTCTATGACTGGAATTGGGTACTTGTTCTTTATGGTGAGAGCGTTCAGTTGCCTGTAGTCCACACAAAGGCGCCAAGTTTTGTCCCTCTTTCTGACCAGAATAGCAGGAGAAGAATATGGGATGTCACTGAGCCTGATTTCAAGTTTTTCAGCATATTCTGAACCAATTCTTCCACTATATTCTTTTGCTTATGGGGCATACGATATGGCCTGATATTGGGAGGGTTGGATCCTTCCTTCAGGGGAATCTTGTGATCACAATCTCTGTGAGGAGGAAGCCCTTCAGGTTCAGTGAAAACATCTTGATACTCTTGCAGTATGTGTTGCACAGAATCATCTGTTTCAGCTGGTGTAGCCTGCTTTTCAGTCTGAATGTCTTTCGCTGAATTTTGAACTCTGATGAGGTATGCTTGCGCACCACTTCTTAGTAACTTGGAACAAGCTTTGGCTGATATTGTTGTCTTGTTTAGAGGCACTGCCCTGTCCATGAGAGTACACCATTCACCTTTAACTGTAATGGATACACTCCTGTTCTCCCAATCATAATAGTTAGGACTATGTGTCTTGAGCCAGTTGGCTCCTAGTACCATGTCGTAACCTTTGAGTGCCAACAGTTTACAATCATGTGTAAAGACATTGTTCTGAATTTTGAATTCACAACCAGGTAGGCAACCTTGTGAAAGCAGCTCGCCGCCTCCTGCTACCATTACTTTGTTTGCTGGAGTAGTTACTGGCTTCAAGAAGTTTTCTTGACAAAATCACTGTCGATGAAGGTATTTGTGCTTCCCGTATCAATGAGGGCTACTGCCTTTTGTCCTCCCACCCGAACAATGACTGACAAGGTTGTGTCGCCAGGTATACCATGCAAAGCTTCTGCAGAGATCTGCATACATTTGTCCTTCTTCGGCTTAGGTGGAGGCACTTGTTCTTCCTTCTGTAATTCAGGCACATCAGGTTTTGGTTGGTCAGCCAGTGTTGCTTCAGCATCATGATAGGTGTCAGTTGTCTCGGATTCATCATCTGACTCACTGTGTCCTTGCCACTGCAGGGCATGTACAAGGTTCTTGAAATTGACACATTTATGTGTGAGTGACCATTGTTCTGGGCAGTACCAGCATTTGCGGGGTTTGTCAGTTGTGGTTCTTGTTCTGTTATCTCTGTTGCTGCTCGGCATTCTCTGTGGAGTATACTGTGTTGGCCTATTGCTGATAGGTGCCGGATTTGCTCTTTTGTTTCCAGCAATATAAGCTAACTCCTGTTGCCTGGCGTGCCAGTAAGCCTTTTTCAAAGTATCAGGGGCTTGTCCACGGACTGCATGCTTTACTGTCTCCTTTAAGCCGCTGATAAACCTCAAGAGGAAGAAGTTTTCTGTGAGGTATGTGTGATCACGCTGCATCTGAATCATGTATTCCTCGAAACAGTCGATGTACTGGTTAACATTGGAGGTTTGTTTCAAGTATTGAACTGTTCCATTGACTCATGTTCACCTGGTGCAGGGAACCTGTCACAAAGAAGTTCACAAAACTGCTTCCACGACAGTTTGGAGACATCAATTGTGTTGCTGGAAAGCCATGTCTTTGCTCTTCCTCGAATGTGAGCCACTGCCCATTTAATCTTGGAGTTGTTGGTGATTCCACTCAGTGTGAACATAGCTTCACATTCATCAAGCCATGACTGAGCATTGTCACCTGTGAACAAAGGAAGTTCTAGGCTTGGTGTTCGAATGTAGGGCTCTTGATAGTTCTGTGTTTGTTGTTGCTGTGGAGGTGGAGAAGGTGTGGTGGTTGGCTGAAGCGGTTGTTGTTGTAGGATTGGTTATAGCTTGGAGGTGATGGTGTAGCTGGGGGTGGTAAAGCTGCATAGGTGGGTTGTAATTGGGTTTGTGGTTGGGGAGGTGGGTAATGGTAGTATCCTTGTGCAGGAGGATAGTAGGGATAGTTTGGTGGAGGTGGTGGATAGTAGTGAGCTTGGGGTTGCGGAGGTGGTGCGTAGTAGTTGTATTGTGGCGGAGGCTGCGGTGGTGGGTAGTACATGGATGGGTTTGTGGTCGGTGTGGAGTGCTGGTAGAAATTTTGTGGCTTCTGGGTGTAGGTTGGCGAAGGTTGTTGCTTGGGTTGCTCAATGGGTGAAAAAGGTGCTGAATTTGGGGCGATAGGCTTTGAGGAAAGGTCGTTGTTTGGGTTGGGAGGTGGAATTTGGGATGAACTGGTTGAGGGAGGCGTGGATCCTTCCTTTGATGTCGCCGATGATGAATTCGGTGTGACGACCTCCGGAATTGGGCTTAGGTTGGGTGGAGGTGGTGGTGGTGTGGCAACGTGGCCGTTGATGACTCTGGATCTGAGCTAGCTGATCCCATCGGCTTGGCTTTCACTGCAAGAGCTATCTGCGCCACCATCTCAGACAAATTCGTCATCGTACCTTGCAGGGTGTCGATGGAGGTCTGCTGATGTTCGAGCGGCGCTGCAGGTGCAGTACCTCGCGGGGGAGGCGGCTCGCGATATGCGTTTCTTCCCGAGCTTGTGCTTGCGCTGCTTCCAGCAGCGCGGCGTCTTCTGCCGCCGCCGCCAGCTTGTCCTGAGACCTTGTTTGGATGATCGACATGTCGAAGGCGAGACGTTTAGATCTTGACCGCGGAGCGATGATCTTCTACCGGAGTTGGCCAGTTGAGGGATTTTACGACCGACCAGAGTGGTCCGGGAACCTCAGATCTGAGCCATCGCCGGAGTTGAGGGTGGAGAGGGTGGGAATCGCTCGGGGGAAACTGCGTCTGATACCAATTGTCAGGACATTGCTCTTCAGAGACGCGTCTCGACAGTAACAGGAAGGAAACAGTAATCAAACTGATAATTAGGACAAGAACTAGAACTGGAAAGTAATAATCTTGCAGAAAAATGAATGCAGATAAGGAAGAACAGGAACAACAAGTAAAGGAATTTAGGGTTTCATATATCGCGCCACCCAACCTCCCACTCTCCTGGGTTATATAGAGTTCCCCAAGGAGCCGCGATACAAATATTTTGAATTATGAATTCGGTAGAATTTAACCACAAACGGCAGTTACAGATAGAATGAGTCTCAGCCGTTGGATGAGGATGAAAGGGTATCTGCTGATCTGAGCCGTACGTTGTCTGAAGGTGTTGAGAACAGGTAGATCAGCAGTATTCTTCAGTTAAGCTTCAGGTCTTGACACATCGTCGTAGAGCTTCGTGTGCGCCGGGCGAGGAGGCGGCGTCGAGAAGAAGTGGAGCCGAGAGACTGCGAGTTCCTTCGTTTTTTTTTTACTCGCCCCCTGAAAATTAAGCGGATCTGCTCATCAGGAAACTGACCGACCAACCGACGGGCGCCAGAGGGGGCATACCTCGTTCGTTACTTTTTTCGGCGGCGGCGGCGTTCCGTCCGTCCGAGCGTGGCCGAAACCAGGCTTTGTATTCTATCTTTTGTGCCGGACTGGGCTCCTTTGGCCCAATCTTCAATACGACGAGTTATCAACTTTATTTTTCTCTTCAATTCTTTTTTGGGGCCTGCTGACTGCTGACCGTATCCCATCCCCCCGGCACCCCCGCCTCCTCCATCAAACACGTGTGCACTTTCTCCCCAATCCCACAAAATGCTGCATTGAAGGAAAAACCCCACTTTTGCTACACTGAAGCAAAAAATATTTTGACCACAATAAAAGAAAAGGACCCGTCGGGCAAAAAAGACCTCGTAGCAATAAAATTATGCTATTTTAGCATCGTTGCAGTTGCAGCATTAATTCTATGTTATTAGGTTAAAAACATACAAAAGCATTGTAGCAATTCGAGAGCAGCGATGTAGCAAAAAAATGACAATGTAGCAAATCATCGTTGGGCCACAGCAAAATCCCCAAGCGCAACTTCCTCCTCGGTAGCAACGTGGAGCACCGTTGGTAGCAGCCCCGACCACCGTTGGCAGCAGCATTGTCCAACGCTTGCAGCATCGACATCGGCCTGTTGTCGCAGCACCGCGCGGCCTAGCTTCACAACACCGCCGCGTCGACGCCTCCCAATGTTGTACATCAACGATGAACTGCTCCACCCCTCGCCGCACAGCGGAGTTTCTCAAGCTGGTCAACGGTTTCTCCTTGTTGCATCACATGGTACAATGTGCTAGATAAAGCAAGTCATTCAGTAAGTTGATTATCGTATGTTTAACTCGCACTGACCACGTATGGGCCAACATGTGAGACAGGAGTACAGGACACAGGAGATATTTATAGATTACCGGCACGGGCGCAGACCCCCACATCTCTAGTGGAGTATACAGAAACCCTGACCGAGACAGCTTCTCTTACGCAATGTCCATGGCACCGGCAAGTCCAGCTCCTGATCTCGCCATGGACGGCCAGTCCCCATCCTCGCCGCTGCGCATCGTGATCGTCCCGTGGCTCGCGTTCGGCCACCTGCTCCCGTTCCTGGAGCTCGCGGAGCAGCTCGCCGAGCGGGGCCACCATGTGTCCTACGTCTCCACGCCGCGCAACCTGGCCCGCCTCCCGCCGCTGCGCCCCGCCGCGGCGACGCGCGTCGACCTCGTGGCGGTTCCTCTCCCGCCCGTCGACGGCCTCCTGGACGGCGCCGAGTCCACCAACGATGTTCCCGGCAACGATCGGGAGCTCCACTGGAAGGCTTTCGACGGCCTCGCCGCGCCTTTCGCGGAGTTCTTGGCCGCCGCTTGCGCCAACGAGGCCACGAAGCCCCACTGGATCATCGCCGACACCTTCCTCCACTGGGCTGCCGCGTCCGCCGTAGAGCACAAGGTTCGATCCTCCAAAGCCGGCCAGTCTGCACCTTCGCTTAATTGGTTCATTGACTTCTTTCCACCGATGCACATAACAGTAACATCTAGCTCGATCACCAGGTACCATGCGCGATGCTTCTCTCGACAGCTGCTATGCTCGTTTCCCTCCTCCAACCGTCGGCCGCTGCCTCACTGCCACGCCATGAGCAGGAGGCGAGAGCACCGGCTTTAGCCAATCCTGGCGCGTCGGGTATGTCCATCTTCCAGCGCTTCTCCTTGACACAAGAGAGGTGCACGGTAGGGGCCATCCGGAGCTGCGTGGAGTGGGAGCCCGAGTCGTTCCCGGTTGCGGTGGCGCTGTTCGGCAAGCCGGTCCTGACCCTCGGCCTTCTGCCACCGTCACCAGTTGGCGGCCGCCATGCCACCAGATCAGAGCACGCCACCGTACGTTGGCTGGATGCGCAGCCCCCCAACTCGGTCGTGTACGTGGCGCTAGGGAGCGAGGTGCCTCTACCAGCGGAGCAACTAAACGAGCTCGCCCTCGGTCTGGAGCTCGCCGGGACACGCTTCCTCTGGGCGCTCAGGAAGCCCAGCGGAGTCGCCGTCCTCGACGACGATGACGGTTCTGACATGCTTCCTCCCGGTTTCCGGAAGCGCACCCACGCCGCTGGGCTGGTGGCCACGGGGTGGGTTCCTCAGACGAGCATCCTAGCGCACGCCTCGGTGGGTGGGTTCCTGACCCACTGCGGCCGCAGCTCGCTCGTCGAAGGACTCCTATGCGGGCACCCTCTCGTCATGCTCCCCATCGCGGGGGACCAAGGGCCCAACGCCCGGCAAATGGAGGCCAGGAAGGTTGGGTTGCAGGTGGCCAGAGACGCGAAGGACGGGTCGTTCGACCACCATGGCATCGCGAGCGCAGTCCGGGCCGTCATGGTTGATGGAGAAGCCAGAAGGGGTTTCATAGCTGCGGCAGCCAAGATGAAGGAGGTGGTAGCCGACAAGGAGCTTCATGATAGGTACATCGACGAATTTATAAAGCAGCTTAGATCTTACGCCGCTGGAAGCTGTGCTACTGCTGCTCTAAATTCCAGCTGAAACTCCTGATGACTTGGTGAATAATAAGGAGAAATCGTGTGTGTCCTCCATGTTTGCTTTACTACCATTCTTCACTGGAAGCTGTGCTACTGCTGCTCTAATTCCAGCTGAAACTCCTGATCACTTGGTGAATAATAAGGAGAAATCGTGTGTGTCCTCCATGTTTGCTTTACTACCATTCTTCACTGCGTTAAGGCTTTTCAAGCAACTATCTCTTCCTCTTGAGCATCTCCAATATCAGTTCTGGTTTCCTGCACACCTTGCTTTCCACCCACTGCGGCGAGGAAGAGGCACCAGCAACTTTGCCAGCTCCCTTCGCCTTGCCTGAGTACTTCGTGATCTTCAGCCTCTTCCTCCCCAAACCAGCAGAGATCCTGAGTGATTCACCGTTCCTCTCGGCACGGTCGGTTGAGTTTGACCTCACGACGACTCCATCGACGACATTGGCGGTGCGAACATCCTTGAAATGCTGAGCTCCTCGAACACAAAGGACCTGTCAGCGTCGCTGGCACAGTTAAGATTCTTCCTTGATCTGTCTACGGACAACTCATCCGTCTTGGAAACTGAGCGGCATCGTGACTTCTGCACGGCTGCATTGCCCGCTCCTGATTCTCTCCGAATCGATGTGGCTGCAGCTGAAATAGGCTTGTGTGGGTGGTTAACCGCCGCTTGGATAAGCAGGTGCTGCTTCTGAAGAAAGGAACAGTCACTGATGAGCCGGCTTGTCGTCAGGCACCTGACAGTGGTGAGCCAGAGTTTCTCAAGCCGGTCAACGGTTTCTCCTTGTTGGATCACATGGTACAATGTGCTAGATAAAGTGAGCCATTCAGTAAGTTGATCCCCAATAATCTGCAAAATGAGGTGACATTTATCGTCAAGTTAGCACTTAGCAAAAAAGTGTATGAGCTTGTATTATAACAACGATGAAGTTGATGCTCTTAGTACTGGAAAGATGGCAAATACCTCAAAGAGTAGAAGAATGTCTTTTGCCGATGTAAGATGCCCAACAAAAGTAGATAAAGATGAAAAAAAACTGAAGCATAACAAAAGCCAGATATGTAATCAGAACAAAGAGCAGGTTTGCTGCTATTGAAATTAATCTGCAAGATTGTGATTTCAGTAAATCCAACTACTTACATGCTTGTGACTTGGTGTTGTGCGGCTGGATTTGCTTTGAGACCAAACCCAGACAGCCTCATAAACCTGCACATACGATGAAATTATTGGATATTACTGAAACAGCTTGAAATCATTGGCCATGCTAGGCAGGATAAACTAGAGGTATTTCATCTAGAAGTGTAATTCAATACACCTGTTAACAAGCTTCAAGCAACTCAAGAAAAGGTTAGATCCTCTGCAACCAGCAGACTCCTCATTTGTTCCTTCAACATCTTGGTTAGCATAGTTCAAAATTTGGGCATTATCCAATACTCCAATAACTACTTTCCCCAGAACAGAAAGGATAGTAATGTCTTTAAACTTCTTCTCTAAGCAATATTCAATATTGGCTTGAAATGAGCACATGTTTTCATCAATTGTGCGGATAAAGTATTCAAGAAAGTGGTCTATGAAAACCATGTAAGAAGCCTCTGAACAATAATTGGAGTTCGTACAAAGGGATCCATAAACCTCAAAAGCCAGCTCCACCTCTAAGTCTTGAGTCTCATGAAGGTAACCCTCAAAACTAGCGAAAAATGGATAACAGAAGAACTGACAGAGTACATCATGGCCACTTGCACCACAGCTAAGTTTCAAGTAAGAGATCATTTGCTCATTCAAGCGCTTTGATACTTTGTTCCACAACACCAACCATTTTATTCTAAGCCGGCTATCTGCTGGACGAATGATCTGCGTATACAAAAAAGCAACAGCAGCATGAAAGTTCTCCAAGAGATCAGATGAACAGATAATTAAAGCCAATTGCTCGATATTTCCATGTGACAACTCCCCAGTAAACTGGGCTACGGCTGATAGAGAAAGTGTAGCCAAGTAAACTGCTGGACAAACCATCTCCATGTAAACAAGTGGCCTGATTCTTGGATAAGATAACTTCGGACTGCATTCTGCATATTGCATCTCCTTCATTTGTTCGATGTCTAAGCATAACTCGTACTTTCCAGAAGCCAACAGAGAATTATCCAGTTCCTCTACAGTACATTTCACCAACTGAAGACCAAATTGCACCAACACTGTGGAACTGTTACTCTTTTGCTTCCCTACCAGATCCAGAAACACCTTCTTTACAAACTTGCATACCTTAGTAATGCATACTGCAACGTTGTCATCAGCAAACTTTGAGTTACACTGAACCTGAACTCCCTGTAGAAGCGACCTGAAAATTTGTGTTGTGGCGTCCATAATAGTTACTGCCATTTCAACAGTCCTGTTCAGAAGTAGTTCTGGATTCACAATTGAGTTAAGGATCCCCAACTGAAAATCAAAGCTGTTAACGTCCCATGGTAACCATTTGATTTGATGAACACCCAACAAGGCCTCGAGATGTGTACAAGTTTGGGATACCAAGTTCTTGTTCAGTGGAACACAACATTTTCTTCAGGTGAGCTCAAATGCCTAACTCTTACTGAAACAAAATCATGAAAAAGATTGATGCAAAATGACCAGAGTGGCTTATTTTGATTATCAAGTCCAATGGAGAAAATTATCTTGAGTACTGGCCCAAAAGCAGCCTCCAGAATAGATAAATGGTTAATCGAATCACCAAGTTTATATAAAAGGTAATGCCATGTGCTCAAGCAGGAGGAACTTAAAGCAATATTATGACTTCTCGACAGAACTCCGCATAAAGGCATCATAATTAGCCTTATCTTTTTCATCGGAGCACTAGCATGTGCTCTGGGTTCAATAGGAGACATCACCGTCTCTTGATCCACACCTTCTACAGCCTGTGGCGCAAAAAATGTATCCACCAAATTTCTCCAGGTAACCTGCAATTCTGAAAAGATTATCCTCTTGGAATATATTTGTCTTACAAGAATAAAAGTGTACTTCAGGAAATAGTTTAACTCACCATTGTGGTTATCTGAACTTGTGGATCAGGATCAGTAAATAACTGCTCAGGAACTTTAAGGATTTTGTTAAGTAGAGATCTAGTGCTCACTGCACTTGCGCCAAGCAAGGATATGAACCATCCCCATGACTTCACTGCTTGAATTTTTTTCGAAGGGTCATTGAGCATACTAAGCATAGAAGAGAGTAGCTTTTGATCAAGGTCTGATGCTACTTCCTACAAGCAAGTAGAAAGTAAAACTCGACTGAGGAACTATTAATACATGGAAAATAAGAAATTGGATTAATGGATTACACATTTACACTAGCAAGTAAAACAGTACAACGAGAGGTTGGTAAAAAACACAAGCAACATTGCAATAGGCAAAGTAGAAGACGGTAAATCATCTAACAAGAAAAACTCGGATCACAAAAGTTATGTAAAAAGACTAAATGTCAAATGTAACACAAAGATTAATGTAACGGAGAAGCAGTATTGCACTGTGCCAGATATTAATTGGCTTAAGTTAATCTGTTGGTAACTTTCAGTCTGCTTTCTCAAATGAGTTTATAATCATTCCAGCCTAAAAACTGCAGGCACTACACAGATAAGAAATGTTGTTCTTTGTTTTCCCTATGAAGCTCCAAGGCATATCTTATTCAGTAAAAATCTCAATACAAAACATTTCCAACAGTACAGCCAATTGTGTGGTGGCAATTAAGTTTGTGATATCTGCCTTATGGTTAGAAAAACAAAATCTGGGTACTATAGTTGGCAACGAGGGAAATAATACGCCACCAATTAGAAATATCTATTCCCAAATCACTACAGGAGACATTTTTTCAATTACCTTAGAAAGAGAAGATTGAGGAGGTAAAATAGCTGATGACACTTTAATGAGGCATCTCTCAGCCATGTCCCTTTCTGGCTTCTCAGCACTTAAGAGCCTTCGGTATATCGGGGGAACCCATATGCTTGAGAGGTCCCTCATTCCTTTTGGATTTTGACTAGCAAGTTTCATGGTAGCCTTCAGCAATCAGCATACACAACCTTAGTCCAAGTATTACAAGCAGGTAATACATAAAGCCGCAAAAAGGAACAAGAAAAAAAAAGAAATTAATGAGGCATGGAAAAAATCATCTATGAGCAATATGTTTTTCTCTATGCTGAAGACATGAACATAAGAGTAATGAACTCTAGTAATTACGAAGATATTTTAGTAAATTAACATAATTCTCAAGCAACAGTGTTGCCATTGCAATTAAAAGTGATGATACAAAAAAAGTGCCTAAGGATCTCTTTAGGGAATTCGAGTAAATTTCACTGGAGAGGGAGAGTGTATGCATCTATTACTATGAGATTAATTACTTTGTTTACCAAACTAAAGATAGGTAATGCAACAGAAAGCAGTTTAAGTGTGCAGAATAACCTGAGCAGCCTCAAATGTTGTAGACAAAGAACCAAATGGATTGTCAAGGGCATAAACAATAGCAGTCAGCACGGGAGTTGCTCTATCCTCTACAACCGAAGGCTCCAATTGTTGAACAGAAATGCACCAGACTGCAAGATTACAGATAGCCTGTAATACCAAATTAAGAGAAATATGAATCAAATTACTGAATGAACATACACATTCTACACAATAAAACTGAACAAAATGAACACTTAAAACAGAAGAAGGGTGAGCAGGTCAACCTTCATCTTGGTAGTCATGATCAGCTGAACCAAAGTAGCCAGTACCAACTGAGCCAACAGTCCTGCAAGGTAAGAATAATAAATATTACAACTATTCCTTGAAACCACAAACTTCAAGATTCAAGGGCATGTCTGAGAAACCAAAGAACATTGAGCGGTTCAGAAGGCAATGCACAAATAAGAGGTGGCAATATAGAGTGATTTATAAAATAGCAAGAGAGAAGGCTCTTTAATTCTAGAAGAACATGAACTATGAAAAACCAAGTTTAGCAGCCCTTACTGCTAGCATATGTGCTTAGAGTACCTAACATGGAACAAAAACTGCCAATGGTTTTCCTAAGAAAATGTAAGATTCCAGCTGGATTTGAACATATGTAGTGGAATACTGGATATTAAACATAGGAACTTAGTAGAGTACCTAACATGAGCAAACGTTGGCAATTTTGGCATGTGTGGGTGACCAAATAGCTTGTTAAACATATATTAGTGCAATGCAAACACTGGAAGCCAGGTGAACCTTCGGCCGTCTAAGCCATGGACCCACGAAGGGAAGTAGTGGATAACTGGATATAAGCTCCAAACACATGCCATGATTGACAATGAGCAAGAGTCTGAAAATAAACATCGAAATCGATCTCCAGGGCACCTACATTCCACTTCAATTTCCTCACTAGCCCTAACTCGCCACAACCGAAACGCACATTTAACTGACGAGGTATATGCGGGTACCGGGAAGTGGTACTACCTGAGATGGTGGAGACGAGGACGGGGTGGTAGAGCGCGAAGCCGAGGCACTTGAGTGCGGAGGCGGCGACGGCCTCGTCATGGTCGGCGGCGTCGCGGAGGAGGAGCGGGAGGAGGGCGGAGGGGGAGGCCGCGGCGAGGTCGGCGGCTGCGGAGGGGTCGTCGGCGCACGCGCGCTGCAGGTGGAGGAGGCGCGCGTACGCGGCGGCGCGGTCGGGATCCGCCGCTATCTCCGCCACCTGCCGCGGCACTGACGGCGGCGGCGGCGGCGGCTGCATATCGAGATGGTTGCGGGTGGGCGCGAAAGGGGAACGACGGAAGAAGTGGCAGTTTGGGGCAGTCGCCAGTGACTCTCGGGTAGTTAGCGCCAACACAACAGCGGAAACGGTTTCCGAGTATACGTGTCTCCCTGCTCAACCTATAGGTAAAACAATATCGCCTAAGCATCTTGTCTCCAACACATGTGTGCTTTACAGATTTTGAAAGCTCGATGGAGCATGGAATTTGGCATGGCACCATCAGGTGGCCAACACGAGCTTGCATTCAGATTAGTTCTAAATATATCAATTAATGCATAGGCTCTAGATAATATATATACATCTTTGCTGCAATGAAACTGCTATCCCGGGGAGGCATCTGCATCTGAAAGGACCTACAGAGTGCATTGTTGTGCCTCGAATTTCTGCAAATAAAATGAAGAAGTTTAATGAGAGGACAACGTAAAAATTTCTTTAAATTCCAGGAAATAACCGATGTCACTTACAAAAATGATATAAATTGTTGGTAGCATGTACTATAAGCAGGCAAGTATATATATTTTCCTAAGTCAAAATAAAGGGTAACATGAAGGTTTAAGTCTAGAGATATATTCCTCTCTGTATGCACACATTTAGTTAAAGACACATGAAGTCATCACTGTCCCATTTCTCGAGTACATGTGCTTACCCTGTTGTAAAATAACACTCATAGTGGTGAATACGAGTTCACTCACAATTCAGGTGTTTAAGTTTCAGCTTTGCGGGAGAGCATACTTGTAGACAAAATATTTGTGATACAAGCTATTAGGTGGTACAATGCATTAAAAGAACATGGACCGTTTGATCTTGTACATGGGGACAGGATTAGCCACTTACCCCTTCGTATCCCACTCCTGGTCCTTTTGCACTTGGCCCTTTGGAATAACCTCTGTATTCCAAGACCAGCTCATCTGTGCCATCGTTTTTTTCCTGTACCGTATCTTCTTTTCTCTCTGCTCTCTCCTATTTGAGTTCCAGGTTTTTGCTCTCTCAGCTCTCTCCTGTTTGTGTTCCAGGTTTTTACTCCTAAGAAAAAAAAACAGTGTTTCGAGATTAAATGGATGCAAGACCAACTAGTGGAGGTGAACAATGGAGCTAAAAGAAGAAGTTGTTTGAAATCTCCTGTTAAACTTGGTTTCTTAACAAAAACAACAGATCTTAATGTACTCGGTACTTCTTTTAAAACAAGCAGAACATCAGGAACACTAACATACTTTCACAATAATTATTAATCTCTTCGAGTACAGCGGAACATCAACAACATAAGCGGTTCGCGAAGCACAACAAGTTGCTTTATAATACTATACAAATTATGGACAATCTTGTTCCACCGCCATCCACATCCAAGCACACCAGCAAACCTACGGGACAAAAGCAAGAATAAGAAACAATCATATATTTGAAACAAAACATCATAATCAGAGAAATAAGAAAATTACAAGCCAGTTCCAAGTTATACGATTGTACAAGATCAAACGGTCCATGTTCTTTGAATGCATTGTACCACCTAACAGCTTGTATCACTAGATATTCTCTCCATACATGTAGATCACATTCCGATCTCTGAATTGTTACATGTAGACCACTTTAGGGGCGGAGCTATGTACAGCTCGGGGGGCGCCTGCCCCCCCCCCCCCCCCCCCCCCACCAACCCCCAGCCCAAGAAAAAATGCCTAAAAATCAATACTTTTTTACCTTTTGCCTCGAAAATCAGTATTGGACCACTTCGATACGGAGCAAAGTCCACATATACGCACACAAAAGGAATGTTCCTGCTGCTCGATGATATACGTACTAAAGCCATCTGATATGATAGAGCTCGCTAAAACAATGGCGTCAGCATCATCACATGCATTTGTTTCCGTAGGACATGATGGCATCTCACTCTCCACATGATCCATGTGAGCTGCCATTAATCGCTGCTTATGAAAAAATAACTTCTTTTTTTGTACAAGGGGTGGGGCCACGGAGGACCCCTCAGCTGCTTTCATAATCAACCACGTGGCGTTACAAATTACAAGGAGGCCCTTTTACAACTCTTGTCCTAATGAACCTAAAATTTGAAGATAAGGCCTCCAGTCTTACAAACACACCCCTGATACAAAGAGTAAAAAAGCAATCAGGTACAGAGGCAACACCACCACCAGTCGCCGGCGATCTCCACGTGCAAGAAGCACCGAGATTCGAGAGGGAAGGACTCGGCCTCTCACTTCCGGTGAAGCACCACTGCCACCGGCCAACACAAGGTCGCCGGGGACGAACCACTTGGCAACCAGGCGCCGTCGAGCTCCGGGACAGGGCCAGAAGAGCCTCCACCTTGGAGGCAGAAACAAGGCCGCCAAACCGGCCATAGATCGCGGCGACATTCAAGGCCGCCGTGTGAGACGCCCAAAGATGCAGCAAGAACAGCCTCCCCAGCCCAGCAGTCACCGAACGTCTCCCCCAACTCCCTTGCCACCGAGGCCGCCCAAGAAGGAGGAAGAAATTCGAAACTCACCAAGAAGGAGGCACATCGCTTGATGAAGAAGCTAGCTCCGAGCGGCCCCTGCTTCGGCTTCACCATGGAAGCCTGCGGATACGCGTAGCAGCAGCCGTCCCGCGCCGCGCTCGAACGCCAAGACGAACCAGCTCCAGAAGGCCATAGCGCCTATTCCAGCTCCGCAGCATATGGCTCTGCTCCACTCCATCCCCTCGCCTCCACGGCCGGCCGGATGAAGGTTGACGGCTCTACATCGCAGGAGCAGAAAAAGCAAGAACTGCCTTTATTCAAGGGACTTCGGGCCTCCACACCGCCACGAGCGACCTCCCACCTCGGGGCACGCAAGAGGGCATTGAGGTCCTTCGATCGGCGCTATGCAGCACCACCAGAAAGAAGCCCGCCGGCATCTCGCCATCCAGCACAAAGCCAGACACATCTAAACCTAACCCTAGAACAAAGGCGAGAGGAAGCCAGAACCTAAAACTACTATGTACAGAACGCCACCAGCATCCTAGCGCATCCCTCCACCGGCCGGCAAGCCGTCGGGCCGAGAGCGGCCAGATCTGGGGCGGACAGGGAGGAGGCGACTCTCAATGTGTTTGGATAAGACGAGAGGAGAGAAAAAAACAACTATTTTAGCATGTAGTACAAGGGAAATCATCTTCGACTTATAGGTGTAGATGCACCCACTGTTCAAAAATGACATTTAAAAAATTCTAAATAAAAATTCCGGATATACGCCCGCATATTTTATGTTCATACAAAAGTTTCGTGATAAAACGACGTTTTTGTGGCCCGTGTAAAATAGACAAATTCAGGTGGTCCAAACTAAAATATGCGGGTGTATATCTGAAATTTTTGCTTGGTATTTTTTAAAAATTTAAAAAGTAATTAAACTATTTTAAATAACGGGTGCATCTAGACATACGACCCGAAAGTACAAGAGCCACAAAATTCATTTAGTCTACCTCAAGGATTCCGAATCCATTTCAGCAAACATGATGGATCTTTTTTGTTTGTACAAAGTATGGATATTATCACATAGTACAGAGTACAGACAGGAGGTTAGAAACACAAAAGTTGCCAACAGTTGTATCTAACTAAAAAAGCAACACGCACAGCAACCCATTTTCAAACTTAGCAAAAAAACAAAATATCGGGTAGGAACATTCCTTTCTATCCAATCGTCGGAGAGAAGGAGAGAGACCTACGTACGTCTGTGTCGGCCGTCTACATCGTTGAGTTCGAGGTCGACGTCGCCGAGTGTTCTTGTTCTTCAGATAATCGCAAGTAGCATCCGCATCCCACGCTAACAGCGACTTGTGCGTGCGGCTCGATCGAGCTATCTATCCGGCCGGTTCGTTTTTTTGTTGCTTCTCGCCGGGACGAGAAGAGAAGGCCCATTTCTTAGTTTCGTGATGAAGAACATTATTGGTTCCGATCGACCGTAGATGGATCTGTCACCTAGAGCCAGAGGCTGAAGTATGTAGTGGCGCACTGGCTTATTGCAATGGGCATCAGGGTATGGGATACTGATACTGTACTAGTGTATTGCTTGTTGTATTGCTTTACTTTGCATTGTTTCTGAGGAATTCTTTTTCCTTTGCATTGTAGATGGAGCTATCGCCGGACTTTGCATCGGGTGCTAATTTAATGGAGAGAACTAGGCGTCCCCGGGGGATCTCGGGGAAAAATCCCCCGAGTCCTCCTGCTGACACCTGTCCCTGTCTGATCCCCAAATCCCACTAAATCCGCTTTTGCTACGGTGTAGCAAATAATCGTCCGCTTTTGCTCCTATGTAGCAAAAAACGGTTCGCTTAGAAATACAGAAAAATAAAGACTGACTTCGCCGGAGACCACACGAGACCTCGCCGGAGATTTTGTAGCAACAAAAAGTTGCTATTGTAGCAAAATCGTCTCGCTTTTGCTGCATTGTAGCAAAAAAACGGTTCGTACACAGCATGAAAGGAAAATTCTGGCCTCGCCGGAGACCTCACCGGATACCTCGCCGGACACGTGGTAGCAAAAGTTTATGCTATTGTAGCAACAAAAAAAGTTCGATTGTAGCAAAATCAACTTCGCCGGAGACATCGCCGGAGATATAGTAGCAAATTTTTTGATCTATTGTAGCAAAACCAGATAACAATAGTAGCAAATTTTTTGATCTATTGTAGCAAAATCAACTTCGCCGGAGACATCGCCGGAGACCTCGCCGGAGATATATAGTAGCAAATTTTTTTGATCTATTGTAGCAAAACCAGATAACAATAATAGCAAAAATAAAGTTATATTGCTACATGTAGCAAAAAATGAGACTTTTTTTTTTGCTACCGTAGCAAAAACGGGCTCTGGGGGACTATTTTTGGACCGAAAAGTTTTTGCTACATGTAGCAAAATCGGGATATTTTTTGCTACTGTAGCAAAAGCGGGATTGTGGACAGAAAAGAGGGGACACGTGGTTGGTGGGGGACCCGGAGGATGGAAGCTCGGATCCCTGGGTGACTACTATACTTTTCCTAATTTAATCCCTTCCCGTTGCGCTGATGACGAGGAGACGACGACAGACCGCTCGAGCCAGCAGGTTACACGTCAGGCTCCCTATCTGCAGAAAACCACGACGTGAGGCAATCTGCGTCTGCATTATTGACGGAGAAGTCGTCGTGTTGCCGATTGGCGTGACAGGTCACGCACGTTGGAGTTTGACCGGCGGTGTGGGCTGGGGTGTCCATCATGCATCGCCTACACCGTGTCATGCTTGGTTCTCCTTGATCAATATTAAAGGCGATTTTTTTTTGCTCGTTTCAATAAAAAGTAGCATCTAGAAAAATCAACGTTATTAAAAATTATCATAAAAATGTTTTCATATTATACACATTTGCTATTATAGACATTTAGTCAAACTTTATAAAACACAGGTATTATATCGACGTTCTAGTATTTATTTTCCCCGACTTAAAATTAAAGTATCAGTCATTATACAGGAGAGAAAAATCATAAACTTCATAGGGGAAAAGTACATAATCCAACTTCATTTCAGGAGGCGGATTTTCGTCTTCGAAACGAGGGATGACCGGAGGAAGGGAAAATGAGCAGTAGGGAGGACAAACATTAGTAGGAGGGGGAAACGGAAAACAGATTGCCGGTTAGGTGAGGATGAAAACCCCTAGCTTGGATGTTAACCGACAGCCGGATAGCTAACATCGGCGCTCACTGACTTAGATGGATGCTTGAGTAGGCAGGTGATGTCAAACTTGACTATAGCACCATAATGAAGACTAGAGGGAGGTTACTATAGTTACCTCCTTCAAAGTGTGGGCGTGTACATGGAAGGATTAGCCAGATGCAGCGTCCTCTGAAAATATGCACTTCTATATGTACATGAAAGTCAGACTATCTCAAAATTTGACTATGTTTACACAAAATATATACATATATTTATAAATCAAATAGCTATGTCATGAATATAATGATACTAATTTGGTCGCATAAAGCTTCGTACCTTTTTGTATAAACACGAACGAACTTAAAATGTTTGACTTTATTAAAAAATGTTGGAAATAAACTTTTTTCGGGACGGAGAGAGAGTATACTGAAATGAAGAATGTGATATCCTCTATTTCTCTATGTCGAACATATTCTATACGGAAAGAATCTATAAAGTGAGTTAATTGTCATTTTAAACACAACAACAGCACCACCAAATGTTTTTGTGCACTTTGTTTAAAGTTTTTCCAGTAATTAACCGAGTTTCGTAATGTTTTGGTCCTCTTATGTTCCGAATTTTCTCATCAGCTGGATCAACTATGTTTGTCTAGTTGTCTTAGAATTCCACGAACACTCCTTCTCGCGAGGTTCCTAACAGGGAAAACTGTTCTAGACGACAACCAATCCATACTACTACTAGTAGAATATTAGGAGTAGACTAGATGATTGTACCTGACGTGGCAGGCAAGACGGAGAGTCTGGCTGGACACGCTTTACCATTGTATCGTAAACAAACTCTCGCAAACAACATGTTGGCAGCTAGCCGTTCTGGACGCGAGTTGGTCCGGACTCGATCCGAACCAACGAAACGCCAATCCTGAACCTGAACCAACGAAGCGCACAGTCAGCAGCAAATCCCGTACCCATCTCCCCACCAGAACGCAACAGATTTAACAGCCTGCCGCGCCGCGCCGCCAATGGCCACCCGTCATGGCGCTCAGGCTGAATACCTCCAGCTGCGTCTGCAGCACACGGCCGCCGCATCCTCTCCCTCCTCGTCTCTCCGTAGTATAAATACCCGCGCGCCTTGTTCTTCCCGCTCACCGCTCCTCGCCTCGTCCGCGCCACGCCCGTCGTCGACTCTCCGCCTCCTTCTGCCTAAATCTAATCCCACTCCTCGGTCTGTTCGCCGATCGATCCTCTTTGTTCTCCCCGTCATCGCCGATTAGCCGTGGTTCAGTCTTGTCTAACATTTCTTGTTCTGTGTACTAGGCGCGAGAGCAGGTGTTCGTTTAGGACTCTTGCCGCGGCAACTGGGTCTTTGTCCGGCCGGCGGAGCGCGACAGAGGAGGAGATGACGATCGAGTCGTCCGTGAGGCTCGCTGACGGGGAGCTGTCAGTCCGCGGCCGCGCGGTACTGTCCGGCGTGCCGGACGCGGTGACCGCGTCCTCCGCGGCCACGAGGGGCCCGGTCGACGGCGTCTTCCTCGGCGCCGACTTCGCCCAGCCGGCTTCCCGCCACGTCGTCTCCCTCGGCGCCATGAGGTATACTATACTCCTCGCTCGCTCGCCTGGTTGGTTTCCTGATTCGATCTCGGACGCGCCATTGACTGGTATTCGTCTCGACCGGCATTGGTTTGACTTTGGGGATGCAGGGGCGTGCGCTTCATGGCGTGCTTCCGGTTCAAGATGTGGTGGATGGCGCAGAGGATGGGGCACAAGGGCGGCGACGTCCCGCACGAGACGCAGTTCCTGCTCGTCGAGTCCAAGGGCGGCGACGAGGAGGAGACGTCGTACGTCGTGTTCCTCCCGCTCGTCGAGGGCGCGTTCCGGGCCAGCCTCCAGGGCGGCGGCGCGGGCGGCGACGAGCTGCAGCTCTGCGTCGAGAGCGGCGACGCCGACACGCGCGCGAGTTACTTCGAGCGCGTGCTCTTCGTGGGCGCCGCGGAGTCCGACCCGTTCGCCGCCATCACCGGCGCCGTCGCGGCGGTCAGATCATGCCTCGGGACCTTCCGCCCGCGCGCCGAGAAGAAGCTGCCCGGAATCGTTGACTACTTCGGGTGGTGCACGTGGGACGCCTTTTACCAGGACGTCACACAGGAGGGCGTCGAGGCCGGGCTACAGAGCCTTGTTGCCGGTGGCGCGCCCCCCAAGTTCGTCATCATCGACGACGGCTGGCAGTCGGTCGGCACCGACAAACCGAACCCCGACGAGGATTCCGCGGCGGAGGCCGAGAAGCATCCGCGCCTTCCTCGGCTCACCGGCATCAAGGAGAACAGCAAGTTCCAGAGCGGCAAGGGCTCTGCCGCCGCCGGCATCGAGACGTTGGTGCGTGCGGCCAAGGAGAAGTACGGGCTCAAGTACGTGTACGTCTGGCACGCCATCACCGGCTACTGGGGCGGCGTCCGTCCGGGTGTCGCCGGGATGGAGGCCTACCGCTCCGCCATGCAGTACCCCAAGATCTCGCCAGGCGTGGCGGAGAACGAGCCCAACATGAAAACGGACGTGCTCACCCTACAGGGCCTCGGCCTCGTGCACCCGCAGGCCGTGCACCGCTTCTACGACGAGCTCCACGCGTACCTCGCCGCCGCCGGCGTCGACGGCGTCAAGGTGGACGTGCAGTGCGTCCTCGAGACGCTCGGCGCTGGCCACGGCGGCCGCGTGCAGCTCACCAAGGAGTACCACCGCGCGCTCGACGCCTCCGTCGCCAAGAACTTCCACGACAACGGCATCATTGCCTGCATGAGCCACAACACCGACGCCCTCTACTGGTACAGTACATAACTCGATTCCTTAATTATTTCGAAACATCGATCCAAATGCTCTTCGTCAGAGGAATTCTGTCGTGATCGCTGCCAATTTGATCTGCAGCTCGAAGCAGACGGCGGTGGTGCGAGCGTCAGACGATTTCTTCCCGAGGGAGGCGGTGTCGCACACGATCCACATCGCGGCGGTGGCGTACAACAGCGTGTTCCTCGGCGAGTTCATGCTCCCGGACTGGGACATGTTCCACTCCCTCCACCCCGCCGGCGACTACCACGGCTCGGCCAGGGCCATCAGCGGCGGGCCCGTCTACGTCAGCGACGCCCCGGGGAAGCACAACTTCGAGCTGCTGAAGAAGATGGTGCTGCCGGACGGCACCGTGCTCCGTGCGCGGCTGCCGGGACGGCCGACCAAGGATTGCCTGTTCGCCGACCCGGCGCGCGACGGCGTTACGCTGCTGAAGATCTGGAACATGAACAGGTTCACCGGCGTCCTCGGCGTGTACAACTGCCAGGGCGCGGCGTGGAGCTCCGCGGAGAAGAAGAACGTCTTCCATGACGATGCTGGCGCCGGCAACGGTGCCCTGACCTGCGGCGTCAGGAGCCGCGACGTCCACCTCATCGCCGAGGCGGCGACAGACGGCGGCGCCGGGTGGAGCGGCGACTGTGCCGTGTACCGTCATGCCGCCGGCGATCTTGTGGTCCTCCCCGACGGCGCAGCGCTGCCCGTTTCCCTCAAGGTCCTGGAGCACGACGTCCTCACCGTCTCGCCGATCAAGGTCAGCACAGCGCAAACACATTGCCACCACCCACTTCCGGCATTGTCCAATATAGTTGTAGCACTACAACTGTCTTCTGTACTTGCAGCACCATGGTCCATGTATGTGGAGTTATGGACTGATCAAATGATCTTGGGATTGCAGGATTTGGCGGCCGGGTGCAGGTTCGCGCCGATCGGGCTCGTGGACATGTTCAACGGCGGCGCGGCGGTGGAAGGGCTGACCTACAGCCTGCCCGCAGACGGCGGCGGCATGACGACAGAGGCAGTGGGGCAGGTGTGCATGGAAGTGCGAGGACGCGGGAGGTTCGGCGCCTACTCGTCGGGCCGGCCGAGAAGTTGCACGCTGGGCTCAGCTCCGGTGGAGTTCTCCTACGATGCCTCCACTGGGATGGTGATCCTGGAGCTGGAGTCCATGCCCGAGGAGAGGGTTCACAAGATTGTTGTTGAGCTTTAGGATAGCAATAGTAGCAATAGAAATACATCACAAAATCATTCTTTTGCTCTTCTACTACAGAATGGAGGTTGTCCCTCCCACACATCATTAATCAAACACATGCCCTATGTTTTATCATGTCCACTTTGATTAGTGTTGTACCATGTTGGTGGTGGTACGGATTGGAGAAGAGTCGGAGGGTTTGGTGTTTCTCATCTGATCCGTGGTTCAGTAAAAGCAAAGGAAGGAAAACAACAAATAATAATACAAAGACAACTCTTAATGATTTGAGTTCATTAGTTTACTAATTTGCAACTGCTAGTTGTCTGAACAAGTGGCGTTCAGTGTTTGTTATGATGGCTGCGTGCGTAGCTGATTCTCTGACGAAGTGGCCTTCAGTGTGGCATTAGTGGGTTTATCACTGAGCCTTTCAGTTTCAGTGCTGGGCACATGGTGTGTGGCATATGCCAGCAGTTGCTCACTGCAGAATGTATTATTGTCAATACCACATACATCAACCGACTAGTCTGACGCTCGAAATTTTTCACTAGGATTAACCGCAGAACTATTACACAGAACATACTGTATCTTATATACATCTACATGATATATGTCAGTGGAGAGTGTGTATGCTTCACCCGGGAGCTTTCTTCAGTAAATCTCGAGAACAGATACCTCCTTCAGTTCAGTTCGACTAGAGAAACACACTGACATGGTTTTCGCTGCTTTGGAAGGGAGAGCGGGATGCAGCTATATCCATTCCAGATCTGGAGCAGAAATGCTGGTTGCTGTTGCTGTTGCTGTCAGTTTGGTCCATCTTATGATGATCCATGGCTTATTTATCTGATGGGCCAGGCCTAAAATTCTGAAGGTTGGTGCTTTTCACGTGGAACTCTAGTGTCCTCGCCCCTGCTGCAGTTGATGCGGATCTACTCAGTAATCCTATGGAATCCAAAATGATCTGCTTGTTGTCGTTCATTCATACCCTCCTTGTTTTTTTTGTTGAGAAACAAAAACCCTACTTGGTTTTGAGTGGATACAAAAAAAAAGTACTTTTTTAGGGGGGCTATGGACGGCAGACGCATGGGCCGTGGCAACTTGAAACAACAATTTTTTGAACTATATGGACATTTTTTTCTCAAGTTTCTCAATAAATATATTTAGTTGAAAATCATTTTCTAATAATGATTGTCGAAACCTTTAAAAAAACTAGAACCAAATCTTTCAGGCGTCGGCAACCAAACTCACGCTAAAGGCCTCATCCACTCGGTAAATTTTCTTTTTACAGGATCCCGAACATGATTCGTGGAAGTGGAATGGGATGGGCTCCCGTCCTATAGACGTGCTAGGAGTTTGAGTTGGCTAACCCTGCTGGGAGCTCAAGTCGGTTTCAGGCGACGCAAGTCGCTCAGGTCGCCTGGAGCGACTCCTTCATGAGACGGCCCAACAAAAGCACAGTATGTTTTCTTCTTTAACAATTATAAAATCTATTTTTTATCTGAACATTTTGAAAATCTGAACATATTTCAAAATTGAACGTTTTTCATAATCTGAACGTTTTTTAAACTTGAACATTTTTTAAATTTGAACAATTTTTTGAGTTTGAACATTTGTCAAAATATAAAAGTTTTTTAACTTGAACATTTTTCAGATTTGAACAATCTTTTGAATTGAACAACTTTAAAATCCGAACAAATTTCAAATTTGAACATTTTTTTGAAAATGTAAAACTTTTTTGATTTTTTTAAATCTGAACAGTTTCAAAGTCAAACAATTTTCAAAAAAAATTAAAAGTTTGAACAAACTTTCAAAATCTAAACAATTTTCAAATCTAAAGCTTTTAAAAAAAGAAAAAGACGACAAACATAAAAGAAAAGAAACATAAACCAAAAAAATAAAAAGAAACAAAGAAGAAAAGAAAAAGGCGAAAGGGGTCGGCCCACCAGAGCCATCCCGCACGCGACGCGGCCATCTCGCGTCACGGGAGCGCCTGTACATCGCTCCTTAGCGGCGTTCGATGCACTGCCGCCTACGCGCTCCCGTAATTGGGCCTGGCCCATATCCGCCGATTGTTTGCCTATTTCGCTCTGAAACTGTTCGTACAGCTAGCTGTTTTGCATGTTTTTTTGTTAGGTATGTACGAAAACGTTCCAGAAAATTGAAAATGGTTCCAATTTGAAAAATGGTTCTGATTTTAAAAATGGTTTCAAATTTAAAAATGGTTCTAACTTTGAAAATATTCCAATTTTGAAAATTGGAACCATTTTTAAATTTGGAACTATTTTTTAATTTGGAACCATTTTCAAAATGGAACCATTTTAAGAAATGAAATATTTTCAAAATTGGAACTATTTTCAAAATGGAACAATTTTAAAATTTGGACATTTTAAATTCGGAACCATTTTAAAATTGGAACCATTTTCAAAATGAGACATTTTTAAATTTGGAACCAATTTAAAAAATCACAAATTTTAAATTTTGAACAATTTTAAATTCGGAACCATTTTTAAATTTGGAACCATTTTCAAAATGGAACCATTTTAAAAAATGAACAATTTTTAATTTGGAACCATTTTTAAATTTGGAACCACCATTTTGAAAATGAAACCATTTTCAAATTTGGAACCATTTTAAATTCGGAACCATTTTAAAAAATGGAACCATTCTCAAAATGGAAGAATTTAAAATTTGGAACCATTTTTAATTTGGAACCATTTGTAAATTTGGAACCATTTTCAAAATTTGGAACCATTTTAAATTCGGAACCATTTTTAAAAATTGGAACCATTTTCAAAATGGAAACATTTTTAAATTTGGAACCATTTTCAAAAATGAATAATTTTCAAATTTGGAACCATTTTCAAAATTGGAACCATTTTCAAAATTGGAACCATTTTCAATTTTAGAACCATTATAAAATTTGTAACCATTTTAAAAATGGAACCATTTTGAAAATTGGAACCATTTTCAATTTTAGAACCATTATAAAATTTGTAACCATTTTAAAAATGGAACCATTTTCAAAATTGGAACCGTTTTCAATTTTGGAACCATTTTCAAAAAAATTAAAAGAACAAAAAATAAAGAAAAATAAATAAAAAACAAAACATAAAAGAAAAACAAAAACAAAAACAAAAACAAAAAAAGAAACAGAAAAGAAAAGAAAAAAGAAACAGAAAATAAAAAAGAAAACGAAAAAGTAAAAGAAAAAAAGGCGCCAGACGGGCCGGCCCAGTAAAGCGCTGCGGAAGAATTCGTGTAGGCAGCGCTAACGGGCGCCGCATAGGATTTGCCTCGCGTCACCTGCGGGCGCCAGTTAGCCCATTGTCTATTGCATTTCAAAAAGAAAAAGTACAAAGAGCATTATATACCCGGAAACACTATTCATCGCCTTCGGCGAGTCGTAACTCCAACTCGCCCGCATTAAGTTTCTTGGTGGGCCGGCCCAGCTCGGTGATACGTCTGCGAGCGAGTACTAGTAGTTCGTTCGAACACTCCATTCAAAATAAAAAAAGTTCATTCGAATGTTGATTTCCAGCGTATCTGTTTCATTTTTTGCTACTTCTTTTTTCTCTTTCTCTTCTCTTTCTCTTTCGTTTTCTTTTTTCTCTGCTTCGTTTTATGTTTTTCTTTCTGCAACATTTTTATTTTCTCATTTTCGTGTCCCTTTTCTTTAAAAAATGCTTCCGATTTTCTTGAAAATGGTTCTGATTTTTAAAAATGGTTCATTTTTGAAAAATATTTATTTATTGAAAATTTTCAGATTTTGGAAGATGGTTCCGATTTTTGAAAATGTTTTTTATTTTAAAAATGGTTCATTTTTTAAATTGTTCCGGTTTTGGAAAATGTTCATTTTTTAAAATGGTTTCGATTTTTTTAAATTCATTTTTTTGGAAACTTTTAGATTTTTTAAATGGTTCAAATTTAAAAATGTTCCGTACACAAAAGGTGTACATAACAGACATCGAACGACTCTCTAAAAAACCGACTAGCGCAAAAAAAAAGACGGAGACCGAACGAGCACGATCGGGAAGAACGAAATGGTGCGCCTAAATGGGCTTTCTTGTTACTGGGCTTCCGTCGGAGGGACGGTCCCTGCGGGCGAGTTGGATGGTTCGCCTCGCAAAGGGCGACATGTAGGGGAACCCTTACATACCTCCCTTCCCCCTCTCGCGTCTTCTCTAGTATCCGTCACAATCAATTGTCAGTGAAATTATTAACAAAATACAACATGAGCCCTAATGAAACGTACAGTGTTTATGGACAATGCCTTCAAAAAGGATTGGGCATTCTCCATATTAAATTGTTGCAGCAGCCAATTATCACAAAAGTCCGAACTGATGGAAAGGGTTAGGAAATATACTTATATTTCAACACTCTCCCTCACGTCTAAGCTATTGGCTATTTGGTGCAGGCCGCATAATCTTTTTCCTTTTGTTTTAAATACTGCGTGAGCAGGTCTTAATCTTGAAACTTCTTTGCTCTGATACAAGGCTTCATGTACTAGCCAACGCAACCAAGAGTCTGACATAGGGAAAGGGCTAGGTCATATATTTGAACACTTCCTCTCACGTCTAGGCCGGACATACGGGAAGAGTTTAGACGTGGGATCGACGAAAGGCGCAACTATTTTTAACACCTCCCGTCTAGGTTGGACATACGGGAAGACCTTATACGTGGGATCGATGAAAACGGTATTGGATATATTTGAACACTCCACCTAACGTCTAGGCCGAATATATTTCATCACTCCAACATTATTTGGTCGAACAACATGTTATATTTGGTATTATCATCGCCAAAGCATAGCTTCGATCCAACATCTTCAACAAGGATATGACACATACACGTTGAAATTTCCATATCTAACCAAAAATTCAAGGTCATGGAATAGTGAGTAGGTGCATACTTGTCGAATTCATCAATAATGCTAGCACCCGTTTCTACTAGTTGACACCTTTACCGCTAGCCGGGTCTCAATACTGAGAGAGCCCTACACGCCCCCTATTCCGGAGGAGAGAACGCCAAAATAAGGCTGAGGACCTTACAATCTTGCAATGTGTAAATGTTGTACCACATCGTTCCTAGTCGGTAGGAGAGCGAGGGATGTTTGACAATGGGTCGCGACTAGATTGGGAATTTGCGGTATCGATGCAACTCCCAAGAGACGGTCGTCGCTTCAACCGCCTCGTCTTGGGTCAACATTTTTCATCCTTTTGTGGATGCATCGTCGGGAGGACCATTGACAAACCCTCGTCACTGTCAAGCTTGCTCCATGCCCATGCCGAAATGTGCTGCTGGCCACCGCCTCTTTGCAACCACCTGGACATGTCATTAACATACTCATCTGAGGTGCCCCTGAGGACACACCTGGTAGCCGCCCTTTCTCCTCGTTGGATCAGTAGCTACTATGGACCGTGGTTCGCTGTTGGGGAGATAGAAGGCCATGTCGGTCAAAAGTTTGAAGATTTGGGTGCTAGGTTACCGAGCAGTACAAGGGATCTTGTTAACATACTTCACAATGAAATTTTCTAAATGTATGTTTGACAACTCTAGTTCATGTGTTTTACCTTTGATAACACCTCATGGGCATTAAATAAGTCAACCAATATTTTGGATAACCAAATATTTGGTAGGACAAACTTGGAGTAATATCAAATTTGATCCTAGTGAGGAGCCACATTGATCTAACATGTGGGCTTAGTTTGGAAGGTTTTTGGGGAAAAAAAACTGTGTGAAATTCGAGACAATATCACAATACGAGGTAAGGGTCTATTTGGATTGTAGGATTTTAGAAATGTAGAAACATGAAAAACATAGAATTGGGATGCTACATATGATGAGTTTTTAAAGTATTTGAAAACACGAGAATTTTCCAAATGTATTTTTGGATGGTGTACAGAAATGAAACACATGAAGTGCACACGACTAAAAAGAGAGAGTAGAGAGACAGAGTGTAAATGCAGTGGACATAAAATGAGATTTAAACTCATGTTGAGATATCTATGGAATGGACCTGAATCTTATGATCCAAAGGATTTGCAACTTTGCATACGAAAAATTCATATGGATAAGAATCCTCCAAAATTATTATGAAATTCCTCCAATCCAAAGAGGCTGTAAATACGTGGTGAGAAATTGTACAGTTTTAAGCGAGAAAAATACTTCAAAACCTCATGATTAGGAGGTAAGAAGTGGTCGTTCGTATTATTTTTTTATTTCCACATCGACCTGTCGAGATCTCCTGCTCCGCAAGTGCATTCACGCCATCTTCTCTGGGTCAGTCCATTATGGAGCCGCTCGTGCACTCGGTTCCCTGACACCAAGAAAATCAATGGAATCCATCCAAATGCCAGAAACAAACAGCAGAGATGAGCGTGCAGGTACAAACCCTGAAAAGCTGGATGGATCGCCCGTGCATGCCCTGTCTGTCGAGCTCCCGCTTTCCCTCTCATCAGCCAACAGCTTTCGCACGCACGGGTCAGGTTCAGTCAGTCCTTCGTCAGAGGTTGGTTAGTTCCTCTCGCTCGCTTTCACCTTTCGGTTTTCCACGGCTCGATTTCCTGGCAGTTTTGCCCGAGGTTTTCACCGCAGTGGCAATGGCGAGCCGATTGGGGGGAAGCAGACAGGCGGTGACTTTTCAGTGGGTTTCCCTGTGCTGTGATTCTGTTAAGATGGAGTACGTCGGAGCAGAAGGAACATTTGGATTCAGTGAAAATTATGCGTTTGTGACTGTGATTGTGCTTCACAGAGATCTTTACAGGAACTATAGAGCATCCAACAAAGACATGAAGACAGTGAAAACTGAAACTTCCATAGCAACAACCTTTTGTTAGAAATTCTATTAAGACCTTGCTAAAAGACCTACCACAGGAACTTTAGCCTAAAAGACCTTGCTATACAAAAGAACTTGTGAAAAGTCTTTCGGTCCAGTTGTTGTTATTTTATTTTTCGAACCATGGAGCCATATGCAGGGGGAGCTCGGCTGCTGTTATTTTCAGCGTGTACAGTGTATTGTGTGATGTGATGTGGGCTGTGGGGTTAATTAGCTGGACCTGACACGGATGCTTTGTGTCTGTACAATTTAAGCGAGGAAGAGAAGTCAGCAGACTGCTGATCATTGGTCATATATCAACTGAATTCGAGCATGGATGCTATGCCTATGCACTTTTTTTTTCTTCTTCTTGTTGATTACAGCCTGCATCGCTGAGTTGGCTATCAAAATTATTTGTACTGTAATCATTTTTTGGATTCTCTTTTTCAACATGTTTATTTATAACCTTACTGCATAAAGTATATAAATACATGGATCGCCTAAAAAGAATTCGATTTAATTTTAAGGACAAGTTGTGTAGTACATGCTGATCACTGCTGTCTTCTTTACATGGGTGATGGGTCCTAATACCACAAGAGAGCACGCATGCCATGTTCAGGCTTCACTTTCTTAGGGCAATGTCCATACTAAAGCGGTAATCACCGCAAGAAACCAAACGCTAATCTGTAGAGATGCATGGGAGGGCACTTGCCCTCATGCAAACACAGTGACCACTGTGCATTTTTTCATATATATATTACTGCAATAATTGAAAGAACCTAGAGGAAATGTAGCTCAACACAAATCCTGAATAAGTAGCCACTAGCCTTTTTCTGCGCACCATCAAACAGTGCTCCAGGGTGACAAGATGCATCCACACAATGAAGGATCATGCATTGCAACATCACAGATCGACAGACACACATCATGCGTCTGATCTCCCAGCATCAGATCTCATGGCGGGCTCAGGGAGACTGTTCAGGAGTAAGATTCAGGCCGTGTCAGTGGCGTTGCCCAACACCACACACAAAGGCACACGCCACACGGCCAGCAGGGGGGCAGTGATAAGAACAATCAGTGGGAAGGGCATGCAGTGCGTGACCATTTAAGGAAGCCTCCTTGACCTAGCTCGCCATGGCCACCAGGAATACAGGTCCCATCAGTACTGGCCTAGCTTGCTTGCCCACTGGGTAGAGCAGCAGTATGATTGGGTTCTTCTCTCTCCCCTCTCCCTCTCTTGCAGTGCAGTGCAGATAGCAGCACAGGATGGGGAAAACAAGTGCTAGCTGCTGCATTGGTGTGATTGTTTCTCGAGAGAAAAGAAAGGTGCTGCTGTGATTTGAGGTTTCATGCTGTTTTGCAGTACCTTTTCCTTTCACACAGCAAAAGAACTACTCATTGCAAACCTCTTTATTCAAGTTTCACCAGGCCAACAGTTTTTGTTTTCAGAAAGCTGCTTTCTTTCTCTGAATTCTGTCCTTTTTTTACTTGCCAAAACATGTAAAATAGGGGAAATGATAAGTGGACTGTTTGCTCAAATACTGTGATTTCGAACGATATGTGGAGATAAAAGAAAGTTTAAAACGCTGTTTAGAAGTTTATGGATCAAACCAACCAGAAGTGAGCGCATAATAGTCATCGGCAAAAGGAACTGACGATACCTTACTATATACAGTACAGTAAGGTGAAATTTCTGAAGCATTTTCCAAAATGAACTGATGATGATACCAATTTTCCGGAAGAGATAACAATCAATTAAAAAGGCCACATGGAGAAAAGGAACAAATTTGCAAGAAACGGCAGTCATGGGCACAGACAAGACTTGGTAATCTAATAAAAAACTTAACCACTGAATCTTGTGTCATAACCAAAATACAGGCAGCTCTGTGTCAAAATACCTTTTTGTTAATCTTTTTGATGTATTCCTACCTTGAGATGATGTACAATTCTCATAGAAAACTCCATGCATCTACGACGTGGATCTGATGAATGATCCACCACCACGAAGTAAGCTGCCTATTTGGTCTCTCTCTGCAATTTCCCACAGCTTTATTGAACTGCGACTCTTGCAAGCACAATCTAGCATCCAATTGGTTGCAGATGCAGTTCAAGAAAGCTGTGGAAGACAGCAAAGAGGGCCACGCATCGATCTCTCTGCGAAGGAACATCCGATATGGAGGAGTCGCCATATATGTAGACAGAGGGAAAGAGGCTAGCGTTCTTCACTTGTTTCTTCTAGGCTTCAGAGCCGTACAATGGAGGAGATGGAAGGGCTAGCTAGCAAGTGTTTCTTCTAGGCTTGAGAGCGTGTGCTGTGTGTGTGTGTGTGTGTGTGTGTGTGTGTGTGTGTGTGGGTGGGTGGGTGGGTGGAGGAAGAAGAGGAGAACCTGAAGGGTTTATTTATACCAGCGGCAGCGGGGTGAGGAGGAGATGTGGTTGGTGCATGAGAGGTTAAGGACCCAATCCCAAGAAGAATATAGAGCCTGAAACACTACTCCAAGCCCCTTCTCCTTTCTCTCTCTCTCACACATTCTCTCTCTTCATCTCTCATTCTCTCACCTCTATGAGGAAGAGGGAAGCGAGACTTTTTGGGCAGAACAATCCAACTAATCCAAGGGAGGTTGTAGATGAGAGGGGGGACAAGGGCAAAATACTTTATGTGACACTTGAAGCAGATGAGCCACTGGCTGCTTAGGAAAACCGGGCAATGCGTTTGTATTCTTGCTCTTGGTGGTGTGGCCGTGTGGAGGTGAATGCAAGCACAAAACATGCTTGGGACGACTGTTGCTAAAAGCACCGGAAACACGGAGCTTTTGTGCATTTCGGGTAAGAGTACAACTTTATTTAGTTAAACAGCAATTAAGAAGTGGTTTAGAGTTCGCCAGTAATAAGTTGCCAATGATTTTTTGTGGACAATCCTGAAGCAAGATTTGCAGGGGATCCTAGGTGATCTGGCCGCATGAAAGTTGGTCCTCTCTAAAATGTCTGAAATTGGCGCATGAATAAAAAACACCATGAATGCAGACAAAAGTTGATCGGCTAACTTGGTAAATACACAAAGAATCAATGAACATTTACTTTATTTTATTTTCCAAATGCCCCCCTCGTTGGGAGCTAGGTTCCATTATCAAGATATAACGGAACAACATCCACGAGTAAGAAAATGTTTAGCATCCAGTGACTTAAAAGTCTTTGAAACGAAACAAACTACAGCTAAGTGCAATACTGAAAGTAGGAATGAAATATCTTATTACAAGGTCACAGAGGGATATGCCCATTTTAACATGGCCAGGATCAAAACTGTTCCCGTTGACCCCTCAGCTTTGTATGAGCAGCCAAAGGAATGCAATGCAGATACATTCAATCTTCCATGTCGACTACACCTTCCCAACATCATTAGTGATCCAGAGAGTACGTGCCGATGACGAACTCGACACTGCATGGAGCCTTAGGGTAATCCTTTGCGGTTGTGCCACCTTCAGTTATATTTTATCGATCAATTTCATTCCGTAAACCTTCACAAAATTTATAGAATGCACACATGGAAAATTAGCTCCAAAGGGGCTCAAGGGAAGATGTAAAGGAACCCCCATTCCATCCCTCATACTTTTCCTCCCAACACTTAGAGGGCGCGATGAGTCAATCACCACTCGATGGTAGCACTCAGAGACGTAATAGACAGGTTCGTACACCGGAGAGCAATCATTTGACGACAACCCTACTCATCTTTATGTCTGGTTTTGATTAGCTCCTTGTGCTCAGTTGCAATCTCGAGAGGGGGGTCTCAATTATGCTATGGTGCATGTTGTGTATAATGATGAGATTGAAGGTATTGAAGGGTACGACTCAGCATATCCCTACCCCGTCTTATATACACGACTGAGGATTAGGGTTACAGGTGGCCTAGTCGGTTTACATGTAGAAGCGTAAAGGGAAAATCCCTAACATACTAATCTAAATCCGATCCGAGTTGGTATACCGGAACATCCGGGACAAGTATCTTGTTTTGTCTTGTACTCCAAAATGATGAGGCGCCTTGATATTTGGTTGTATGTCCTTGGGCTGGGCCGCCCTACAGCTGTTGATCTCGTTTGTCCTCCGTGAGAATAACTTAGTTCCATGACCTCACAATTGGAGAGGCCCAACGGTAAGAAAATTATATACTCCCCCCGTTTCTAAATGTAAGATGTTTTAACATTTTTTGGCCCACATGTATCTAGACATGTTTTGAGCCAAAAAATGGTAAAACATCTTACATTTAGATACGGAGGGAGTATAAGGGAAAATATATACAAGAGAGGAGGGGATGTACAAAGAGCATAAATTCACTAATTGTTTCCCTGTTCGGCAACCGTTAGCACTTTATTTCCCTCTTTGGCTACCGTTAGCCTGTTTGGTATATTTTTTGTTGTAGAATTGTGAAAGTGAAGAGAAAAAATGTTTGTTATATTAATGTCGTTTCTTTTTTATTTATATTGTTATTTTTGGTAAGACCGTGCATTATATGTGATGTTGAAAACAAATTGGAGTGTGCACACCCTACGACAATTTCCCAGCTCCACCATTGCCTATCGAATTGCACTTTACAAAACATCACAAGGGTGCGATAAAATACACTCTAGACACTGATCATGCAACTGATTTATATAAATCGGTATGACTTTATTAAAGTAGAACTATTTAAGATTGTTTGGTAAAGTATTTCAAATATTTGCACAAATGTCATAAGTCGATGAAAGAATTTGTTATTCTAATTATGTAATTGGAAAAGGCTTTTGACAAGGTGGAGCGCGTATTAGAAATCTAAGGTTGGTACTAAAATGGTGTTCATGTACCTCTGAAACTTAGAGTTATGCTCCCGCATCTATATTAGAGGATGGTGTCCCTTGAAACAACTTCATGTACAGTGGAGAATTTAGGCAAGGTGATTCTTTGCTCCCCTACTCTCTATCCTAGCCACGGCTCTCTTATAGTCAATCATCAATGTTGTCATGCAAACATGATATCTTCAAAATCCCTTGTCCATATCCTCATGGCTCGACTTCTCTATAATTCTATATACAAATAATACTTTTATTAGCATGCCTTCTTGTGTCGAAAAAATTCTTCACCTCAACGACTATCTAGATAGATTGTTCACCTCAAAGGAGGATCTGGACTTGGTTATCCATTGATACGAAAGAAACAAATATGCCAATTTCCTTTGTGGGTGGAGAATCTCACTTAGGACATTCTCAGTATTTTGAACATTAATAAAATACAAAAATTTAGCACTAGTTTCAGTTCTACTAAACGTAAAATGAGCAACAAAATCAGAGTATTTTGAAAATACTTCTCGACAAAAATCTATACACATGGTTCCTCAATCTAAATGTCTAAAAGCAACGTTATGGCCCAATTTTAGAAAACTATATTTAGGACATATCATGTGTGGCAGGGAGTACTACTAACAAGAATGACAGTCGACTAAAGTGTGTGTTGGTTAGCTAAGCTAGTCATTTGGTTTTAAATAGCAATACTGGTTTGATGGTTTAGAGGGGTAGGTGGTTTGATGTCATATGTTTATTTTGGTTTTAAAACGGGTCCAAAGGCTCAATATATTTATTAAAGCAAATGGAAGCCTTGTTAATCACGGAAAACCGATATTACAACCAACCCAAAGGTCGACGGTCATGGAACACGACAATCGTAAACAGGGCTTTGGTATCTTCATTCGAGTTGGATTCTCTTCTATACGAATTTCGTTTGAGTTAGGACATAGCCTGGCACTGCAACTCGAAATGCTAGTGAAATAAAAAGTTTCTACCTTCCGCAATTTATTTATCTTCTTCTCCTTTTGCTTTGTTTTTACCCTCCATCCACTTCAGCTTCCTTTGTGCAAACCAACAACTATTTGGATTCCCTTGAGAAGAGCGCATTCTTGAGTGCACTGGTCAACCTAGCTATTGACATAAACTTCATGGTCATTGTCATAAAACATTACCTTTGATCGGGCGATTATGACTTTTCCATAGACAAGCATCAATGGCACGATCCACGCGACAACCGCACGGGGCCACATCGGCTCATGCCAACCACTCGACTGCTCCGCTAACAACACACAACTCTAAGTTCAACTGCGATCTTTGTAGGAGAAATGTGCAGTGTTTACCCCACCATGTGTCATGTGTGTATCTTTGTTACAATGTGTATATTTTTTCACTGGGACGTGATGCTTTTATGTTGAGTTATAAATTTAGTCAAAAGTGAATGTATAGTGAGTTTAACAATGATACACATAAAAATATGAATATTTATAATATACCAAATTAATATCCATAGACTCGCCACAGAATATATTTTCGTAAATCTTATAGATATCAATAGTTTTGTCTATGATTTGTCAAAGTTATACTCCCTCCAATCCGTTTTATGTGTCGTGAGATTTGAAGTGAACTTGTACAACCTGTAAATAGGATTAGAGGGCCTGAGGGAGTACTATATTGACATTCAAAAGAAACTAACGTGGTCCTTGGCCGTGGCCGGCCGGGTATAGAGGAGCGCGAAGCTAGGTGGCACGCGCGCCTTCGCGCAAAGGTCAAACCGATGAGCCTGCCATGAACAGAGGCCTGCCGACTGCCCTTCTTGGGGCTAGCATAGCCTAGGTACCTCAAAAGAAGGAGATCACCGGACCGGATGCTAGCTTCCTTAACAGATACTGCTACCACCGCATCAACTTGAAGGTCAGCACACCTCAAAAAACTTGAAGTTCAGCTTAATTAATTTCGTTTTCCATTCACGTACGTCCAGAGAAGTTTCTGTAGCCAGCATCGATCGAGTGGAACGCCGTGACGGGTGAAGTTCAGATCGAGATGCAGGGTATTGCACGCGTGCGGCCATGAATAAGCAGCTTCGAGGCCGGCCGGCCGGCCGGCCGGCAGGCCTGTGCATCGCACGCGCGCGTCTGGTGGCAGAACGGTGTCAGCGGGGAAGCCTCGGTCGAACGACGGCGGCGCGCTGACCGGAGCCCGGATCAGGCGGCGGCATGCTAGCTGCAATGCATAATGCATTGCTCTCTGACAGAGAAGGACTATAGAAGAGGCGTCGTCGTCCCGACCGAGGCCGGATTGTGAGATCTTCCTCTTCTTCTAAATTGACGTTGTTCCGAAGCAAATTGACCTGTCAGAATGTCGGATCGCACGATCATCGAGACTGACTAAAACTGACACCGCGATAATTATAATTATACTTTGCTTTGGAGTTCGGTGGCTTCTAGCAAACATTGGAGTGTTACATCTTTTGATACGTGGGCAACCCCACAGTTTTGGCCTATACCCTTCTATCGGGTAGCAAACCGAAAGAAGAAGTCCTACGATGTTTTTACCTTGCAAAGATTTGCGTCGTCCTCGAACAAAACAGAACGCAATTTTTTTTGTTTCGTATGTGTGTTTATGAAAGTAAGTGCTTCTTGGATTGCAGGATTTTGAAAATATATGCCCTAGAAAAAAAAACGCATGGTTGAGATGTCACGTGAAGTGGATCCTCACAGTCACAGGGTTCTAAAACACATGAGTTCAACAACATGCGTCTTTGGGTGGTACACGGAAATTTTAGAGGATGATGAGAGAACAGATAGATAAAATGAAAGTGCATTTGACTTTTTAAAGTAAAATTTAAATGAAGTGGATCCTCGTTACCAATGGACGTAGTTGATCTATAGGGGTTGAGTCGTTGAGATGGGAAACTAGAATTTGAGTGAGATCTGCTAGTGCTAGTTACTCAATGCCCAGCCCCGCCACCGCCACAAGGCCACGCGAGACGCATGGGGTTGCTATAGAAGAAGCAGTGGGTCGTCTCCACCGCGCGTGCACAGAGATTGTCCTGATCGGCAGCCATTGTCAAAGCGACGTGATTTGCCAACGAAAAGTGTGGTAGGCGACGGGACACGGCCGTATGGAGGAGACTAGCTTAGCCATGGGAACAAGGCTACCGCCGCTCGTGCAAGGAATCCTCGACAGATTACAAGCTCAAGACTGAAACAAAACTATACTCCCTCCGATCAGTAAAATGTGTCGTGAGATTTCAACTGAGCTAGTACAACCAGCATGTGTAACATGCGACACTTAAATAGGACCACATGGAGTAGATGGAATCAAATACAGAATACAAGCGCGACACAATCTATATTTACTCGCTATTCGTTCTGAGAACGCACGAGAATATGCAATCTTTCTTCTTTCAGGGTTTCGGGTTCAGGGAGACGATCAAATTGCAACAATTCACCAGTTGCTTGCTACCGCTGCAAGTTTAAGACGGGATGAGTAGCTAAAATCACTAGCTCTAACCGAGTTTTGGCCAAATCAGAGTAGCTAAAATCACATGGAACTAGAGTTTGTACCAAGCTAAGCAATTGACTAAATTACAAGGAATACCGTTAACCAGGCGCAGCATAATTTGCAAGCTCATGAGCTGCAAAGTGCAACTTTTTGACTAAATTAAGTGCATCGACTGAAAGAAAACTCAAAATGATCAAAATTCAGGATACAAGCAAAGACTTTGTGTTCCGACAGCACATGAGAATATGCAACCTTTTGATTTTAGGGTATGGGAACAGTGGCGGAGCTTGACTACTCAGCGATGAGCCTTGAAACTTCAATGAGTTGCTACCAAACCATGTAGCCATTACAGATCAGCATGTCGATTCTTAATGCTAACAAGCTCTGCTAAATTTTTCAAATCCCAAGTCCTAGCACCACTGATCTCTCTTACTCCCAAAGTCCCAATTCAAACAACTACTCAGCAGGATAAATCTGCAATTTAAACAAGAAGATAACTTCCAATTAGGAGTTTGAGATTGAGGATGATGTGCTCCTGTACCCTTCTCGTATTGGAAAATCTCACAACTAGTAGTAGTAACTAGAAGAGTACTCTAACTAGAATACTAGATTACCACTTACCAAAAGTAAATATGGAGAGCTGGAACGGTGGAGCCGTGGAGTTGCACCTGCTTCATGCCTGATTGGTCACCGGATACCGTCGTGTCTGCTGTGGTTGCCGGCCGCCGGGAAGGGGGATTGGGACTATATCCAGTGCTGCTGGCTGGCCGCGGCGTCGAGGGGGTCGATTTTCCGTCGCCGGACGCCGGCTCGGATTGGTCGCCGCTGCCAGCGCTGAGTGTGCGAGTGCGACCTAGGGCCTAGGCGACGTGCGACGGTGCGAGACTACGAGTTGGAGCCTTCTGGATGGAGGAGCTGCCGACGCATGGAGCAAACCCAAACCCACTGATAACCAAGACGTGCAACGAACGGGCTAACTGGATCTTTCGCTGTGATGGCAGACTAGCTCACAGCGCGTTTGGGCCTAATCACACGCACCATAGCTGCTAAAATCCCAGAACGAAGGAGCTTGGTACTTAGCTAAGCATTTGACTAAATTACCAGGGCTGCGCCTGAAGCACAGCTCTATCATCCTGCCAATCAATTCTGGAGCGCCGTTCTACCAGGCCAGGGATCAAAGATGATCAGTAAGCACCTGAATGACATCTTAATGGGATACATCACGACTTCTATCACTGAGGAATCATAAAAGGCGACTGCAAATCACTTCTGGGTATCAATGACTATCATAGTTTGACGCAATAGTGAGGTTCTCTCTATTATATCAACTATTTAAATCAAACAAGGCTTATTGAGTACAATTAAGAACACCCCCGGCTTAAACAGGTTATAACAGAGTTCAAAGATACAAAGGTATCCCAGCGAGAATAGCAGTTCATGGTTGCTGCAAGCATGGTACTAATTAGTAACAGGTTCTCCCGTTCCAAAGTGAACAGAACCAATATGAGCACGGGAACACAACAAATATGAGACAGTCAATAAGCTCAGAGGAGATGTGCGGCTAAAAAAAAGGGGGTCCAGGAATAGCATTACAGCCACTGAACTTATATGGGATGCTCAATAAGCACTAGGTTATCTCAGGAGACTACACTGGATCAGTTACAGGACTATTCCAGCAAGATGCGGATACATTCACCAAGAACTCATTTTACGTTCAGCGGTATTTCTTAGAATAGGTAATCATACTGTCCATTTAACCTACCTAAGCATGTTACATGATCAAGGATAGCATAAACGTAGATGATTTGATATCACAAACTATAGGGTTAACTTTCCTCTGAGATAACTTCACATAGCACATTGCGCTTCAATGATTCAACCTAACATTGCTAAGCTGCCAATCAGTTTCGAGTTTCTAAAACAAGAACTTACTGCTACATCAAAGAAATAGCAAGTCTAGTTCACTGCTAGTCCACTACAGTTCAATGACAAGTTGAGCAAACAACGCGCATATAGAAACATGCAGGAGCACCAAATGCTGAAACGCACTAGACAGCATTGCTCAGCTAATGACAGTACTACGGCAAAGACACTGAAAAACAATACTATTAGACTGCCTAGCTCCGCATTCAAGGCAATCATGTCAGGTACACGAAGTAGAAATGATCTGATAGACCACACAGAACAAAGAGAGACACAATCTTGCATATGTAGCGCACCAGCGACAACTAAAAACAAGCAAATTCAAGTAACCATCTCAAAATTCTCAACTAAAATGAAGCAGGCATACTTTAACACATGAGTTCGATCTCATCCATCACACGAGCACAAACAGAGTAACTCATACTGGTACGAATGTAAGTAAGGTTTTCTTCCCATCTTCTTAGATAACAACACTGAGAGGAAACTAGCGCAAGGAAGAAGCTTTCTTAACACGTCGCGGGCCTACTTCTCGGAGGAGTTGGGGCCGCGCTTCTTGCCGAAGCCGACGACGGCGGTGACGAAGCGGCGGTTGTACTGGATCCTCTTGTGGGCGCGGCCGCGGGGCTGTTTCTTCTTGTCCTGTTTGGCAACCTTGGGGGTCTGCCCGCGCACCTTCCCGGCACGAGCCAGCGATCCGTGAACCTTGCCTGCGCGCCACAGATAGAGACACACGAGGAACAGGAAGCTCGGGTCAGGACATGAATGGGGTGTGACGGGGAGGAAAGGGGAGGTTAGAGACGAGAGGTTTACCCATGGTGACGGCGGCGGTGAGGCTTTGGAGCGGCGGCGGCGGAGGGTTGGAGGGCGAGGGCGCTGAGGGTTCGCGGCGGCGGTTGTGGAGGGAGAAGAGGAACCCTAGGTGAGGATCAGGGAATTTATATAGCGTGGTTCTTCGTATGGGTACAGACGGAACTGCCGGATAAATGGACCAGGTATTATTGGGCTTTTTGTAAAGAATAAATGGGCCTAAGGGTACACATGCCTTGGGTGGTTTGGGCTTTTCCAATGTTAGTCTTAACAGTCGGTCACCTCTAAACCAAAGCATGTTCTGAAAAAAAAACTCTGAAGCAAAGCGTTCTCAAGGAAAGAAAAAACTGTAAACCAAAGTAGTAGATCATTAGCAAAGCATACTGATTTCTTGGTGCCTGGTCTAAAAAGTTTGCGACACTACAGCTTGTAATCATATTTCACTCACTCCATATATAACGTGCTCAAAGGTAAGTTTTTCGATAAAGAGCGTTTTTTATTAAACTCAAACATTCGGTCGGCAAAGAGTCTACACCCAGCAGATGCACAGATAGGATGCACGCAATCGACAAAAAATAATAGAAGAAGATAAAGGGAAACTTATAAAGTAATGCATGACTACGAAAATGCCTAAAATGATGGAGGGCCGATCCGAAAACTATGACACCATCCATGCGAGGCAAAGGAAATCCTTCGCCACCTGCTCCACAGGCAAATACGCCGACAAAAAGAACCCACGTGTTTGGTCTATTTATAATAGACTACGACCAAAACGAGTATGCACAACGGCGGACCGTCAACCTGGGCCATGCATGGGAACCCTCAAGGCTCGCTGCAAGCTTCTCTCCCTCTCCTTCCTCAGGTAATTTTGTGTTCAATTTTGCTTTCTCTTGGTTCTAAATGTTCTATCTAAGTTGGGAATGTTCAAAATAGGTCATGAAAATTATAGTTTACATTTTTTTCCTAAATCTATAGCGAGGAGGTAGTGGTTAAGGAGAAAGAATCAATTCATTTTTTTCTAAAGAAAGAGGGCTGATTGTCAAGCTCATGAACCTGAACCAGCAACAGAACAGCCCATGAAACACTAGCAGTATCTGAACCTGAACCACCAATAGAAGAAACCCTTGTTCAGCCTCCTCTCCTATTGCTCGAATTACGACATCAAAGGCATGATGGAACATGGGCTTCAACCTAAAAGAAATGAAGTACTATTTCGTGGTATTCAATTCTTGGAGCGGGGTCTAGCACTACGTCCACCTATTTGGCAATATCCACATAGGCAAAGAAATGAAGTGGCGAGCGTATCTACAACTTGATTGATAGATTGCTCTGATTGCTTGTGATTCTTCCATTTCAACGACAAGTGTTGAACGGACATTTTCTGTTTACAAGATTAGTAAGACAAGGTTGCATAACAAAATGGAGGATTAGTTTAATGCCAACAACTTGCTAGTAAACATAGAGAGGAAAATATCAGAGAAATACAACGATAAGGATATTCTTGTGCATTTCACGGGCACGAAGAGAAAAAGAGCTGATCTGGAGTGATTAACTACATGGGTCATGATGAGTGAAAATCCACGGTTAAGCCATACGTGGTTTCTTTTGTTTTGGTTGAACTTATAATAAAAATAAAGCAAGAAAACGGATGCGAGAAATGTATTTTCTGGAAAAGATTAATCTAATTATATATGTTTATGAAAATGCTACAAATTTTAGCTCGTTGTTGTGGTATGATTTTGTGTTCCAAAAAAAAAATGTTATTTTGCAGCCCAGACCCCCCCCCCCCGGACAAGAAATATTATGTTCAAGGCTACCCACTGAGTATGCGCATTAGAAAATACCTTGCGAATGAGATGATTTTTCGTATTAAAATCATATGATCCCTACATAAGCATAGTGCCATAATAATGGACATGGTGTTTTGACTCGTAAGTCTAGATGTACCAGTTATGAAAATCATTTAAAAACGTAAAAAAAAATCCAAAAACAAAATCAGATGAACATCCAAACTTTCTATTGTCACACAAAAAAATTTGCGAAAAAATGACATTTTTTATGGGCTGTGTAAAAAGACAAAATAATGTCTCGCGTATAGTCATTTTGAAACACCGGAATTTGTCTTTCTTACGCAAGTCAGAAAAATTATCTTTTTTTTTTTGCGAAACTGCATGTACAAATATACAATGTCCGGATATATACCCGCTTTTTTGAATTTTTCTATATTATGAAATACGATTTTTGGGTAGTGGGTATATCTACATCTATGAGTCGATGCAAATTTCCCCATTCTACCATTGGAGGACAATGTGCACACGTATGTATTCTATCTTTGCTCTACGAACGTTGTTTGTTTCAGAAAAGGAGAAATCTACTATTACTCCAAAAATCCATATCGGCCCATAGGTTTAGATGCACCCACTGCTTAAAAAATATTTTATAAAATGTCAAAAAAATCTAAATAATAATAGAGAGAACGAGATGGTATCGATCGAACCACATTCGAGCTGTCTCGGAATCCGCATCTCTCGCTTCGGTTTTGATGCGCCCATCTCTGGAGTATTTTGTTTCACGATCGAGGCCGACCACATACATGCTTCCGCTTTCTTTTCCGTGCTCGCGAATCCTCCTGACATTTGTTGTTTCTACATGCTCCTATGCAGTTGCAGAAACCAACACACCAAGCGATCGACAGGTGTACGTCCAAAAATATTACTCCTGTGTAACCTGTTCAAAGGTCAGTTTTTCGATAAAGAGCGTTTTTTATTAAACTCAAACGTTCGGTCCGCAAAGAGTCTACACCCAGCATCTGCACAGATAGGATGCACCCAATGACACAATCGACAAAAAAAATAGAAGAAGATAAAGGGAAACTTATAAAGCAATCCATGACTACGAAAATGCCTAAGATGATGGAGGTCCAATCCGAAAACTATGCCACCATTCATGCAAGGCAAAGGATATCCTAGAGCACCTGTTCCACACGCAAACACGCCGACAAAGAGAACCCACGTGTTTGGTCCATTTATAATAGACTACGACCAAAGCGAGTATGCACAACGGCGGACCTTCACGGGGGCCAATCTGGGCCATGGGAACCCTCAAGCCTTGCTGCAAGCTTTTCTCGCTCTCCTTCCTCAGGTAATTTTGTGTTCAATTTTGCTTTCTCTTGGTTCTGAATGTTCTATCTTAGTTTGGAAATGTTCAAATAGGCCATGAAAATAATTGTTTATATATTGTTATCTCAATCTGTAGCGAGGAGGCGATGGTTAAGGAGAAAAGAATCGATTAATTTTTTTCTAAAGAAAGAGGTCTGATTGTCAAACTCATGAACTTGAACCAGCAACATAAGCAGCCCATGAAACACCAGCATTATCTGAACCTAAACCGGCAATAGAAGAAACCCATGTTTAGCCTCCTCTCTTGTTGCTCAAATTAGGCAGCAAAGTCATGAAGAACAAGGGCATCAAACTCAAAAAAATGAAGTACTATTTCGTGGTATTCAATTTCTTGGAGCGGGGTCTAGCACTACATCCACAGATTTGGCAATATCCACATAGCCAAAGAGATGAAGTGACGAGCGTATCTACAACTTGATTGATAGATTGTTCTGATTGCTTATAATTCTTCCATTTCTACAACAAGTGCTGAACGGACATTTTCTGCTTAGAAGATTGGAAAGACAAGGTTGCATAACAAAATGGAGGATAGTTTATTGCTAACAACTTGCTAGGAAACAAAGAGAGGGAAATATCAGAGAAATACAACTATTAGGATATTCTTGTAAAGATGAGTGGAAATCAATGGTTATGCAGTACATGGTTTCTTTTGTTTTGGTAGAACTTATACATATATTTATCTTAGAAATGTATTTTCTAGATAAGATTAATCTAATTATATATGTTTATGAAAAGGCTAAAAATTCTAGCTCGTTGTTGTCGTATGATTTGGTGTTCCAAAGAAAATACATGTTATTTTGCCATAACAAGGGATATGGTGTTTTGACTCGTAAGTATAGATGGACCCGTTATGAAAATGCATTTTAAATGCATTAAAAAATGTCAATAAAATACAAAAAAAAAATCAGATGTACATCCAAACTTTCTATTGCCGCACAAAAAATTACGTGAAAAAATGACATTTTTTGTGGGATGTGTAAAGGACAAAATAACGTCTCGCGTATAGTCATTTTGAAACACCGGAATTTATCTTTTTTACACAAGTCAGAAAAAATATCTTTTTTGCGGAACTGCATGTACGATTATACAATGTCCAGATATATACCCGGATTTTTTTTTACATTTTGAAATACGATTTTTGGGTAGTAGGTATATCTACACCTATGAGTCGAAACAGATTTCCCCATAATAAGGCTCTACCATTGGAGCCTTGGAGGACAATGTGCACACGTCTGTATTCTATATTTCCTCTACGAACTTTCTTTGTTTCAGAAAAAGGAGAAATCTACTATTCCTCCTCCTTTCTTGAGACCTTGACTAATCCCTCGTCTACAAGAGCACGCTCACCCCTAGCGAGGAGAAAGGGTCGTTTCAATTATCTTTTCTCTCGATGTAGTAGAGAGAACGAGATGGGATCGATCGAACCACATTCGAGCTGTCTCGGAATCCGCATCTCTGGCTTCGGTTTTTTGATGCGCCCACTCATATTTTGTTTCACGATCGACGCCGACCACATACATGCTTCCGCTTTCTTTTCCGTGCTCGCGAATCCTCCTGACATTTGTTGTTTCTACATGCTCCTATGCAGTTGCAGTGGCTTAAGCACTGAAACCAAGCGATCGACAGGTGTACGTCGAAAAATATTACTCCTATGTAAGCTGTTCATTTGTCAACCACGCATTAATTACTGCAGGCCCTGGCAAGATCCAAGCACAGATCCAAACATTGACAGGGATCCCAAATGTATACAAAAATATATCTCTTTGCTGTTGCTTTAAAATGTTGTTGTCACAGAGTATCGACTTCATTAGCACGTTCAACGCTACAGGCCCGTCATGTAGTAATCGGTTACCATGAAATGTACTTGAAAGAAAATCTGAAATGCTTTTAAATCTTCAGGATTAGTTCCATTGACTTTGGCGGGTCTTTTAAGGCCAGAAAGAGACAAGGTGAAGATTTCCGAACAATCTCTTTTTTCAGTTTTTCATGCAATAGCTTCAGATTTACTGTCTTAAACTAGAACAGTGCCAATCAGGTTACAATACACAGGGTTTTCAGACCGCGAAAATAGTTGCTTCAAGAGTAGTTTTGCAGAGATTACTGGCGTGTTTGTTTCAGAATATGACGAGGACGAAAAGGCTGATCAGCAACTAATGCCTTCACACAGAGCATTTTTTATGGGATTTTCACGGGTCAAAACTTTCTGCAGAGAAGAACAAAGGACGGGTCTACTTCTCAGAAATTTTATCGCACTTTGATTCTTTTAATTACATAGCTCTGGTAAAAATGTTCTTCCACGAGACTCTGACCAGGTAAAAGTAGCACGCCAAAGACCACCTCCAATGTGTGCACATCGATTTGTTCAACCATAGGAACATTCAAACAAGAACAAGATACATGGTACAAAAGTCCATACAACTTCAGTCTTGACAACAGAGTGAGATAACAAAATTTTACAGGGTAAGATGACAAAATTTAACAGAGTAAGATGACAAAATACTTGACTTGTCCACAAAGATAGCAGCTTCCTTTCTGTCTTTCGTCATGAACAAGTGTCCATGGTTAAAGCTCTGAAAGTAAGAATTTGCAGACTTTGAGCATGAGCAATTCTCGGACACAACTATAGAACAATTTTCATCCATTGAGATCTCCATTCATCAACCGACCAAGAAATAATATTTACATGCCATACTTGATAGAGTACTGTCAGTAAGAAAGCAGGGAATTAACTTGACTGCAAGGACGAAATGAGCTGTGGTGGAGTACTAGACTGTTAATCAGGAAGAACAGGGGAGGAAACAGAGAGCAGGAAGCTGATTTAGCTTCCAATCCTCTCACACAAACAACCGTAGGCGTTCTCGGTGTTAATAGATTAGTGGATTCTTCTACCTTTCAGTCGCCGTCTCATGGGATCCAGTCCAAGAACAAATCATCAACGTTGCTCGGATTTGCAAATCCAAGAACAAAAAATTTGGGTCCTTGCTGTGGTCGTGTGTGATCCGTGGGGGAGGAAGAAGAGGATGAGGATGGGGGCTACGCCTTGACGACGGTCATCATGCGCTTGAACTCCTCGAAGTTGACCATGCCGTCGCCGTCGCTGTCGACGAGGCGTATCATGTCGCGGCACTCGGCGGCGGCGGGGCGGCCGCGCAGGCCGAGCGAGCCGAGCACGGTGCCGAGCTCCTCGGCGGAGATGAGCCCGTCCTTGTTGCCGTCGAACACGTCGAACGCCTCCTTCAGGTCCAGCTCCTCCTCCTCCTCCTCGTCTCCCTCTTCCGCGCCGCAGCCGTCGGCGGAGGGAGGGAGCAGCTGCTTCTTCCGCTTCTTGGGGATGGAGTCGTAGAGCTCGCGGAACTCGTGGATGTCGATGAGGCCGTCGCTGTTGGCGTCGACGCGCGCCACCATGGCGGCGGCCTCGGCGGCGGAGACGGCGATGCCGAGCCGCTTCAGCGACTCCTCCAGCTCCCCTGCCGTGATGAAGCCGTCGCCGTCGTGGTCGAACGTGGAGAAGACGATCCCCAAGTCCGCCTCCGGGTCGGCCGGCAGCACCTTCTTCTCAGCTTCTTCCGTCTTGGCCGGCTGTTCTTGCTCCACCGCGTGGTTCTTGGCCTGCTCGCCGTCGCAGCACTTCTTGGCGGACCGCGAGGAGGAGGAGGCGATGGTGAAGAGGGCGCAGAGGCCGCCGATGAGGAAGAGCAGCAGGAGAGGCGCCATGGACGTAACAAAGTGTTTCTCGCTTCTGCGCAGCCGTGGGAGCGCGCGTGTGTTGGTTTGTCTAAGCTCCGAGTGTGTGTGAATGGAGGAGATCTGAGCCTAGAGAAGACAGAGTCGGTAATATATGAGGCGACGACGACGACGCAGTATGGCTCCGGAGAGAGCGGTTGGCGATCGTGCGACCTGGTGGCCGATCGTGGGTAGTTCAGAACTCCGAACGCAATGGGAGTTGCGCCTCCGTCGCCGCACAATTCTCGTATTAGCTGCACCTCCCACGAAACAATAAAGAAAGAGATGTTAACACGATCAGGGTGCGTTTGGAAGCAGAGTATTTTTGAATTATTCCAAGAAACAGTGGTTTTTTAAAAAAATACTATGGTTTTTTACTAGGTGTTCGTTTTTAGTATAAATTGTACTTTATATACTTCATTATTTAGAAAAATGTACTAATTTTGAAGTATACGAAAAATAGGCCTGGACCTCTTTTTACAAAAGTGAAGTATTGTTTGGCTAGGCATATAAATAATATGGTTTTCGGACACTTTGGTTTTAAAATTAATTTGTGCCAAACTGAGCCTTAGTGCTTAGTTGCCGACCAAGCATATACTACATCTTCACTAACTTTTGATATTGTGTTGGTGCAGAGATGCGGTGTAACTGGTATCGTTTTGATATTAATATACTCTCTTTACATAAAAATTACCAACGAAGCATGTGGAATCACTATTGTCGGCTTGACCGCAGCTATGCCATGCTCTTGGCTTGATCTCAACCGTAGTTTAAATTGCGTTTTAGGAAAAAAAATGTTGGGTGTTGTTTGCGACAAAGGGAGGAATTTTTTTTGTTCAAATATTGGTTTGTGGAACAAAGCAAGATTACTACTTTAGACTTCCATATATAGTTGTGCATTGCGATCGGGCGACAACGCTTGTGCATTATCCCTTGTTGGAGGCGTCGATTTTGCATAATTATTCTGTAATTCTGAGTGTTGTATTGATACTTTGGATTTGGCTGGTCCAAGTGATTGATTACAGTGATGGAGCCTTCTATTCCTTTCTTCTTCTTTTTTTTACTGTGTGCATCCTTAATATCTCAACTAGTTCTGTTGGTGCATAGTCTAGGTGTAATTGATATATTTTTTATGTTAATATATTTTCTTTGTCGAAAATTGTTGTGGCATCCGAGTGCTTGGTCACCATGTGGTAATGCTCGAGTGGAAGAGGCGGAGAGCTGGAGGCAAGGTCGAGAATGGGGTTTGTGGCGGAGGGAACCAACATGCAATGGCGAAGCGCTAGGCTCCTATGTGAGAAGGGACTACCCTTTTTACAGGGTTTTTAGCGGGAGAGAGCTAGGAGGGCGAGAGGATTACCAAGGTTGTGGGTTGGGATTGGGGTGAATGTGAGTGCGATGACACTTTGTCTTGTTACAGGTTAGACATTTTTTAATAAAGATATCTATACAAACACATAATACGGTGTACCGAGGCTCCGCCCGGATAGTTAGATGGTGTGATACCTACCATAAATGACTGATCTCGAGTTCAAGCACCAATTCTTGCTCTCGGGTGAGTACACAACTAATAGCTTCGAGGTATGTTCAACTTCAAACCATCAAGTTGTAAGAACGCCGAAAATCGGAGCCAGTAAGCTTTAAGATTTCACCACAGTCCTGTGTGGGTCAAAATGAGATATTTAACCATATTTCGAAACTTCGGCATAAAATGAACCATATCTTGCAACAAATCACGGCCTGGTACATTTTGGCATGACGCCCTAGGTTAGAACGCCATGCTACACTGCACGACGCCCCGAGTTAGGGCGCCATGCTCGCATAGCCATAGCTCAAGGCGTCATACAGTGAGTGCTCCTAGACCAAGCGCTATGAAAAAGGTTCTTGTTGAATTATTTTAGAATACAGTTTGTGTTGATGTCTTAGAAAAGGGTCAAATTGTCACACTGTGTGTATTGACCTGCTCATCGTTTCCCACCCAAAGAACAATCCACATTGGTGGGATGTGGACAAAAAGAACGTACCGCTTTGGATTATGGTAACACATACATGCATGATGCATGTTTGATTATGTGTAGTCCTCGCCGAAAACAAGATTATGTGTAGCCGGGTTTCACTTGGTGCTCTGGTAGTCTGGTCTACTCGTGTTTCTCCACGGAGTTTTGAAGGACTACATGAACTTAGCAGTAAAATAGCTTTGATTCTGAAGGATCGGCAGGGCGTATTTAAAAGCGGCGCGGGATCGGGATCGGGATGCGGTGGAAGCGCGTTGGTTCCAACCAATGACGCGTGAGCCCGTCGATCTGGCCATAATAACCAACGCCATACGGAGTACGGACGTGACGCAGGCGAGGCGAGGATCCATTTTTAAAAGCAGCGCCCAGTGGCACCAACGGCTCTGTCGGGCGTCGCCGCTCGCCGGGAGACCCTGCCGACACCGTTTGTTTACCTCCGCCTCTCTTCGGCAAAGCCAGCGAGCAAACTCAACATCTGTCGCTTAGAGCATCTCCACTCGCGGCGCCTAAATGGCTGCACAAAGGCTGTCTGGACAGGAGGCGGGGTGATGGAGGAGGCTATGGACGCCTCGATGGCGAACTGCATCTCGCCTGCGTCCCACTGCGGCGACGGCCAATCCTTGACGTCGTCTTCATCACTGTCATCCTCCTCCGCCTCTTGCTGAGGCTGCGTCGGAGGAGGCTGCACGCGGCCCTGTTCTACTCTTGCGCGCCATGCCGCCTGCATTGCCTCGTACCGCACCCTCTCCCTTTTCATGCCCGCCGCGAAGTCCTCGTCGGAGGTGTTGGTGAGGACGTCGTCCTCGGAGTCGAACCAGCCCGCAAGTGGCTCGCGGGTGATGAAGGAGAGGCGATAGTTGTACTCCAACTTGATCTGGTCGTCCCAGTACGCCGAGTTAGGCTCGTACCGTACGTCGTCGTACAACTCCAGTGGTAAGGTCTGCTAGCACATGGCGATGTAGTCGAGACGCTCCTGGCCGGCGAGTCGAGGTGCAACCGGGACATTGTCGGGGGCTACCCCGGGGTAGGGTCAAGGTATGGTATAAATTATGTCCAAGAGTGGACCGAGGTACAGTGAAACCGACATAACCAAGCCCAGAAGGGGCCGGAATATGATGCTGGTGCAAACCGACATATACTGACCGACATATACTGACTGACATACGAATGTCGGTATCTTCGTGTCTTCTCTTATGTGCAGGGGAGGATAACCAAGGAAGGGGAATCCGGCATATCCATGCCGGATTAAAGAGAAGAGGCGCCTTATGCCGGTTGGAAGTCAATGCAAAGGTCACATCCCGCCTGACACGGGAGCATGGCAGGCGGTATGGCGCGGGTACGAGGTGACCGGTCACACCTACCGCTGACCACGGGCGTACGTGGGAACAGAGTACAAGGCATGGGCAGGCCACGTCCTGTCCGTGGCAGAGGACACAATCATGACCAAGCTGTTGATGCAGACGCGCATGGCTACAGTGCCGGTACGGAGACAAGACCGTTGCTCGGGCTAGGCTATACGAAGAGCCCTTCCCCCTCCTGCGTGAGGGGAGAGAAAAACACTGAGAGAGGCACGGTGATGCGCTGAGAGATCTTTTCCCCCATAGCTTCCTTCTTCTTCCTTGAGAGCTTCACCATAGCAGAGAGCATACAGCTCGAGGAGCACCTGTGTATTCCCATATCTTGATATACTGAGACAGACAGGCAGGAGTAGGGGTCTTACCTCCTCACGAGGGCCCTGAACCTGGGTAGATCGTGTGTGCTTCTGTGTCTTCCGTGTGCGCTCCTTAGCGCGCTATCCCTCCCCGGTTCCACCAGCGTCCATCGGCCCCAACTTAAGCCATCCTATGGCATCTGCCGTGATACCACCACGACAGTTGGCGCCCACCGTGGGGCCAGCAGCGGCGCTGGCTGGTGTGTTCATCCGGACGGGTTCCATCATCGCCTCCGGCGAGCGCGTGGTCAGTGGCCTTGTCCACAGATTCGGCTCGCTGAACTTCATCAGCGACAACGCGGGCTGCTTCGGTAGCAGGCCGCTCTCGAGGAACGGTTGCCTCATCACCTTCGGGCGTACGAGGTCTACGTCGCCACCGAGTTTGTCTGCAGGTACCCCGAGCAGGTGCTTGTAGCCGAGGATCCTCCTGCTGTCTGTGCGGCTCGCGGCCGGCGTACCGCTCGCCCCGGGAGCTGCGCAGAGGTCATGATGACCGGCTCCACGGGTGGTGCCGGCAAAGGAGAAACCGGCAAAGGAGATGCCGGCAAACCTGCCGCCAAGACCACCAGATCGGCGAAACTGCCGCTGGAGAGGAAGGAGAACCTCCTCGACCAGGCCGGTACATCCCAGGTACCGGTCAGGCCGGCTCCTCTCGAGGATATGATCGAGAAGCTGGCTGTGCCGGTAGCTACCGGTACAGATGCTGCCCTACGGAGGCCGAGTTGGAGTCGTATCGTCAGAACCTGCATCAGGAGGCTCTCGCGATGTCCCAGATAAGGAGAGAGTTCGAGATAACCCTCCGTGAGTATAACAAAGCTCATGGTTTAACTCCGGTAGCTACTCATCCTAGTCGCATAGAAGATGTGCGTAAAAGGGGTAGAGGCCTCAATGTCGAGATTGCTAGAGATGGTAGATCAAGTTCTAGTAAAACTCCTAGTCACATGTCGGCTGAAAAGCCCAAATATAGTTCCCCTGCTAAGACTCTTAGAGCTGCCGAGGCAGCAAGAGCCGAGTTATCTGGTTTATCCGGAGAAGCTCTCCGTAAGCAACAAGACCGGGTTAATGAGCTAGTAGGTGTTGTGTGCGGCAAAATGAGGCCTATCTTAAGGCTAACACAGCTGCAGGTGGGTCCCAGATTGTTCACTCGGCTAAGGCAGCCAGTGAAAGATCTAAGGGGCAAGCTTCATCACCGCACGTCGGTGGAGATCGTGACCGGAGTGTAAACTCCGGTAAAAATAAGCAGATACAGACATATGATCCGGCATATGCCGGAAAACAGTTAGCCGGGCAAGGCAGTGCCGGCCGGGGTAAAAGCAATCCCGGTCCGGGCAATCCAGATGCCGGAAAAATTAACCGGCTGGCCGAGGTTATCCACCTCGGTATCCGACACAAAATCTGCCCGGCAGCAGCAAAATATCGCGCATGTTCAGCAGCCACAAGGTGATGACCAGGTGGCTAACCGTTATGATGATGGTTACTCGGCTATGGAGAGAGCCGGGTATCAGAGATATGAAGGTGCACTGGGATCCCGGCTGGGACCTCGCCAGTTGTCGGGAATGATGCACGCTACAAGTTGGACAGGATCTTTATGTCCGAGATGCTGGAAGAGCAAGGCCCACCTGGCCCTGCATGCTTTGGACCTCGGATCATGAGGGAGCCACCGGTGCCGCACTTTCAATTGAACCGGGGCGCAAAGACATATGACGGCAGTACTAAGCCGGAAGACTGGCTGACAGATTATGTGTCGGCAGTGCATATCGCGGGAGGAAACCGCCGATGGGCGGTAAGGTATATCCCGCAAATGTTGGAAGGGCCAGCCCGGATCTGGCTGAACAACTTGCGAGAGGGCAGCATTGACTGTTGGCTGGACTTTGAAGAAGCCTTCGTTAGCAATTTCTCCAGCACATACAAGAGGCCGAATCGTCCTCAGCAGCTTGCCATGTGCAAGCAGAGGGATGATGAAACTGACCGGGACTACTTGACCCGGTGGAGTACTGTTCGCAATTCCTGTGAAGGAGTTGTTGAAGCGCAGGCCATTTCATGGTTTGCTCAAGGGTGCCGACACGGCTCCATGCTCTGGCAGAAGTTGCAAAGGGAGATGCCGGCCACCTTGGCCGAGACAATCCGGATTGCGGATAGCTATGCACTGGGTGATCCGATGCAGCCCTTGCTGAACTCGGTGGAACCGAGTAGAAGATACCCGGTCAACAATGGACCCGGACCATCCAGGCGAGGTGACCGCCAGGATTTCGGGAACAAGAGGAGAGAGGACCGGCCGGATTACGGTACGGTTCGAATCAAGTTGCTGCAGTTGATCAAGATCAGCCAGATGCCGGCAATAGCCAGCGTCAAAGAACAGCGGTCCTGCATGGGGCCAAAACCAGGATGGGAAGAGACAGTGGAGTGACCAGAGGAAGCCTTGGGAGGATAGGCCGAGGTTAACCTATGAGGCAATGCTGGATGGACCCTGCAGCTACCACACGCAAGACCCCCGCAGGCCGGCTAATCATTCAACCCGGCAGTGCAGCTGGTATCAGCGCACGTTGAAGGAAGGGGGAGGATCCGGAGGAAATCAGATGGGTGCACCTCAGAGACCTCCAACACTACCGCTCACCGGGGCAAACACTGTTCCCGTGAATGCGCCTCCACCGAGGCCTGCAGCTCCGAGACCTGTGGATAACAGGAGAAGGCCAGAAGATGTTAACCAAGTGAATGTCGGAGGCAACAACAGCAATGCTGGTCCCAGCCGCCAGGGTGAATATCGCCAGGGTGAGTATAGAGAGGCTCATCAGAGCTATGTGGTCTTTGTGACCGAGCCAACTGACAAGCAGAGCCTGAACCGGCGTGCAATGGAGGTAAACGCGGTTATGCCGGCTGTGCCGAAGTATATGCACTGGTCTGATCAGGAGATCAGCTGGAGCATGAAGGACCATCCCCGGATCATGCCAAGCCCGGGAGGTTACGCTCTAGTGGTGGATCCGACATTCATCGGGCCCACCATCAATGTCAGGTTCACCCGAGTTCTCATTGACAATGGGAGCAGCATCAACATCATGTACCGAGACACCATGGTGAAGATGGGCATCTCGGCAAACATGTTGCAGCCGAGTCATACAACCTTTCACGGTATAGTGCCTGGTGTCTCATGTGCACCTATGGGCAAAATTTGGGTTGATGTGTTATTCGGCACCAAGGACAACTGCAGAACTGAGAGCATCCAATTCGAGGTGGTGGACCTCGAAAGTCCATACCATGCTTTGCTCGGTAGACCAGCGCTGGCCAAGTTCATGATATCTACCCATGTGGCTTACCTCAAGATGAAGCTGCCGGGTCCTAATGGCATCATCACCATCTCGGGTGACTATAAGCGTTCCTTGGAGTGCGCCTCGGCTGGCTCTTGTCTGGCCGAGTCATTAATCATTGCTGCGGAGAAGAAGAGGATCCATGAAGTGGTGGCGCTGGCCCAGTCCGCGCAACTCGGTATGCCGGGTATGACTAACCCGGAGCAGAGTGCGGCATTCCAGGTGCCGAAGGAGACGAAGAAGATCAACGTCGACCCGGCGTTCCCAGACCACAACGTCATCATTGGTACCGGGTTGACCGAGAAATAGGAAGGCGAGCTCAGTCACTTCCTCCGTGAGAATCGGGATATCTTTGCATGGTCAAATCAGGACCTGCCAGGTGTTCCGAGGGAGTTGGCTGAGCACTCATTGTTCGTCAGACCGGATATGAAACCCGTGAAGCAACCTATGCGACGTCTCTCGGATGAGAGGAGAAAGGTGATAGGCGATGAACTGGCCAGATTACTTGCATCTGGTTTCATCATGGAAGTGCTGCACCCGGACTGGTTGTCTAACCCGGTCCTGGTGGAAAAGAAAAAGGATGACCCGAACGTGGCCATTGTGTGGCGCATGTGTATTGATTACACAAACTTGAACAAGGCATGTCCTAAGGATCCATTCCCGCTGCCTCGGATTGATCAAGTGATCGATTCCACAGCCGGGTGTGAGCTGTTATCCTTTGTAGATGCATATTCTGGTTTTCACCAGATACCGCTGAACCCTGCTGATCAAATGAAAACTGCTTTTATTACCCCGTACGGGGCTTATTGCTATCGTGTCATGACATTTGGTTTGAGAAATGCTGGTGCTACTTACCAAAGATGTATGCAAAAATGCTTGCATGATCAAATAGGCAAAAATGTGCAGGTATATGTCGATGATATCGTCATCAAAACTAAGGAGAAATCCACTCTGATTGATGATCTCAGAGAAACATTCGCGAATCTAAGGAGATTCCGGATGAAACTTAACCCGGACAAATGTACATTTGGTGTACCGGCAGGCAAGTTACTCGGTTTCCTCGTGTCAAGCCGAGGTATCGAGGCAAATCCGACAAAGATCCGTGCTATTGAAAGCATGAATTGCCGAGATGTCTCAAGGATGTGCAGAAGTTCACTGGTTGCTTGGCATCCTTAAGTCGGTTTGTTAGTAGGTTGGGAGAAAAGGCATTGCCTTTATATCAACTAATGAAGAAAAGTGACAGATTCGTGTGGACCCCGCAAGCGGATGCGGCGTTCACTGAACTAAAAAAGATGTTGGCGACTGCGCCGATATTGGCCTCACCATTACCCAAAGAGCCGATGTTGCTCTACATTGCAGCCACAAACCGAGTTGTGAGTGCGTAGTGGTGGTGGAGCGAGAAGAAGATGGCAAAACCGTGCAGAGGCCGGTATATTATCTGAGCGAGGTGATCTCGTGTCCAAGCAAAATTATCCTCACTACCAGAAAATGACATATGGCGTCTATATGGCGGCCAAGAAGTTGAAACATTACTTCCAAGAGCATCCAATCACAGTGGTGTGTGCGGCTCCTATCTCGGAAATCATTGGTAACAAAGATGCAAGCGGCCGAGTAGCCAAATGGGCCATTGAGCTGGCTCCTTATACGCCACATTATGAAAGAAGAGATGCCATCAAATCTCAGGCACTGCCAGATTTCTTCGTGGATTGGGCCGAGATGCAATATGAGCCACCATTGCCTGACTCCAATTACTGGAGAATGCACTTTGACGGCTCCAAGACAAAAATTGGTTTAGGTGCCGGGGTAGTCCTTACCTCGCCAAAGCAGGATCAACTGAGATATGTGTTGCAGATTCATTTTGCGGCATCTAACAATGTGGCCGAGTATGAGGCACTTGTTCATGGGCTCAACGTGGCCAAGGAAATTGGTATTCGCCGTATAGAATGCTTCGGAGACTCGGATCTGGTGGTGCAGCAAGCCTCGGGAAATTGGGACGCTTTAGACGCCAACATGGCGTTATATCGGTTTCATGTCCAGAAGATCTCGGGGTTCTTTGAAGGTTGCGAGTTCAAGCATGTACCTCGGACAGAAAATGAAGCCGCCGATGTACTGTCCAAACTAGGTTCATCTCGGGATCCAATCCCACCCGGCATATCCTTGGAGCATATGAGGAAGCCATCAATCAAACCGTCACCCGAGTCCGAGTCAATCTTTATCCCGACGAAACCGGAATCTGATGCTGTTCCCATGGACGTCGATGTCGGGTGCATTTGGGAGAACCCGGGGACTGCTTGGCAGAACCCGGGGACTGACCAATTGATGTCAGAGGAGGCAATGTCGGTTGAACCAATGGAGGTGGATGAACCGATCTTTTCTGTACGTCCAGTGCCAGGATGGGCACAGCCTATAATGTCGTATATGATAGATGGGAGTCTGCCAGATGATGAAGCCGAGGCTAGGCGAGTGCAAAGAAGATCCAAAGCATACACCATCATCAACAGAGAGTTGTACAAGAGAAGCGCAACCACAGTGCTGCAACGTTGTGTTGAACCAGAGGAAGGGCAAGAGATGCTCAAGAGCCTTGGTTGCTAAGGCATTCCGACATGGGTTTTACTGGTCCACTGTTTTGCAACAGGCAGAAGATATCGTCAGGAAGTGCGAGGGATGTCAGAGATTTGCTCACAAGATCCACATGCCAGCTTCAGCACTCAAGACAATTCCCATCACTTGGCCTTTTGCTGTTTGGTGTCTGGAAATGGTGGGGCCATTCAAACCGGCCCGAGGCAACATGACTCATATGCTGGTGATGGTGGACAAGTTCACCAAGTGGATCGAGGTGAAGCCAATCAGGAAGTGTGACGGCCACACGGCTGTATCTTTCTTGAAAGACATCATTTTGAGATATGGTTACCCACACAGCATTATCTCGGATAATGGCACAAACTTTGCTGAAGGAGCCTTTGCTCGGTTCTGTGCTGAAAAGAGAATCTGACTTGACCTAGCATCGGTCGCGCATCCGTGATGGCTACGTGTTGGTGAACCCCAAGAAGAAGGTTATGATGTAGACAGCAGAAGTTTTCCCTTGAATCATCTACCCAAGGTTTAATCGGACTAGTAGGACTTGACGATCTATCGGAAGGTTGTTGATGTTGACTCCCCCTGGCGCTAGGGAGCTTGCACCAACGTGGAATCTGCACAGACACAAACCAGAACTTTGCCCAACACGAAACAGAGAGGTTGTCAATCTCTCCGGTCTTGCAGAAACAAAGAGTTAAACGTATGGTGTGGAAAACAGCAGGAAAACAGCAAGTAACAGGAAACAGATGATTGCAGCAGGTTGTGTAAACAGTATGAGGAAATTGGACCAGGGTCCACAGTTCACTAGTGGTGTCTCTCTCAGAACAGATAACTAGCATGTTGGGTAAACAAATTACAGCTGGGCAATTGACAAATAGAGAGGGCATAACAATGCAATACATGCCAAGATGTCTACTATGAAATCTAGTTGGGCATTACAACAAAGTACATAGACCGTTATTCCAACCGCATCTATGCCTAAATAATCCACCTTCAAGGCAGCATCCGCATCCATTCAGTATTAAGTTGCTAACAACAGATTATTGCATGAAGTAAAGTGTGTAATGTAATCAATACAAGTGCCCTTGGACACTGCACCAATGTTTTATCCCTAGTAGCAACAGCACATCTACCATCTTAGACCTTTCTGTCACTGATCCAGATATCTAGAGACTGAACCCACTATCGAGCATAAATACCCCCTCTTGGAGTCACAAGCATCTACTTGGCCAAAGCATCTACTAGCAACGGAGAGCATGCAAGATCAAGAGCACATAGATAAACAACTTGAATAAACATGGTATCAATATTCATCGGATCCCAGCAAACACAACATCTAGCATTACAATAAGATGATCTTGATCATGTTAGGCAGCTCACAAGATCTAAACATGGAGGCACAAGGTAGAGAGACAACCATCTAGCTACTGCTATGGACCCGTAGTCCAGGGGTGGACTACTCACGCATCACTCCGGAGGCAGGCATGGTGATGTAGAGCCCTCCGGTGATGATCTCCCCTCCGGCAGGGTGCCGGGAAGAGCTTCAGAACTCCTCCGATCTGAGATTGACGATGACGGCCGCGACGGAACTTTTCGTGGAATATGATCGACCGTAATAGGGTTTTCGCGTCGCGGAGAATATATAGGCGAAGAGGCGGCGTCGGTGGCCGAGGGGGGCCACCACGCCATAGGGGGGCGCGGGCCCACCCTGGGCCGCGCCCTAGTGTGGCGTGGCCCCCTGGTGGGTCTGCTCCGACTCCCCTTTGGACTCCGTGATCTCCTCGTGATATTATTGACGATGTCTTTTGTTTCGTCCAATTCCGAGAATATTTCCTTAATAGATTTTCTGAAACCAAAAACAGCAGAAAACAGGGAACTGGCACTGTGGCATCTTGTTAATAGGTTAGTCCCAGAAAATGCATAAAAATGATATAAAGTATACCAAAACATGTAGCAATTGATATAATAACAGCATGGAACATCAAAAATTATAGATACGTTTGAGACGTATCAAGCATCCCCAAGCTTAGTTCCTGCTCGTCCTCGAGTAGGTAAACGATAAAAACAGATAATTTTTGAAGTGACATGCTACCAACACAATCTTTGATCAAATAACAATGTAATGCACATGATCTGAATGAAGTGATCCAAGCCAATGGTCTATAGTTTGCAAGCAAGTAAATAAAGAGTAAACATAAGTGATCACACAAGTGCAAACTTTCATGAATAATACTATAAAACATTTAGAGATATAATAGTCTAACATAATAGTTAGTTCACAGCAGCAATAATTCTCAACATGAAAGTGTTTGTATCAACACAAAGGAAGATAATAGCTTCAGCATTTGCTTCAACTTTCAACATGTATATCATATAGATAATGTCAATGCAAAGAATATGATCAACCAAACACAAAGTTATGTAAAAACTGTTATACTGGAGTTGACAATGATGTTTGCTTAAGTAGACAGAAAGAAGTGGGAAAACTGACTCAACATAAAAGTAAAAGAATGGCCCTTCGCAGAGGGAAGCAGGGATTAACATCATGTGCTAGAGCTGTAGTTCCCGAAGGCATATAGAGAGCATAAAATATTGTTTTGTAAGGTAATGGTGTATACAGGTGTCAACAAATCAGCAAATAGGCAATACTCTACTTCACTAGTTGATCAAACTTTACAAGAGCGGCTCCCATGAAGGACGTTATTTCTACCAGCGGGCAGATCATCCCTCTTCTCTTTTGTTTACACACTTGTGAACATTGCTTGACTGACGAATCAGGGGCAAAAAGATGTGAAGAGAATTGTTTGGTTAAAGTTGTAATTAATTGGGACTGGGCACCCCGTTGCCAGCTCTTTTTGCAAAATTATTGGATAAGCGGATGTATATGCCACTAGTCCAGGTGTGTAAAATTTGATCAACCAGGAAATAAAGACCACCTATCTACGTCCTTATGAGCTTTTCAAGTAGTGACACAAAAAGGAAATGTAACAGTTTTGAGTAGTTAGTAGATAGCACATGAAGAAATTTACTTGGAATGGTGAAAACACCACATAATAGGTAGGTATGGTGGACACAGGTGGCATGGATTTGGCTCAAGGTTTTGGATGTACAAGAAGCATTCCCTCTTAGTACAGAGTTTAGGCTAGCAAGGTTATTATAAGCAAACATCATTATCAACTGGAATAGCAAGAGTGTACATAAAACACAAGGTTTGACGAACCATAGACTCCCACTGTCTTCCTTGTTAACACATAGCCTTCATCCAAAAATTATCTAGACTACTATGGACTTCCAATTATGCAACAGATTATTATAGCAGAAAATCCTTATAGTAGTTCTTCATTAATAGCCATTACTTACATGATGCACAAGCTTAAACATTAATTACTTGACAGCTCAAAACAATTGGCAAGCATCAAATTACTCAAGACAACGATCTAAAAAGATTCATGTAAGCATTTTATACCACTACCACATGCATAGCATTTTTCTGGTCCAACCAAACACCAATCAACTTATTTGACAACTCTCCAAACAGATATAAGTGAAGCAAGAGAGTACTTTCTTCAAAAGAAACTGAAAGCTCTAACAAGAGATACATGAAAAACTGAGAGCTAACAGCAATAACAGCAACTAGACAGGAATACTCAACAAGTATAAGTGAAGCACAAGAGTATTCTAATGAAAAAGTGGAGCGTGTCTCTCTCCCAAACATGAATACTAGGATCCAACAAGTATAGCACAGCAAACAAAACAAAACAAACTGAAAACAAAAACACACTGACGCTCCAAGGAAGAGTACACTAGCATGAAGCAATAAAAATATAGCACCATTAGAGATGACCTGATAATTTGTAGATGAAGAAGGGGATGCCTTGGGCATCCCCAAGCTTAGATGCTTGAGTCTTCTTGAAATATGCTGGGGAGGTAAGCCTCCCCAAGCTTAAGCTCTTCACTCTTCTTGATCATGTAATATCATTCTCCTCTATCAACACTTGAAAACTTCCTTCACACCAAAACTTAACAGCTTTTCTCATTAGCAGGTTAGTGCACTAAAAGATAATACTTCAAAGTTCTAGCAAAGACAAAACTCACAAGCCAACTATTTTAAACATTAGCCACTGTTACTAGGCTCAAGTGGGCACTTTTACACGAAAAGAAACCACTTAAAAACTTGTAAAAGAGAGAATGCAAAATAAAAGACAGAATCTGTCAAACCAGAACAGTCTGTAATGACGAATTTTTTCGAGGCACTTACGATGCTCAGATGAAAACTTTTGAAATAATGAAAGTTGCGTAACATCATCAGGAACATGCACAAAAAGTTTCAGCATTTTTCGATTTTTTCTGATTTTCTACTGAATTAAACGGTGACGAACAGCAATCTGTCCCAATGCAGTCCCGAAAATAAAAACCAACTTTGCATTAGTAACTCTCCTTGGCACAACAAAACAGCAAATAAAAGATACAAAGGAGTTGCTACAGAGGTAAACAAGCATCCTTGACACATGGGTTATCTCCCACAAGTGCTTTTCTTTAATGCCTTTCAGCTAGGCTTTAGGATTTTAATGATGCTCGCATAAGAATAAGAGTTGAAAAACAAAGAGAGCATCAAGAGGCAAATATCAAAATCATCTGAGTCTAACCCACTTCCTATGCAGAGGAATATTGTAGTAAAACAAATCATTGAAGCATAAAGCAGCTAGCATAGGAAGATGCAACAAATCCAACTTTAAAACTTCCAACACAAAGAGAGGTATTTTAGTGACATGAAAACTTTTAAAACCATCTTTCCCTCTCTCATAATAATTTTCAATAGCATCATAAACAAACTCAACAACATAACTATCACATAAAGCATGCTTTTTATGATCTACAAACACATAACTTTTATCAAGCAAGATAGTGGGATCAAAAATTTCAAACCCACTTTTAGACATATTGAAACAAGTTGATTGATCACTCTCAATAGTAGAATTAATAATATTATCAAGCAACATAGGACCATCATCTAGAGCTTTATCATAAACATTTTCTAAGCAAACACTCTCATTACCATGCATTTCGAAATTAGGAATAAAAAGAGGATTATCATAAGACTTATCAAAATAGCATGGATTTTCATAAACAACATTGGGGGAAATATTTGGTACTTCTGTTATTTTTGCTTTCTCTTGAGTCAAGGAATGTTTGTCTACCTCAAATTTATCAAAAGAAGTTATTTCAATAGTATCATTACCAACTTCCCCAAGCTTAATATTTTCCATAGCATTAGCAACAACCATGTTCAAAGAGTGTATACCAATATCATTGGTACTATCATGCAAATAAAGTTCCATAGGTTTTTTAATTTTCTCTTCAAACACATCATGTCCTAGCTCAAGATAAATTTCATAAAGGTTTCTCAAGTTGTTTTCAGCCATAGGACAAGTTTCAAGCAAAGTACCCATGAATAGCAAGCAAAGAACTAGACATAATAACAAACCGAAATAAACTAGATGCAGGAATTTAATTTTTTTGGATTTTTGATTTTTAACAGCAAGCAAAACAAAACTAAAACAAACAAGAACAAAAACAAAGTAAAGAGATTGGAACTGAGAGACTCCCCTTTCCAATAGCCTCCAAGTCCCCGGCAACGGCGCCAGAAAACAGCTGGTGCGCTTTGACGAGGTATATTGGGATGATTGATTCTATTCCCCGGCAACGGCGCCAGAAAACAGCTTGATGGCTACGTGTTGGTGAACCCCAAGAGGAAGGTTATGATGTAGACAGCAGAAGTTTTCCCTTGAATAATCTACCCAAGGTTTAATCCCAGTAGGACTTGACGATCTATCGGAAGGTTGTTGATGTTGACTCCCCCTGGCGCTAGGGAGCTTGCACCAACGTGGAATCTGCACAGACACAAACCAGAACTTTGCCCAACACGAAACAGAGAGGTTGTCAATCTCTCCGGTCTTGCAGAAACAAAGAGTTAAACGTATGGTGTGGAAAACAGCAGGAAACACAGCAAGTAACAGGAAACAGATGATTGCAGCAGGTTGTGTAAACAGTATGAGGAAATTGGACCAGGGTCCACAGTTCACTAGTGGTGTCTCTCTCAGAACAGATAACTAGCATGTTGGGTAAACAAATTACAGCTGGGCAATTGACAAATAGAGAGGGCATAACAATGCAATACATGCCAAGATGTCTACTATGAAATCTAGTTGGGCATTACAACAAAGTACATAGACCGTTATTCCAACCGCATCTATGCCTAAATAATCCACCTTCAAGGCAGCATCCGCATCCATTCAGTATTAAGTTGCTAACAACAGATTATTGCATGAAGTAAAGTGTGTAATGTAATCAATACAAGTGCCCTTGGACACTGCACCAATGTTTTATCCCTAGTAGCAACAGCACATCTACCATCTTAGACCTTTCTGTCACTGATCCAGATATCTAGAGACTGAACCCACTATCGAGCATAAATACCCCCTCTTGGAGTCACAAGCATCTACTTGGCCAAAGCATCTACTAGCAACGGAGAGCATGCAAGATCAAGAGCACATAGATAAACAACTTGAATAAACATGGTATCAATATTCATCGGATCCCAGCAAACACAACATCTAGCATTACAATAAGATGATCTTGATCATGTTAGGCAGCTCACAAGATCTAAACATGGAGGCACAAGGTAGAGAGACAACCATCTAGCTACTGCTATGGACCCGTAGTCCAGGGGTGGACTACTCACGCATCACTCCGGAGGCAGGCATGGTGATGTAGAGCCCTCCGGTGATGATCTCCCCTCCGGCAGGGTGCCGGGAAGAGCTTCAGAACTCCTCCGATCTGAGATTGACGATGACGGCCGCGACGGAACTTTTCGTGGAATATGATCGACCGTAATAGGGTTTTCGCGTCGCGGAGAATATATAGGCGAAGAGGCGGCGTCGGTGGCCGAGGGGGGCCACCACGCCATAGGGGGGCGGGGCCCACCCTGGGCCGCGCCCTAGTGTGGCGTGGCCCCCTGGTGGGTCTGCTCCGACTCCCCTTTGGACTCCGTGATCTCCTCGTGATATTATTGACGATGTCTTTTGTTTCGTCCAATTCCGAGAATATTTCCTTAATAGATTTTTGAAACCAAAAACAGCAGAAAACAGGGAACTGGCACTGTGGCATCTTGTTAATAGGTTAGTCCCAGAAAATGCATAAAAATGATATAAAGTATAGCCAAAACATGTAGCAATTGATATAATAACAGCATGGAACATCAAAAATTATAGATATGTTTGAGACGTATCAATCCGGAGTCCAATGGGCAAGTGGAAAGAGCAAATGCATTGGTGTTATCCGGCATCAAACCCCGGTTGATTGAACCCCTGCTGCGATCTCCGTGTTGTTGGATAGATGAGATACCGGCAGTACTGTGGGGTCTCAGGACCACACCGAATCGATCAACGGGCTATACGTCATTTTTCTGGTCTATGGAGCAGAAGCGGTCCTGCCGACCGACATACAGTATGACTCGCCAAGAGTTACACTGTACACAGAAACCGAGGCAAAAGAAGCTCGAGAAAATGATGTCGATCTGCTCGAAGAAGCACGAGAACTGGCCTTATCTCGGTCAGCAATATATCAGCAAAATCTCCGACGCTATCATAGCCGGAAGATAAATCCTCATGTATTCCGAGAAGGAGATTTGGTGCTTGGGCTAGTGCTGCGCACTGCCGGCATGCACAAGTTATCACCTCCATGGGAGGGACCGTTCATTGTGAGCAAGGCTCTGCACAATGATGCATACTATCTTGTACATGCACATGAACCGAGGAAGAACAGGATGGACAGATCCGGAGAGGAAATCAAACGACCCTGGAATGTAGCTCTACTCCGTCCCTTTTACTCTTAAGGGCCCAATGTATGTATCTCGGTTTCCTTTGAATGAAATGTTGGCACTCCGAAATGAAACCCGGGGACTGCCTTGTCTATATGCATGTGTTTTATCTCTGTTTTATCTATGTTGTTTCTATGTCGAATGGTTTTAAACCTCGTCTCAAAGTTCAAGTAGTGTATGCTATCTTGTTGTGATCTTGTGACTCGACTGACGAACGCCAAAATGGCAGTCAAGAGCAGAGGTTATGGAATATAGTAAACATGAAAACGAACTCGGGGACTCGGTCCAAAAATGATTCGGTATATGTTGTTTACTAACCCTGTATTTTATTCCTTATCTTTGTGTCGGATGACTCTAAACCTTATCTCAAAATTTATGAGTACTGTATGCTATAATTTTGATCTTGTGACTCGACTGTCGAACGCCAAAATGGTAGACAAGAGCAAAGATTACTAAGTATAGTAAACAAGAAAGTAAACTCGGGGACTTGGTGCAAAGTGATCCGGCATTAAGCCAGTCTCGTTAAAACTTAAGAGTATATATACATCTGCACCCGGCATCCCGGGGATTTAACGGTTCAACTTGTGATAAGTTCAAACAGCTGCGTTGGAGGAGCTCGGGTCAGTAGGAACAGTGCGAGTCGCAGGAGCAATCTCGGTCGCAGGATCGACCGTCGTGGTGGTTGCCGGGGTGCCGGTGATGTCGGATGCTGCTTCCGAAGATATGTCGGTTGCTGTCGGCTCGGCAGTGTCGGCTGCTGCGTCAGTGGCAGTATTGGGAGTTTCAGCCTCGATCTCCTCGTCAACTTCCTCTTCCTCGTCATCATCCTCTTCCTCTTCGACGTCATCTTCTTCATCGTCGGAGTAGACTGGACCAGGAATGAGATAGGGTTTGAGCGTAGCTGGCCATGAAGGAGGCTGCCTCCTTGCGGCTCTGGATCAGTTTTGGATCCAACGTCCATTTCGAGTCGGAACGCAGGGATTTCAGTGCATTAAGGTCGATTGCCTCGTACCAAGAAAGCACAAAAGTCAGAGCTTGATCTGCACCCGCACGAGCTGAGGAAGATCTCCACTCTCGGAGCCTTGTCTCGGCGGCCAGCAGGCACTTGGATAACTCGGCGATGGTAGCTGGAGTCGCAGACTCTGGCCATAGAATCCGATAAGCCCGGATACCAGCTTCAAGGAGCTCAGTACCAATGCACCTCAGAGGATATATGCGAGCATCCAGAGCCGTCAGATGATCTTCAATATCCCATTCCTCCGAGATCGGGCCAGATTCTGCTCTTTTTTCTCGTGCCTTGATGGTAATGTTTGCTGCAGCGGCCTTGGAGTGGGAGAAGTGTTCTGAAGAAAGAAAAGCTACTACCGAGTTAAGTCATATACCGGCATATATCTAATGTCGGTAGAAGCAAAGGAAATGAAAAGAAAGGATAAAGGAAACTTACTATCCATCTCGCTGTTGTTCCGGGTGAGCTCGGCCAACCAGCTGTCGCATTTAGCCTTGAGGGCATCCAGTTCTTTTGAGCCGAGATGGCGCGGACCTCAGTCTGGTCGAGAAGCTCCTTATGCTTCAAAGCATCTTCTTCCCGCTGCATCAGAGCTCTCTCCATCTCGGACTTCTGATTCTGAACCCGTTCAAGCTCCTTCTGGAGCCGAGACACTTCTGTTTTTTCCTTCTGGAGCGCAGCGTTGTGCGCGTCGCCCTTGTTTTTCAACTCCTCCTGCAACTGCTTGTAGGAGTTCTTGAGCTTCTTGTGATCCAAGAGCAGCTTCTGGAACACCTCGGTCCGAGTATTGGTGCATTCCTGAAAAAAGGGAAAGTGTTAGTGTTATTATGAAGATTCACGCCGAGTAAACTCGACATGAATCTCGGGGACTGGATATCGGAATTTTTGAAGATTCACGCCGAGTAAACTCGACATGAATCTCGGGGACTGGATATCGGAATTTTTGAAGATTCACGCCGAGTAAACTCGACATGAATCTCGGGGACTGGATATCGGAATTTTTGAGGATTCAAGCCGAGTAAACTCGACCTGAATCTCGGGGATTGGATGTCGGAATTTTTGAAGATTCACGCCGAGTGATCTTTACTCGATCGAGCATCAACCACTCGACCCGAATCTCGGGGACTGGGGATAATATATATCTATTATCTATGATAAAAGAAAAAAGGACTAAGCCGAGGAAGGTTTACCTCTGCAATCTTGCTAGCTCGAAGGACCGCAACCTGCAGCATGTGCATGGACTGCGCAAGCGCGCTTGGGCCAGCTGGATGCCGGGGCGCCGGGGTCTGGGAAGCGGGCGCCGGGTTCTGGGAAGAAACCTCGCTGGTATCGGCAGCATTCCAGTCCATGTTATAATGCTCCACCGAGCCCAGGCTGTTACCGCTTTGAGTTCGTAGCCGGGGAAACTCCCAGCCAGCAGCTGTGACGACTCTGGAGACGGATGCAGCTAGAGCTTGGGTCGGAGTCAGCGCCAGTTGTTTATTCGGATTGGCCGGCACTTTCCCGGTGACCAGTTGACTCTGTAGCGGATTTGGCGATTGTCGTCGATGTCTCGGCTTTGGCGGTGGTGCTTGTTTCTGGGATGCCGGTACGGAAGACGTCGGTGGTGGTTGTGGCTGCTGCGGTGGCTGTGGCTGTTGCAGTGGCTGTTGCTGCTGTGGCTGCTGTTGCTGTTGCTGTTGTTGCTGTGGCTGTTGCTGTTGTTGTTGTGGTTGTTGCTGCTGATCCGGTGCTATCGGAGTTTCGGTCCGCTCCGTCTCAGAGTCCATGATGTGGGCACCGGAATCATCATCTCGGTCAGGGGCCGAGGTTTCTGTGGCGTCTTGGCCTCCTCCAGGTGTGGCATCAGAAGCCGGCGGCGGTATGTCGGTTGGAGTTGTATGTACCGGGGAAGGACTCGCCCTTGCTGAGCTAGCAGTTCCGGGGTCAGTTGACCGAGATACCGCTGGCGGCGGAATAGGTGAGCGCACAGAAGATGCACTCTGATTGACTTCAAGGGCGGCACTGCATCGAAACAGGAAAAGATGTTACCTCGGGGAAATATTATCTCAGTTAAAGGAATAAAGGGAAACGAGCATATATCGGCAAAGGATATCTTACCCTTGTGTAACTGGCGGCATCTTCTTGCCCCGTGACTTATGTGCCGGTTTCTTCTGCAGCTTCGGTTTCTTCGCTGCAGGGACTGAGGCTCCTGAGGTCCCGGTATCTGAGGTACCGGTCCCTGCACGTTTGCGAGATCCGCCTCGATTGCCCGTGGTAGCAGGGCGTGTACTCGGAACTTGGCCGGCCGGGTCAGCTGGTGCTGAGGGTAGTGGGTAAGCAAATGTGATGGGACGAGCATCAAGTACCTCTAAAATTTGACAATCATCGTCATCGTCATCTGACCAATCTTTGATTGAGGCTCGGGCTTGAGGCTTACCCGAGGCAGGGGCGCCAGCAGCCGGAATCGGCATATGGTCCTCATCGTCCGGGTCTTCAACCTCGGCGACGGCCGGGACAGGAAGATCTTGGCCCCATTTGGCGGAGGTATTCACTCCGTCTTCAGTCACTTGCCGAGCAAATCTCTGCAAAACAGACGCAATAAAACCGGGTTATTCTAGGAGCAAAATATGGTGCCGACATAAGAATTGTCTCGGCAGGCAAAATATGTCGGTCTAAATTGCAAATTACTTACATTCTCCGGAAGCCGAGCTCTATCATGGGGTTCTTTACCCCATTCCCATTCGTCTGTCATCCGCGTCTTGGCAATTGACTTGACGCGTTTCCGGACGTCGGGCTTGCTCAGCTCATGAGTGCTGACCCGAGTAGGGTCGTATCGGCCACTCATGTGGCAGATCTTATGAACTCGGTTTTGGAGGGGGAAACTCGGCGGCTAATGAAGGTTCTCAAGAGGTCATCGGACGTCATCCCTTCCTCCTGGAACTGAGCGACGAACTTGTGAATCTCGTTGATCTCGAGATTTGTCTCCTTTGGGTTGAGGTGCCAATTAAACTGCTCCGTGGGGGCACCGAGAGTGAATGTCGGCAAGTTGAGGAGATCGGCGTTGTCCGGACTCTTCACGTAGAAGAACGTGCGCTGCCACTTTCGGCATGACTCCAGGCCTTGAATCCGAGGAAAGATGGAACCTTTCCGAGGTATAATTGTAGCGGCTCCGCACGGGGTCATCTCCTTGGGGAAGGTCTTGTTTTCCGGATCCGGAACACTCTGCTTCCGGAGTTGGAAGTACTTGGCCCAAAGGTCGACGGTGGGCCAAAGACCGAGATATCCTTCGGAGAAAGAGGAATATGCCGAGAGAGTGGTAATAGCGTTGGCTGGAAGGTGATGGGGTTGAAGATGAAACCGATTTAAGAAGTCTCGGAAGAACTGGCTCGCCGGGAGGCCAAAGCCGCGCTCGAAGTGCGCGACGAAGACCACACGCTCGCCGGATTCCAAATTCGGCTCAGCCTCTTTGCCAGGGGCCCGGCATATCACCTCTTTCGGGATACGCCGAGTTCGGATCAGCCAATCAATTTCTTCTTGGGAGACGTCGGAACCTTCCCACCCAGCGCGCTCACCCTCCTCGACGGCGGCGTCGGCGGAATCCGCGGCGTTGCTAGAAGACATCGCGATGGCGCGATGAGGAAATGAAAACCGCGCACCCGTGCCGGCGGCGGAAATCTGCAAAAAGACAAAGATTCACTGGCAGTGAGCATCTCTCGATGTTTACGCGGTGGAGGAAAAGAAACAACAAAGAGAAACAAGAATCTATGAGCAAGAAACTAAAAAGAAGATCTACGAAGAAGATCTAAAGAAAACCTACGGAAGAACTACGGAAGAGCTAAATGCTAGCCGCGGGAGGTGCTACGGACGAACAGCTTACCGGAGGTACGGTGGCGGCGCGAGGCAAGGAACGCAGGACGCGCCGGCGGAGAGCTTGGCTCGACGGCGGCGTGAAGAACTCCGGTCGGCGACGGCTCGCGGGGTCCGGCATCGTGCGGTGGCGGAATGCTCTGCGCGGTGGCGGCGATAGCACAGAGGAATGGGAAAGAGGAAGAAGAGGAGGAGGATTGCCCCCGCTCCCCTATTTATGGGCGTGGGAGGTGTGCGGTTAGCATAATTACCGCGTACGATCCCCGTAACCGCCGCGCGGATTAACTGCGCACGATCTGCGCGGTTTGCGGTAAAAATGGAAACTGCACAGGGCGTGGTTAATGGTGCGGTTATTGGCGCGAGAATCGAGGAGCCGCGCGGTAATGTGCACGCCGGTGCGGTCAAAGCACTCAAGTGCGCAGGGGACGTGACAGCTCGTGGGGCTCGCGTGACGTGGGTGGCATGCGCACAGAGGCATGTCTGTCCGCGCACCGGAACCTAGGCGACACGCAGCGTTTTGCTGGCACGTGCAATGGCAAGATCTTTGAAAAGATCGAGGAAATCTTCTTGTGTCGGAGAAACCGACATAAGGGCAGATGTCAAAAGTGGTTGGAGGTTTGGTTCCTGATGTTTGAGTTGGACCGACATAAATATGTCGGATAGTTGGCCAAGTTGGTTTGGTTGTGTAAACCTGGTGTGGCCCTTCATCCGAGTCTGCAGGACCGCACCAGCTTCGGGGACTAATGTCGGGGGCTACCCCGGGGTAGGGTCAAGGTATGGTATAAATTATGTCCAAGAGTGGACCGAGGTACAGTGAAATCGACATAACCAGGCCAAGAAGGGGCCGGGATATGATGCTGGTGCAAACCGACATAACCAAGGAAGGGGAATCCGGCATATCCATGCCGGATTAAAGAGAAGAGGCGCCTTATGCCGGTTGGAAGTCAATGCAAAGGTCACATCCCGCCTGACACGGGAGCATGGCAGGCGGTATGGCGCGGGTACGAGGTGACCGGTCACACCTACCGCTGACCACGGGCGTACGTGGGAACATAATACAAGGCATGGGCAGGCCACGTCCTGTCCGTGGCAGAGGACACAATCGTGACCAAGCTGCTGATGCAGACGCGCATGGCTACAGTGCCGGTACGGAGACAAGACCGTTGCTCGGGCTAGGCTATAAGAAGAGCCCTTCCCCCTCCTGCGTGAGGGGAGAGAAAAACATTGAGAGAGGCACGGCGATGCGCTGAGAGATCTTTTCCCCCATAGCTTACTTCTTCTTCCTTGAGAGCTTCACCATAGCAGAGAGCATACAGCTCGAGGAGCACCTGTGTATTCCCATATCTTGATATACTGAGACAGACAGGCAGGAGTAGGGGTCTTACCTCCTCACGAGAGCCCTGAACCTGGGTAGATCGTGTGTGCTTTTGTGTCTTCCGTGTGCGCTCCTTAGCGCGCTATCCCTCCCCGGTTCCACCAGCGTCCATCGGCCCCAATTTAAGTCATCCTATGGCATCTGCCGTGATACCACCACGACAGACATGAACTGGGTTCATCACCCACCCCTCGTGGAGGCAGCTGTTCGCCGGCACCGGCGTGTTGGTGCGGATGAGCATCTGCGCCTCTGTCTGCGTGAGCAGGTCCACCGGTGGTGGCGGAGGAGGAGGCGGAGGCGCGGATGAGCCCGCCTCGTGGTCGTTTGGCAAAGGCCGTGAGGCGCGGAGGAGAGCGTCGCGCATCATGTGCGCAACCCGGCGGTCCCTACGGCGCATCGCCTCCTCACGGCGACGGACACGTTCCTCCTCCGTCAGGGGAGCGTCGTCGCGCCGGGGAGGAGCCATGGCTTGTTGGTGGAGAAGGTGCTATGCTGTGGTGGAGACAGCGAGGAACCTGCTCTATATAGCGGCCGGGGAGGCGAGCAAGTGACGTGCCTTAACTCCGGCCACCAGCCCGCCTGCCACCCATTTACGGAGACGCTTCAAAAGGCGCGCTCGTCTGCATTAATGCCGCCCTCACGTAGACGCTTACTCGCCACAGAGTGGTGAAGCGATGCCTCGCTGCGCCCGGCTAGGAAACCGAGACGCCGCCCGCCATTAATTCAGCTGACCGGGTTTATGTCTCAATGAGAGGCGTGGCCCACGCATCGGAGGCCAACGTTGCGTCGCGCGTCGTTTCGTCCGGCGCGGCCCAGCGGCTCCCCAAGTTGGAGGGCACGGGCCGGGTGTGCCGGACCAAACTTTGAGCCGTACCAGACTAAAAACGAGTTTGAACACCCAAATGGGAGCGAAATTAGGTCCGACACGCCCAAATGCCTTTGGACGACTAATTGAGCACCCAGAATGCAGATGTCCTTACACAGTTACACTGACCCCGTATCAGTACTAGCTTCCAAAAGGAAAAACATTGACCCCGTACTTCAGCTCGAAAGTTGCGCATACTCCCACGTAATCGCCGGACTCGAGCTCTCCCTAGTCCCATATGCGACGGCGTCCAGTCAAGTCGTTCCATGAAATTGATTTGTTTGACAAATCTGCGTTGCGTGCGTCCACATGAAGGAGTCGTTCAAGTGATCAAGTCAAGCAAACAAAGCCGGCCAGTGACCTGAGTTTAATCGGATCCTCGTGACCAGTTCGTCTTAGCCCCGAAATTATTGTTATTATTATTCGACGTAAACCGGATGCTGACACGAGGTAATTAAATATATGAGTGCGAGTGAATTGGCGCACTGTGGTGTGGATCGAGCTCTTTGAAGCATTCTTGTGGTTTCCCGTGAACGGAGTTGCCCTGTGTACCAGGCAACAGGGCTGTGGCTACCCTTTTCTTTTAGTTGATTCTTTTCATCGAATAACCTCGAAAGGAATTTTGTTCTAAATTAACGATTTTTTAAGGGAAAAATATGCTCACCTTGTACCTTTTTCCGACTACCTGATATGTTAAAAGCAAAGAAAAGGACTACTCTACAAGATAATTATGGAATATGGCGACTTGTCACCAGGGAATAATAGCAAGAGCACGTACTTGTCCTCAAAGACGGGTCGACCAGGATCACTGAGTATTTGTGTACCCTTAATTTTGTGTAGAAAATGACATGCATATTTGTTGAAAGGATTTTTGAACTGAATTTTTTTATACTCATCATTTTACATGGAGGCTAGGCGGCCTGCGAAAGTGCAACTCCTGCAGGTGTTCCTCGATCGCAATCCAGAGACGGACCGAACAGGGAAAAACCAGATCGATGCATGCCTGGTCTAGAGGGAATATCTCATCTGGGCAGGCCGCCTTTGCTTTAGCTTTCAAGCATCCAACAGATGGCCGGTCCGTCGTCCACCTTCTCCGAACGAGAGCGACAAAACGCAGTGGACCGAGTTACCAGATTGGCCGCCGGTAAAGGAGAGGTTCCGTGCTTCCAAATGGCGTGGTCTCTCCGGCGACTCCGAGGCCTTTAGTTTGGCGCCGCACGCCACACCAGCTGGCGCAGTCCAGGTTCCAAGTCTCCTAACTGTGGAAGCATGGATTAATTCCTAACAGAAGGCTGGGACAACCAATCATCTGAAAGTATGCTGAACTTTGTTCGTTTGTAGCTGGGCAGCAGCCTACCACATGTGTGCTTCTTGGTGGAACATGTACTACGGAGTACGAGCTTGATGCCCAGCTTGCTGGTTACGCGGTGTATGGTTCGAGGGAATCGTCTGGCACTAATAACTTCCATAACCAGCTGGTTGGTTGCAGGAACCTGGTATCTGTTGTGTGCGTGGTGTGAGCTGGATGCATGTAGGCACTGAATTCGAGCTGAGCTGACTCGTTTAACTAACGAGTTTAGAACTGAAACTGGACTTGAGCCGCAAAACTCATAAGTTTGTTTGTTTGGCTCAGTACTGTCATTAGACAGCGTCATAGTTGTACATACAAATATTTCTAACTATTTATGCATATATGATGTAATCATCACAACAATCAATGACAATATGACACCATCAAGTAATTTGTAGTCGATAAACTACAAAATCATTCAAATACAAGACTGCAAGGTAGCGACTCTTTTTACCGAGTTACATGAGTACGCGGTAAACTTGGCTCGTTTAACTTGAACTCGTTTACCGTCTAAAATGAAAACTGATCTCGTCTCGTTTGACAACGAGTTTGAGCCAAAACCGAGTCGAGTTGCGAGCTACTCATTTAACTCGCGAGTTTCGAATTTTAATTCTAGAACTAGCTGGATCTGTTGCGAACAGAACAAATGAATGCTTCATGCTTTGTAATACTCGTACTGCAGTTTCACTTCAAGTATTTTAGTCTAACCCATGGAAAGAACAACAAATAGAACTATAGAAGTCACATCGTAGTGAAAAAAGAAGTCACTAAAGATTTCCTTGATGCCACGAAATGTGTGTGTTGGATTTTAGCTGGCGCGAAATGTGTTTTCCTTCATGCTGCGAGAGTAAACGTTTTTCATGTGTGTAGACTCTTGGCCACACCCTAATTTTCCTGTAAACTTTTCTTAATTAATGAGACAAGTCAAAACTTTTGCCTCCATTTCAAAAAAAAAAAACTTCTCCTTTCTATTGCACTGGTTTTATGTGTGGATTATTCTATTGCTTCTGTCCAGGATCCAAGTCAGTACGTAGTTTCATTAATCTAAACAGGAGGTATCTTCCACATCTGTTTCTTAATATTTTCCAGTACTGTTCATGTGGTATGTGCACGGAGTAGTGGCAATGTGGCATGGTGGCATTAGATAGATATATTTCCCCACTGTACCAAGTGCCAACACGGTTTACTATAAATGATCAGATCAGCTTCTGTCCTGCCCTGCACGGTTGCAGTTGCACAAGCTGCTTAGCCACCGACAACCAGAGCTCCGCCCAACTGTAATGGTGTATAAATAATATAGTAGCACTGGTTCATTTATGAGCTGGGAGATTTTGGTACTCACGCAGCCAAAAATGTCGTGAAAAACAATCTATTCCAGCTCGGTGCCGAACTGAAAAGACGCACGCAGCAGGTTTGGAACAAGGCAAAATCCTCTGAAAATGGAGAAGTTCAGAGAGCATTAGGAAGAAAAAACCGGCAGAAAACTTTCAGGGTTGATTGCATCGTACATAACTACAGATAATATTAGTTTGGACCAAAATTTATGCACACCATAGTACCAGAGACGGAGAATCTGATCCAGATTGTTCAATGCGAGTGGCTTTGCTTTGGGTCATTGGGTCATTGGTTGGCTCACATGCACAGATCCCTGATCACAACAACACAGAATAACTTATGTCCCTATACAGCAGAACAAGATCTGGAAATGGAGATAAATTTTTTGTTTGAAGAATTGCATATGGTTTAAGTATAAACATTACTGGATGTGAAGATATCCTGCAGGAAATAAATAGGGAGGGCGCAGGATCTTGAGCTGTTGGCGAAGTATGAAAAGTATCAAGAGTAGACACTAGACAGTACAAACAGCGCACCTGAGTTCGTGAAGGGTTTTGTACTTTTGTTAAGTTGATTCTTCAGAGCAAAGAACCTCTACAGACTACAATACACAGAATTGCTACAAGCTTGTATGCATTACTTGATTTTTATAAGATGAATACCACGATAAATGGTGGAAAAGACAGTAAAACAGAAACACAGGTAGTTCCACGAACATATTCCGTTCCAGGGACTTTAAAGCCTTTGTTGAATAATGGTCAAGAAAGAATCATCTTTTACAACAATTCAATGGTCCATTTGTTAGGTGCCACTTTTTTGCAGGACAATAATGGCCAAAATGTTAGCTCAAATCCGCTCAAATACAATGTTAGATAATACCAAACCATCAGCTAGGACATTTTCTACTTTAAAAATAGTTACATCAAACGAAATGGTACCTTATTTTCAGGATTCGACGCTCCAGATTCGCAATACTAAACCATATTTTGTCTAGTATATTTCAGTCGAGGGGTATTTTCGGATTTCCACTGTTTCAAATCCCGCAGCCAGGTCCCTCCTAGAACTAGGCGAGGGGTTGATACGTCCAAGACATAACATGACTTTTGAAGTTTATTTATATTCATTCACCCGCTATTTTACATGATCATTATATTTTCTTTAATGTTTTACTTGATTTACGAAATTTTCCATAAAATCTCATTATTTTGTTATTTAATTCTGGAAAGCCAAAAAAATCCCCATTTTTATATTTTGAAGTTTCAGGAACCTTCTGAACCCAATTAAACGGGGAAAATCTCACCAAAGCTTTAATACAAAAAAAAACAAAACAAAGAGCACACGCAGCGGAACCACTCGAGAGGCCAAAGTGGTGGACCGTGGGGAACACTTGCGCGACTTACCCGTACGGTCGCGCCATGGGCCCACAGATCCGTCATATTGTCGTTAGCCGCCACCCTTCGACGGTGGATTCCATCTTGGCCTAAATGCTCCTGTGCATACTTCCTCAATTTTTAAGTGAGAGAGAGCGATACGAGACATAACACAAAAAATTTAGAAAGAAGGCCATCTCCAGAGCAAGACCGGAGAGGAAACTGTTAGAAAGGTTGTTAGACTAGCATACGTGTTGATCAAGATTGTAACAAACCGTATCATATCTATAAGATGCGGTGGTAGTTATTAGCGTGTGCGTTGTTATCCGATCTCAACAAGATTGAGATCGCCCCTCTGTAAACCCGAGGCATGTGCTGCCACTATTTAACACGAAGGCCACCCGAGACAAAGGGCATCGGCTTAACCTAAATACACCTAGAGTTTACATGGTATCAGAGCTAGTCTTCCAAAAACACATCTAGATGGCTCTCGTTCCTTCCTCCTCCACCACGCCGGCGCCAATGGGTAATCCTCTTGGAAACGCGTCGGTGACAGAGAAGCTGACCCGGGACAACTACCTGCTCTGGGAGATGCAGGTCCTCCCGGCCGTTCGGGGAGCTTGTCTCACAGGCTTCCTCGACGGAACGATATCGGCACCAGCAAAAACCATCAGCGTCGACAAAGGCAAGGACAACGGCGGCGTTGTCGAGGAACCAAACCCAGCCTATGCGGCATGGGTACTGCACGATCAGCAGGTTCTCTCATACCTCCTTAATTCTTTTTCAAGGGAGGTTTTGCTCTCGGTTGTAGGACTGCAGACGGCGGCCGCCGTCTGGAAGGCGGTCAAGACCATGTTCGCTTCTCAATCGCGCTCCCGAGTGGCCAATCTCAGGGTGGCGTTGGCGAACACCAAGCGGGCGAACTATCCGTCCGCGCAGGCATACTTTGCCAATATGAAAGGCCTCGCAGATGAGATGGCTGCGGCAGGCCGTGTCATCGATGATGGAGAGCTGGTGGAGTACATACTCGCCGGTCTCGATGACACCTACAACCCGATCTTCGCGGCGATCGGCAACGGCACATACGAGATCACCGTCGCCGAGCTCTACGCGCGCGTCACCGGCTACGACAACCGCATGCACCTCCTTCAACACCCATCTGGTGGAGGATACGACTCCTCTGTCAACAGCGCCGCGCGTCGTGGACGTGGCGGCGGAAACTTCCGCGGACGTGGCCAAGGCGGACCACGTGGACGCGGTGATCGTGGCAGAGGCGGTGGCCGCGGCCGCTACGGCAACAGAGGTGGCTACGGCAACGGAGGTGGCTACGGCAATGGAGGAGGCCGCTCGAACCAGGGCGGTGGACGAGGTGGTGGCGGCGGCGACCGTCCCACCTGTCAAATCTGCGGCAAGTATGGTCATGGAGCCACTGACTGCTGGCGCCGCTACGACGAGTACGAGGAAGATGACAAGCATGCAAATGCTGCCGAAGCTGATTCTCCCTGGTATGGCGACACCGGGGCTACAGATCACATCACCGGCGAGCTTGACAAGCTTACCATGAAGGAGCGGTACAATGGCCATGATCAAGTGCACACGGCAAACGGTGCAGGTATGAGTATTAGCCATGTTGGTCATGCATCTGTTCAAACCCCATCCTCAAATTTACATCTAAACAATGTTCTTCACATTCCCAATGCCACTAAAAATCTTGTTTCTATTCACCGTCTCACCAAAGACAACAATGTGTTTGTTGAATTTCACCCTTGGTGTTTCTATGTTAAGGACAAGGAAACGAGGCGAATTCTGCTTAAGGGAAAGTGTACGAGGGGGCTCTATCCGTTGATTTCTTCGTCAAGCGTCAATAAAGAAGTTCTTAGTGCCACCAAGCCCTCCTCGAAGAGTGGCATCGTCGCCTTGGTCATCCGTCGTTTCAAATAGTTCAACAAATTCTTAGCAAGTATGAACTTCCATGTTCTCGTGAGTCCAGGAATAATGTAGTTTGTGATGCATGTCAAAAGGCCAAAAGTCATCAATTGCCTTACCCTAAATCTACTAGTGTATCTACTTGTCCACTTGAACTTGTTTTCTCCGATGTATGGGGTCCGGCCCCTAGTTCCTTTGGTCGGTACACTTATTATGTAAGCTTCATAGATGACTTTAGCAAGTATACATGGATCTACCTTCTCAAAAATAAATCTGATGTCTTTGAAGTTTTTCACAATTTCCAAAAACTTGTTGAGCGACAATTTGATAAGAAAATACTCACCATGCAAACTGATTGGGGTGGTGAGTATGAACGACTAAATTCTTTCTTTCAGAAAATTGGCATCATACACCATGTTTCTTGCCCACATGCACACCAACAGAATGGCTCGGCTGAACGCAAGCATAGGCACATTGTTGAAGTAGGACTCTCTCTTCTTGCCAATGCATCTATGCCCCTAAAGTTTTGGGACGCGGCTTTCTTAACCGCTACCCATCTCATTAACATGTTGCCTTCCAAAGTAATCAATCATGATACTCCTCTAGAAAAACTCTTTCACAAAAAACCAGACTACTCTTCTCTTCGGTGTTTGGGTGTGCTTGCTGGCCGAACCTTAGACCATACAACAAGAGAAAACTTGCTTTTCGCTCTACACAATGTGTTTTCCTTGGCTATAGTCACATGCACAAAGGAGTAAAATGTCTAGACGTGTCCACGGGACGGGTCTACATCTCACGAGACGTGGTTTTCGATGAAACAGTTTTTCCCTTCGCAAAGTTGCATCCCAATGCTGGTGCTCTCCTTCGGAAAGAAATTCTTCTTTTGCCCGACCAATTTCTTTTCTTTCCGGTGTCATCTCAAGGGGACGAACAATGCAATGAACTAACACCGGCTAATATCTCTGTAATACCTGGTTTTCCTGTTAGTACTCAGGCACAGGAAGGAAGAGCTCAAAATTCTGCAGAAAACGGTGAAGAAATCATCCAAAACGGTGAAGAAACAGAGTCGTACGGACGCATGTACGACACGGACGCGAGATGCGGCGCCGATCCCGAAGCTGATCCGCGCCAGTATCCTGCAATCTTGGACGTGTCGAACGCACGATCCGAGGCAGACCAGGTGCCAGAGAATCTGCCTCGGTCGGGTGCGCACCACTCCGCGGACGCCACGGCAGCGGGGACTTCTAGCAGCAAACCAGGATGTGCCACGTCGCCTCGTGTCTACGTGCGCCGTGAGCGTGTGCCGACAGGAATCACGCGGGATCCTCCCGCGCAGCAATCAACTGGCGATACGTCGCCAGCATCCTCAACCCCGGTAGCTGGACCAGCAGCCGCGCCATCTTCTGCGCACAAGGGTCGTGGAACCTCTGGTGTGGCTCCTCCTACATCACCTCATCAAACGCGTCTACGGACAGGTAAAATTGATCGAAAGAAATATGTCGGTGGCATTGTGAGGTATAGTTTGTCCTGCTCTTTAGAAGAACCAGAAAATCTTCAAGTAGCTCTAAAGGATCCGAATTGGAAGCATGCAATGGATGATGAATTTGATGCACTAATCACAAACAAAACATGGCACTTAGTTCCCTACACTCAAGGAAGAAATTTGATAGATTGTAAATGGGTCTACAAAATTAAGAAGAAGGCTGACGGCACAATTGATAGATATAAGGCTAGATTAGTAGCTAAAGGCTTTAAGCAAAGATATGGAATAGATTATGAGGACACCTTTAGTCCAGTTGTCAAACCTGCTACTATTCGTCTTGTACTAGCATTTGCAGTTTCCAAGCAATGGAGTTTGAGGCAACTAGATGTGAAGAATGCGTTCCTTCACGGCATTCTGGAAGAAGAGGTGTATATGAGGCAGCCACCTGGTTATGAAGATCCTAGAAAACCATCATATGTGTGTAAATTGGACAAGTCACTCTATGGGTTGAAGCAAGCACCAAGAGCATGGTTCTCCAAGTTGAGCTCCAAGTTGCTAGCACTCGGTTTTACAGGTTCAAAAGCAGACACTTCATTGTTCATATACAATAAATCAGGTATCACCATATTTGTGCTTGTTTATGTCGATGGCATCATTGTTGCTAGTTCCAAAGTTGAGGCCACTGATGCATTAGTTAAGGATTTGAGTACATCCTTTGCACTAAAAGATTTGGGTGATTTACACTACTTCTTGGGTATGGAGGTGAAGAAAACTAGCAATGGCTTGTGTCTAACTCAAGAAAAATATGCTTCGGATATACTTAAACGAGTGGGAATGTTTACATGTAAACCATCACCTACACCTTTGTCTCCTTCGGAGAAACTTTCAGTTTCAGCAGGAGATGTACTTGATGCAGGAGATAGTACAAGATACAGAAGCATTGTGGGTGCACTTCAATATTTAACACTCACGAGACCGGATATTGCCTTCTCAGTCAACAAGGTTTGTCAATTTCTTCATGCACCGACCACTGTACATTGGACTGCGGTCAAGAGAATTCTGAGGTATATTAGAGGATCACTACAGTTGGGTATAACCTTTCAGCAATCTTCCTCCACACTTGTTAGTGCATTCTCGGATGCAGATTGGGCAGGTTGCATAGATGATAGAAGATCTACAGGTGGTTTTGCTGTTTATCTTGGACCAAATCTCATTTCATGGAGTGCAAGAAAACAGCCCACGGTCTCAAGATCAAGTACAGAAGCTGAATATAAGTCAGTGGCGAATGCAACAGCAGAAGTAATATGGGTTGAATCGTTGATGACTGAGTTAGGAATTAAGAGGCATCAAGTTTCTTGTTTGTGGTGTGACAATATGGGTGCCACATATCTTTCAGCAAATCCTATATTTCATGCAAGAACAAAACACATAGAGATTGACTTCCATTTTGTGCGAGAGAGAGTAGCACAAAAATTGCTTGACATAAGGTTTATTCCATCCAAGGATCAGGTGGCTGATGGCTTCACGAAAGCTTTGCCGCCTCGGCAGTTTGAAGAATTCAGGTACAATCTCAATCTCAAGAAAGGTTGAGATTGAGGAGGGGTGTTAGAAAGGTTGTTAGACTAGCATACGTGTTGATCAAGATTGTAACAAACCGTATCATATCTATAAGATGCGGTGGTAGTTATTAGCGTGTGCGTTGTTATCCGATCTCAACAAGATTGAGATCGCCCCTCTGTAAACCCGAGGCATGTGCTGCCACTATTTAACACGAAGGCCACCCGAGACAAAGGGCATCGGCTTAACCTAAATACACCTAGAGTTTACAGAAACCACCGTCGAATCTCTCTCGACTGCATATGGACTTTCTTTGTCGACTCCTCCGCTACCTCCATGATGACTATGGAGTAGTTCATGCCCAGACTACGGGTTTGTGGCAGTATCTTGATCGAAACTCTTCACGTGCTATCATTGTTTTCATGTGAGCAACCCTACACGATTATGTTCAGTATTATGCATTCTTGATGGTGGATCTTTTCATGTGAGCAACCCTACACGATTATGTACCAAGTGCCACACGGTTCACTATAAAGTATCAAATTAGTTTCTACGCAGGTTAGCTAGAACTTAGCTGTGTTTAGCCCAGCATAGTTGTAGTTGCACAAGGTGCTTAGCCACCGACAAGCCAGACCTCGGCACAACTGTTATGGTGTATAAATATAGTAGCAACGATTCCTTTTTGTAAGTAGGGAGATTTGGTACTCACACGGAAGTAGGGCCAAGGCAGTAACCAAAAACATCGTTGAAAATAATCTACTCCAGCTCAGTGCCAAACTGACAAGACTCACCCAGGTTTGGTTTTGGGACAAGGCAAAATCCCCTGAAAATGGAAAGTTCAGATAGCATTAGGAAGAAGAAAGCAGAAGCCTTTCAGGGTTGATACAGTGTGCAGATAATAATACTAGTTTGGATCAAAATCAGTACATACCATAGTAGCAGAGATAGAGAACCTGATCAGGTTGTTCAGTGCGAGTGGCTTTGATTTGGGTCATTGTGGTGGCTCACATGCACAGATCCCAGATCACAACAGCACTTTAATGTCCTTATACAGCACAACAAGATCCCAATGTTGAGATAAGAAATTGGACAAATGCATTTGGTTAAAGCATAACCATGACTGGATGAGTGGATGCGAAATATTCTGCAGGAAATAAACGGAGGGCACAGGGTCTGGAGCCATTGGCAAAGTATGGAAAGTACCAAGAGTAGATACTCCCTCTGTTTTTAAATGTAAGATGTTTTAGCTTTGTCCACATTTACATGTATACAAATGTATCTACACACATTTTAGTGTGTATATTCACTCATTTTAGTGTGCATCTAGACAACATGTGAAACACCTAAAACATCTTACATTTAAAAACGGAGAGAGTAGTAGACACTAGACACAGTAAAACTGAATTCATGAAGAGTTTTGTACTCTTATTAAGTTGATTCTTCAAAGCAGTCAATCTCTAGAGTTAGTCAGAATTGGTACAAGCCCTAGTCGTTTATGTATTACTTGATCTGTTAATGAATAACAAGATGAATGGTTGAATAGACGGTCAAACAGAAACGAAGGTAGTTCCATTCCTCCCCGGCCTTTGTTGACTAATGGTCAAGATAGAATCATCTTTTACAACATTACTTTGGTCCATTTGTTAGCTGCCAACTTTTTGCAGGACAATGATAGAAACAATGTTAGGTGAAATCCACTAAAAACAGTGTTAGGTAAAATACCAAACAATCACCTAGGTCATTTCCTACATTTTGAGAAGAACACTGCAGCATTTTTAATATTTAGTGACATAGTAGTATAAATTTCCTCTCCATCTTTGCCTAATTTAGTAGGACATATGATGTCATGTACAGCTGCACGATCAATACATCCAGGCACAATGACACAGCACAACCTAGACCAATGTCATCAGCACAACATTAGTTCGATTTGATTGTCACAGAATCCACAGCTATCAGGGCTTCAACTTCCTCTCTTGTGTTCACTTTCCTTCATTCGCGAAAACCAGTTTAGATTCTTCTGCAAACATTAACTCATTCTTGGGATCCATAACCATAGGAAACATTGCTATCCGAAATATACTACCAGATAGTTCTGTACCTCTGCTGTTAAACTTTCAAAACATAATTTGTGCCTCCAAATTGCCTCTGGGAAATGTTTGATTCAGTAACATTCAAGTTACTCCTTATGGGCATCACATAATTTGTGCCTCTGGATTGCCTCCGAGAAATGTTTGATTCAGTAACATTCAAGTTACTCCTTATGGGCATCAAAGATAAAAACAGGACTGATGCATCTGAGAGTGCAAACTGGGTGAGGATTTGACACAGGATGCTCCATCTCCTTGGAGAAAATGTAGAGAATAACATCCACCAGCTCAGTAGCTGTTTCAATGTTCAGACCTACTTATTATCTGTAGATCTCCCATCTTTTAGGTCACGTAGGTACTGAACACGATGATCATCAATCCCCTTGACGAGAAACCATTTAAACATGGTAGTGCAGGTTACCTTGTCTGGTCTTATTCGTTCTAACTTCATCATATTGAGAACATCCCACATCTCTGCCAAGCATCCCACCCTCCCATACGCATCCACCAAACAGTTAAAGAACACAATATCCAACGCTGTATCTGAATTCTCGACAATTCTTAACACTGTCTCTATTTTCTTGACTTGATCAGCCCTTCCATAAGCTCTAATCAATGAACACAGGGTAACACAGTTCGGCTTTATACGGTCAGATTTCATCAGTCTAAAGATATATTCCATTTGTTCAAGATCCCCAGCCCTTCCAAATGCATCAATAACTACATTGTATGTGACTATTGTCCAAGAATAGTAATACTTCTGCATGTACTCCATCACAGCTCCCATCTTCTCATACATTTTAGCTTTACCATAGGAGTCAAGTAAAATGTTGTAGGTCTTTATGTTTGGAGAAATACCAGAAGCCTGGAATTTCTCGTAGCAGCTTTCCATTGTCTCAATCTGGCCACTGCCACCAAAAGCTCTCAGAGTAGAGTTCATTGTCCACACGTCAGGCTTGCAGCTTTCAGACAACATCTCGAGAAGAGTTGACTCCATCTCAGCATACCTTGAACACAAGATAATAACCCATTAGTTTAGTTACTTTAGAAAATTCCACTTCAGGTAAAACATGTCAACCACATGACTTCCATGTCAGAAAGATCCATTTATTGATACGTTATTTCTTTTTTAGAGTAATCTTATCCGAATGTTGGAGCTTTTCCTATACTGTTTTTGTAGTGTTTTTTGTTCATGGCAGTGAGGTGGCAGATACGAGATATCCACGTCAACCAAAACTACACGTGGAACCACCTTTGTTTTTTTAGATAAGGACGTGGAACCACCTAAGGGTGGAAAATGTCAATAACTGTGCAATTCGAACAGTTTTAGAATAAGGTTGAAAAGTGAACTTCTGACAGAGTTCAGGATTGAGAAGGACCCTTTTCATTAGTTATCATTGAAATCATGCCAGGAAGAACAAGATTTGGAATACTAGGAAATGCATTCAGATGAAAACAATATCCAAGTCCCAAGTACTGTCTTCCTAAATTTGGACTATTTGAAGAAGTGATGCAACTACTTAGCATGATCTAGTACATCACAGAGAACTGAGAAACCATAACAGTTTCCAGGACATGTTTAATAATCATAAAATGAAATAGCATCTTAAATATTCAGATTGCCATAAGCAAATGTTTTTCTTGCCGATTACCTTCCTGCTTTCCCATGAGCATCAATCAGAGTATTATAAGTCACGGTGTTCGGCCGGATACCCGCATTCGCCATGTCCTCCAGCAAACCCTTCACCTTGTCGAAGTCATAGGCGTGCAAGCAGGACTTGATGAGAATGGAGTACGCCTGGACATCGGGCCGGCAACCAGGGGTGGCCTTCATCTGATCAAGCAAGGAGAAGGCCCTGTCGAAGCTGCCGCTCCGGCTGTACGCGGAGACAAGGGCCGTGTAGGATTCGAGGTTGGGGGCGCAGCCTTCGTCGACCATGGCCTGGAAGAGCTCGTGCGCCTTCCCTGGCTGCTTGCACTTGCCGAGCATGGTGATGAGCTTGATGTATATGCCCACGTACGGCCTGTACCACACCTGGTCCCGCATTAGCTCGAACACCTGGGCGTCAGTGGGCACGGCAAGGTTAGACAGAGTCTGCAATGCGCTTGGAGGTGACTGAGTGTTATGGACCTACTTCACTGATCATACAATAGTACCAGATTACACGGATTTGAGTAGCTGAATTGGGGATACAAGTAGCAGCAGGAGGTTGGGAAACAGAGAAGAGAAACTAGGGCAGAGAGGAGAGGAGTTCGGGAGGAGGAAGAAGCAGTTCCGGTTCGTGATCCAACTGGATGAGCTGCTTGTTGCCTCCGGGTGCGTATATGTAGTAGCTCTGGCTCCTGGCGGGTCTACTAGGCCGAGCTCATCGTCGATGACTAGACAGCGGCCCAACTTGGGGAAACGCAGGCAAGGTCCATGACACTGAGGTTTGAAGGGGAAGCGGACGGGGGAGGAGGAGGACGTACCTTGAGCGCGGACTCCCAGCGGAGGGAGGCGATGCGCTCGTGGAGGGCCTCGAGGACGGTGCGGGGGAGGAGGCGGCGGGTGCCCTTGCCGGGCTCGCGCTTGTCGAGGACGGCCTTGGTGGCCTCGCGCCGGAGGATGATGGAGAGCGCCTTCCGGGAGGCGATCTTGCGATTCACCTCCTCCTTGCGCTGCCTCTCGAACTCCTCCGCCTCGGCCTCCGCCTTCTCCTCCTCCCGCCGCCGCCTCCACTCCCCCGCGCCGGTCGCGCGCTGCTGCTGCTGCGGCAGCTCGCGCGGCGAGGCGGCTGCTGGCTGTGGTAGCGCGCGGCTGTGACGTACGCGCGGAGCCTTGCTGAGGGAGGAGGGCGAGGGGGACGCCGGGAAAGGAGAGGCCACCGGCGCGGCGGCCATTACCGGAGTGAGCTGCTTGCCGCGCGAAGCTGCGGTGCGGAGCGACGGAGATTTTTGCGAGGGACTGGATGAGACTGCGAGCAACGAATAGTAAGCAGAAGGGGCTTCGTGGGCCGTTGGATGGGGAACCAACGCCCCAGATCTCTTGAACTGTAATATAGGAGAAAACTAGTTGAATGCCCGTGCGTTGCCACGGTCATTATTTATTTTCACCCTTACAAGAATATTAAATAAAGTAAAGGTATCATTATTCATCACATTTATCAATAATTTCACCAGGGACGGTTCGGATTTAATCAAGTTTTTAGTTTTTTCTGATGGGCTTTTCCCCATTTTCAGGTGGTTGAATGAGGTGGGGGAGAGATAGGAATACAAGGGGTTATCTGCAAATGTGTAATGTGGGTGTTCTTATCCGTTAAATATAAATCGAACGATTCTGGATAAAAGATGGCAGACACACCATCATCACCAACTGTGGTTTTTATAGGAGTAGAGAAGATGGTCAAAATTGAGCTAAATTTTGACTAGACATGACTCCAACGGAGTAAACATTCGATGTGGTAATGCCTAAGACAAGTAATTCCATTATTCAAATTAAATTACATGCCACCGTAGTCCATAATCTCATATTTTTTTATTCAAAGTGTGAGCATCATAGCTCGAGAAGAGATGCTGGGAGCAGGCCAGGGACTGACCCAAAAACTCTTCTGAGTGGAGGCATAATTTGTACTAAATTCAGAGGATTTAGCCTTGTTTTTTCTAAAACTACAAAACTTCTATCGAGTTTTCAAAACTTAAGTGGAGTGCTCGGGCACGCGTCACCTCATCGTGTATCTGCCCCGAGCGGGACCCCAACCCTAGTGCAAGTTTTCGTTTGAGATTAACTTATGACGTGTGATGACTTCGAATACTGCGAGATGCAAGACTTAACCTCCAACTCGACTAAGTGAAATGCTTCAAATTAAACTTTGCACGAGCCTCAGCTCGTTCAAATTCCAACTCGTTTGCATTTGGAAGTGAAGAAGCTATGAGTTCCAACTTATCCATTAAAGTTACAATTCGGCAGATTTTCCGCTATTACCTTTACATGACCACTCAACGTAGCACCAAGCTTTCTTTCTCAGTTTCTCTACATGTACAAGTCCAGGGGCCCGAAGGCCATGTAATGCAGCAGGTTGGCATAGTCGCATAGACGCGGTCGCACAGCCCCACGATCAGAATATCGGGTCGTCCGGGCGTAGCGAGATCTTCAGATTCTCAGCAGTCATGCCGTCCTTTCTTCACATGAAATACCCCCCAACTTAGCAAGCACCAAGTTTCTTCCCCTACATGTAGGAGTCCAGGTACTGGAAATTGTTGACCATCCTGTAATTCAGAAGGCTGGCGTACACGCGGTCGCACACGCCCACGAACAGGGACTCGTCATCTGGGCTGAGCGAGATCCCAGAGATCTCGCCAAAGAAGTCAATCTCCTGCCGCTTCCTGTAACACTCGGTGGACTGTAGATGTGCACAAAGTCGGCAGGCTCCGAGAAGAGGAGGAACCGTCCATCAGAGGAGTAGCGGATGCACCGGATCGCGCCAATGTTGCCCCTCAGAACAGCGACCGAGGTTGATGGGTTCCGGATGTCCCAGACTCGACAGGTCTTGTCCTGGTTCCCGGTTGCGAAGGTGACACCGTCCGGGTGCCATGCCGTGGCAAATGAGTAATCCAGATGGCCAACTAGGGTAGAAGCTATCTGCACACACAGAAAGAAAGATTAAATGCCAGTGTCTCTGTCCAGATCACATAACATTGTCCAAATACTGCCTTCAAAGTTGCTTTTACTTTTACACAAGGGCAGGAGCTCTGCCTATTTATGTCGATACAAAATACACCAAGATATATTTTCAATGCCGTGTAAATATAATCAAGGTGCTTACGTCTCATTTAACTAGTAGTAACTCGAGGTGCCAATAATAGAACTACATTAATATAATAATACCTGAGATTTTCTTTTCTATAATGGGGAAATAATAGCTCAAACACCAACATAAGACTAGCTGAGAACAAGTATACAATAGCCAAATACCTTCCCATTTCGTGAATCAACAAGAAGAGCGTCCCGATCATCTCCAACTACTGCCAAAAGTTTTTTATCTGGGCTCACGGATGTGTGCTGTCATTGAGGGAGGAGAGAAGTAAGGAGAACAGTCGAACAAGGGTACCGTAACCTGAATCTTTATGTGGGTCTTGAAGAGATAGAACTTACATTCACTGGCCAGTTAAAACGCAAGTGATTCAAGAGCTGGAATCTTTCCATGTCGAATTCACGAACACTAGAATCATTATTTGATACCGTAATGTGCAAGCTTCCACTACATGAGTAATTTGCAAACGTTCAGATTTCTGTAACAATATCTGCATCTTCAGATGGGAGGTCTGCAGGTGAATGTTTTACCTTGTAGATCTGTGTATATCCATGGCATTTGTGATAGCATTGTCGCTCAAAGTAGTCCTTGTACAGAACTTAACATCACGGTCTCCTAAACTCTGTATCAGTAAGAGAAATGCAGAGCATGTCAGCCTACTTTTCATGATTTGCCCTTTACTATAAATCAAGGATTTCATTACAGAGAAACCTAAAGACTAACAATAGAAGGAGATAGGGCCTAATTAGTATGCAGGCTACAAAGACGTAAAATAGGATAACCACAGGAATTGGATGTCATATTTCCTGGAATCCCACGGGTATTATACAACATATCTGTTTTGGATGCTCCACATGAACTTTGCACCGATTAGCAAGAGAAGAGGGGTGACAAAAGGCATATTGCATTGAACTTGTCAAAACAAGTGAAAACATGAGGTTTGACCAGATGTTTATAACTCGCCAAAGTTGAACGAAATGAAGGTTTCCTATTGGATTTTTTCAAAGCCAATACAACATACAAAGGGCTTCATAGAAAATTCCTAGAGGGTTCTGTTCCTCTAATACCTACAAAAATCCTTTCTTCCAAAGGAGCACTAAGGATGCTTTTACTTTTATCTACAATTGGCCATTCTGCAACGTCCGATATGAAATACTGAGCACAAATAACAGAACATTGGAAGAAAACGAAGTGCAGCAGATACAGCTAATTTCAGTGGAGGTTACAGTAATAGTAACACTACCTAACACCTTACCTTGCAAATTAGTTCCCCTTGAAAACCACCAGCGACCAATAAACCCTCATTCACTGCAAGTGTGCTAACTTGAACGCCAGTAAACCCTTCTAATGAACTGCCAGGATGTCTCTGTGTAACAAATAAATTAATATTTATTAATTGCATAATCAGTCTTACAATAAAAAAAAACATTGAACTTGGGAGTAAAATTATAAAGAATAAACTATGAATATTTGACCAAGACGAAGAAGCAGGAAATCTAAAAGAGGAAAACCTGTTTTGGAGCAACATGGCCTGAGAAATCAAGAACATCTGACATTTTGTGAGACAATGACGACCAGTGGCCTACTGTGGAATTTGACATGAAATACACATCATGCTTTGAGGTTGCCCATAACAAATTTCGAAGCTACAGAAAAAAACAGTTGGTCAGTATGAGCAGCCCAAGTAATCATGACTATATATGTCTAATAGGCCTGCTCAATCGTGGAGAATGAAGCAGATGTTGTGCAATGCAGACAGTTTACATAATTCATTACTCATATCCAGCCATAGTCCACATGTGTCTTTCAAAACCCACTATAACCTTTACTAACCATTTTCAGTACTCCCTCTGTTAACTTTTGTAAGGCATTTTAGATATTTCAATGTGTACTAGAGACGTGTCAAAATGAGTGAATCTATACACTAAATATGTCTAGATACATGTATTTTGAAAGAAAAAACTAAAATGTCTTATAAAATTGAACGCAGAGAGTATTACACTTACCTTCACCACATTCCTTTTAACAGTTTCATGCGAAAATTAATATAGCCACTACACTATTTCATTTGGAATACTGCAGTACCATTATTAAAATTAAACCATTTTAGTGACATCCTTGAAATAGCGATCCCATAAAAAATGGAACTATGTTTTGCATCTCAAACTTCTTACTTATGTGTGCAAATAAAAAACAAACTATACAAAGAAAGCACAATGAATCTAATAAGGAAGGAAAATGAAATTTGTATAGTGTTTCGTAATAAGTGAAATGAGTATGTCATACTACATGTCTTGCACTAAACAGGAGAAAGATAGCAACTTACCTGAAAATGGAGAATTGATGGTTTCACTAGTCGAGTGTTGTACTGAAATTCATAGTACTTGCTGTTCCCTTCCACTTGCTTACACAGCTAAAAACATTTAAGAGGATCTCTTTAGGAAATTTGATCATCTAAAACGTAAACCAAACATTGACTAATAAATTTATAGTGATTAAGACCTTATCCATGAGCTCTCCGGATTGAGGAAAGTTTTCATAGTTCTTGTACTGTTCCAGCCTAGCTTTTCTGTAATCCTTCCTGGTAATTCGCAAACTTTCCCATGGTATACCTTGTATATCCTTTCCTGCCCTTGCTTCAGCTGCTGATGTGTCAGTTATCCTGGTGAGCTGTAGAAAATAGTCAAATATCAATAAGGGTTAGCTTAAAACTCGACTTTTTTATATAAGCACACGGGAAACTACTAGGTCTGAACAGTACTGGAAGTATGCCTTTTAAAATATCAAAACAGCAAATAAATGACACGATGTTTTTTAAAAGCAACTATTCACCCTACATCAGTCACAAAATATTCTTGTGATCTTTATAATTATATAGATATAGACACATGTACAGCCACATGATGTAAGCACTAAACCAGTAAATGGTTCTTAGCATACGCCAAAACCTGGCCCCATGCGCTGATTTTAATTCAACAAACCACAAGGCTAAGGCATGAATCCTGTTTTCTAGTAGAAAGCCATGTTTTAAGCTCTTTAGTCTTAGCAAATTCAAAAGGCACTGAAACAATGCATCTGTAATGCCTGGCAAAGAGGGGCATTGAAAATTATGCACTGCCTGCACTTGTGAAAACGACCTGAGAGAGAGAATGGTAAGCATAATCATTACTGGCTGGAGATAAGAACAACTAGCAGTGTAGAGCTGCATGATTGGGCAATACTAATCTGCTCCACAGGCCCCATTGACATCAAGTCTCCTCTTCACATAAAGAATCAGAAGAAAAAAAGACTAAATGTGGAAAATTCAGCACTGTGCCTAACCAGGGTCCTAAAAGCAGCTTTTCACACCCGTTTGTGTATCTCGCTGGATTTTAATGTCCCTCGCGTTCAGGCGTTTGATTTGAATGAGTAATTTGCCCGCCTTTCATAAAATATTCGATGGCAATTTAAGCTTCTCTACTCTGTCGTAACAAAACACACTACTGCTTGTTTAAAAACACTTTTACCACCACGCACACACGGAGTAGCGCTGCACGACAAACCAGGAAACTAATCTTAAATCGTGCATTATTAAGAATGAACCCTAGTGTTCTCAAAAAGGTCAATCCATGGCCATGGAGAATCCTAAAGAGCGCGCCGCGAAGCTAATCGCGACATGCTACCCACCAAGCCCTAAACAATCTCGCGCTCGATTTCGCAGCCAATCTCAACGGACTGAACCTCGGACGAGACAACCAATCTCAACGGACCGAAAGCGGAGCCGCGAGGTGTCGGCTCAGATTCGCGATTCGGGAAAACATAGCAACCAACGGCAGGGCACCGAGAAAAAAACGTGGTTACTGACCAGCGCGTACTCGTCGTCGCCGTCGGCGGCGTCGGCGGCGCGTCGCGGAAGTCGATGTCGGCCTCCACGTCCATGTCCATCTCGCCGTCGGACGCGGCTCCGTCGTGATCGTCCATTTCCACGCGCCCCGTTGCGCCGTCCCGCACGGTCGCGGCCATGAAATCGCCTCGCGCGCCGCCGGCCCTGCACGCACCAACCGGACCGTTCAGATCACGCGCGCGCGCGCAGAGACATACGCACCTCGTACGAAGCAGGCGAACAGCGCACCTGTGCTGTGCGGGGCGGAGCAGAGCAGCGCCGGTGCGTAGGGCAAGGGCGGCTTGAGGAAGCACGGATTGGCGCCGAGGCAAAGGGAAGGAGCGGCGTCGGCGGCGGGGGTGAGGAGGAGGAGGATGGGCGCGGCAGAGACGTGTGGAGGGGAGGAGGGCAACGCGGCTGGGCTGGCTGGGCTCCTCCTTTTTGTGCCGTGCGGTGGAGACGGCAGGCAAGCGAGCTCGATCCGGAAACGAGATTGACAGCGACGGGAGGGATTAGGCTTAGCGCAAAGAGGGAGCAGCCTCTAGAAGCCATCCATATATGATTGATGACACGCCCGTGGTTTTTTTTTTCTCTGTTTTTTCTTCTTGTGCGTCCACCGCGGCATTGTTTCTTTCTAGGGCACGTCACATGCGATGTTTGTGTGAATTGGACCCCGAGACTATTTTCTAGGGCAGATCACACCATTGTTTGCTATTTGATGATACCATGGTTGAATCAGGCAGGGCTGCTCTTTGCGCGCGTCGAGGCGTCGCGCGGTTTTTGGACCGCTAAACGACAAGGCGTTGTGAGGAACAAGGTTGACTCCACCCACGTGTCCATCGCCATCGAACCGCCCGCCACCCAACTCGCGGTTGGCGGCACTCCCGCGGCCGCCTCACCTTCTCAAATTGTTTCCTCCGCTGGTCCGCCGCTGTCCCCGACCATCGCTCTAAGCCCCTCCCCCCCCCCCCCCCCCCCCCCCCCCCCCCCCAATGCACCCCTTCTTCTGACGCACCATTGTTGCTATTCGATACTCACCATAGTTGAGTCAATGTAAATCGTTGACATCGATACTCACCATAGTTTTTTTGTCGGTAAAGGCAAGTAATACAACGTTTCGTTCTTTAATTACTATCTTGGCAAAAAGAAGAAGAAAAATGCTACACTCATTCCCATGACGAAGATATGCGCATATGCGATCGACTTCAAATGCAAGCTTATCTTTGTAGGCAATTGGGTGGATCATGTATGCCTATATTAACTTAAAGTCAGACAATAAAGTTGCCTCTTATCTAAAACTTGGGTGATTTGTTACCTATACTGAATTTTATACTACTAATCAATGCATAAGCACACGTTTTCTGCAATGGAACATGTAAAAGGATTTGTTAACACGTCTATGGGTCCATACTTTAGCTATGCACTCAAGCTATCCTACGCGCCACGAAGTTTCATCTCCCTGAATATGTCTTTTTCATTGTTTTCGGTTCCTTTTGCAGTTGATTGCACCTCCCGTTTCTGTCTGATACTATTGTCACTTATGGTCTGCTATTTTGGCTCCATCCATTTTACAACGAGGATGTGCAATTTGGGTGTCCATCTCCTACAACACCAATTAATAAACTTGACGATAAGCAAACACTAAACAACATGGCTAACTATTTGGTGGTACCATGGAGCCGAACTGGAGACCGAGATCAGAAAAAGTCTTTTTTTTTACCAATGTCGACCTAGGATATGTTGTTTTGGTGGAACTAATTTTCCGCAACCTCACTTAACAGTATAGCAAACTAAATCTTTGTTTGGGTGCAGCAACAAAAACATACTAGATTAGTAGGACACATACATCCGCCACTTAAGATAATTGCTGAGTTAGAAAAAAAGACGTTTGACTTCTCTCAGCTAAAAGATGATTTCTCATTAAAAAAGATAATCAAATTTTCCATTGTACAAGCTGTTTTCTCTTAGACACATATTTATTAGTTAATATTTAATAGCTTCATAATTTTAGCATGTACAAATAATACTCCCTCCATCCCAAAATACAAGTCGTCCTTTAATTTCGCTGGTCAACGACGTCCAACTTTGACCATCAAAGTTGGATGTCGTTGACCATCATAAAAATAGCGCGCCTTATATTTTGGGACGGATGGAGTAATTATTAAAGATGACACTAAGAGTTAATTCATTGTAGAACATGTTTTTTTGTCTTCTTTAAGTTGACATGGAACAAACAAGAAAATATGGACTTTATGCAAGTGTAGAAGAGTTCGGATAGGCTTTCCCCTCTCGCTACAGTGACCGAGAGCGGCGACCGGGGCGAAAAGAAGTTCTCCCCTTCCTCCCGCCGGAGCCGGAGCGGATCCTTGCCGCTTCTCGTCGCTGCGGCGACGGGGGGTGGTGGGGGTCGCGTTCTCGGTCTCCTGGCGTGTAGATAGGGTAGAAGTAGGTCTCCTCGGTGCGGATTTTGGGAGGAAATCGCCGCCTATAGGAGCAAATAATTCCGGCTCCCTCCCTCTTCCTCGTCGGCGTCGGCGAGTGGGGGCCGTGCTCGTCCCACCGGACCTCGGTTCGGGTGGTTTTGGTTCTCCTCGTTCTTCGGATCGATGGAGATTTTGTTTCCTCCGGGCGGAAGGCGGGGCGACGCCGTCGTTCGTCCACTGTGGGGTTCCAGTTCCTCCGCCCCGGCGTGGTCGCGGCTCCGTTTTCTCTCCGGCGGTTGCTGTGGGGTGTGAGGTGGTGTGAAGGGGATTCGGGAGCTCCGGTTGGTGGTGGAGGTCAGAGCTTTGGCTGTTCCGGTGGGGGTCTGCTGCAGAGCTCGGGAGGATGGTGGGTGGAGGATCCGGCGCGGCTGGGTCCAGAGGAGGAGGCGGCCTGGCCGTGCCCGTTAAGCGTTCATGATCCCGTCGCTTGCGGCGGGTGGCTCCTGCGGTCGTCAACAATGTTGGAGGTTTGCTCTTCTCCAGGTTTGTGGTGGCTTGCTTTCTTCGTCGACGGCGGTCGTTCGGAGGAGGGCTTTGTGGTTGTCTGCAGCTTTCTTCACCGTTCAGCTGCTGGTTCTGTTCTCTGTTGTCAGCTGGTGTAGCGTGCGTGTGTTGGTGTTTCTTCTCTGTATCCTGATTGAATACACGCAGCTTATGTTCAAAAAAAAAAAAAAAAAAAAATTCTCAACCATTGTACATGCCCGTAAGTTTCCACAAAACTAGGAAATGCGTTTGGGCAAAACTACTATTAGTGATTTCTGTGTAAACTCCACCAGAGAAGACTCAATTCCTAACATAAATCTAAGCAGAACCAGTTTCCCAAAAATCATCCTAAAAAATGTGTTTTGCTAAAACTTCTGCTTATTCTCCCTATCGAAACAACCACTTAGACTATCTCCAAGAACATTGCCAAATTTTTGATTGTCAAACCGATTTTAACAAGAGAGCGAAGGTTTGGCAATCCAAATTCTTTTTAGCTTTTCAAGCAACCTGAAAACTGGATGCCAAATTCACACGAAGAAAAAAATGTACCTAGGATCCACATGTTAGGATGTCTTTTTCTCTCTCGTTTTCTTTCCCGATCCCAGCCGCATGGGCCAAACCTGCCCTTCCCGTTTGTCGACCCCCACGCCGAGATCGCTGGTCCTCCACCGAAGGAGGAAGAAGCCCGGGCTGAACATGCAACCAGGCGTGGAGCGGCTCCCTTGTCCATTGATAGCTTCGGCAAACTTGGCATCCGCTAGTGAACTCCGCCATCAAACATAGCTTCAGGAGCTGGTTCCCACCGCACACCAACCCGAGCCATCCGATGGGAAGATCACTTTCCTTCGCGTCACCCAGACACCAAAGAAATGGGATGAACCACCTCCAGAAGAACCAAGATCGAGGCGCCTTCGCGCTTATTGAAAGGAGAATTGCTAGATCCAGTCCATGTCCACCTCCCCACCTAGAGGGTTTGTCCGTCGAGGGCGCCGACCACCATCCCATGCTGCCGCAGGGCAGGACAACTTCTCCAAACTGCACCACGCCAGACAGCCATAGCATAAACACAAAAAACCTACATGTATTATGTACAGGGAGTCCGAACCCCCTTCCCTCCCCCAACTCCCGACAGTGGCGCCGACGGAGCGATGGAGGAGCACGGGAGACTCTCAGGAGCAAGAGAGGAGAGAGAAGGAGAAAGGGGAAAAGAGAACCGTCGAGGAGGAGGATGGAAATCCATTAGTCATCCGTCATCACCAAATTAAATGAGCAGATCAGCCGGAGGAAAACCCTAAAACATCTCTCCGAACGCTGCCGACATCCTACACGCGCCTTGGAGGATGGGATCATATAGCCAGTCCTACCACGTGTAGCTTGCTCCATTCCCCAAACAAAAAGTCAGAAACATCGTGCAAGTAACCTGCAGCTGCTACTCCAACCTGCACGGTTGCGCCGCACCCGCCCGCCAACCCACCCAACTACCCGCCGCCCGGCCCATCACCTCAAACGACCACCGCCCACTGCCCGCAAAATTCCCCAACAAAAAAACCGCGAAAGAAAAAAAACACCCCCGGCCTCACCTCTCGCACCCATTTCATTCCTTCCCGCCCCGTCGCGCGCCGCCTCTCCTCCTCCCTCCACCTCGCCCCCGGCCTCTCGCCTCCTCCTCCCCTCCCAGCCGCCGCCGGGGGCCATGCTGAGGGGGCGGGAGAGCCTGGTCCGCCTCATAGGCCGGCGCCGCCGCCCCCCTCTCCCCGCCTCCCTCGCCGCCGTCCTCCTCTCCCCCTCACACCCCACCTCCCACCAGGTCAACACCCCCAAACTGCTCGCCGCTTCTTCCTCTACCCACGCCATCTCTCCTGTCCGACGCTTAACGCTTCCCCGTTTTTCTCCAGGCCGACGACGCGGGCGGCGGCGAGGCGGCGGCTGATGCTGGCCCGTCGGCGGGAGGGAGCGCGGATTTGGTGGCCTGCCCCGTCTGCGGCGAGTGCATCAGCGGCTCCGACTACAGCGTCAACACCCACCTCGGTCCGTACGCGCCTCCTCCAACCCCATACTTCTCGCGTATCAGTGGAATGTTTCAGTGCCCGTTTAGGATTTGCTAGTCGTGTTAATGTGTTATTGCGGCAATACTATGATAATGTTCTGAAGGCTTGTGTTTTGACATGAGCTGTGCAGATATATGCCTGACGAGAGGAGTGAAACGGAAGCTAGCACAGAGCAGCCTTCTCGATTTCAGATTCAGCAAAAAATCAGCAGTTGAGCCTACTCTAGTCAGTTTGAACAACGGCGACGAGGCGGACAATAAGGGACTGTCGACGGATGGGGAGATATCTGGTGACAAGGAATCTTGCTCCAGGAATAGTGACCCTGGAAGTTCCGAGGATAGCGCCACCCCTTTATTAACTGCCTGCCTGTATGGCTCGCTTGGCACTTCCAAGATGCATGATACCTGTGTACCTTCAAATGCTGTCTTGCCAAATATGACGAAAGCTGAAAATGATGATGCGGTCGAAAAGGGCTCTTCCTGCACGCTTTCGACAGGAACAACTTCTGCTGTCAGTATTGATGCATGTCCAGACGTGGATTCTAGCACCAAGGTTGTTGTTGACACTGTCATAGTTGGCCGGAGGTTCCGTGAAAATACTGAACTGCAAGAAGGTGTGGGCATTACTATTTTGAGAGAACCTCAGAATGCTAAGGACCCTGATGCTATCAAGGTTTCCATCGCATATAAATGCAATTTATTTTGTCTGTTAATATCCCTTTCATGTAATTTTTTTCTTAATACCATAGATAGGTGCTTTATGCAGGGTCTGAATGCGGGCAGATGCTTGGCTACTTGCCTCGAGAGCTGGCTAAAGTCTTGTCTCCTCTACTGGACACACATTTTGTTGAATGCAAGGTGATCCCTTATTATATTGCAGAAGGAGTGTAATGTAGACTGCAATTGCTTGGTCCACGAGAATTCTTTACCCTGCCTGCTTGTTTGAATAAATATATGCAGTCAGTTTTACGCAGAACGTACTGCAGCGGAAACTACAGCACCATGTTATGTTTGGTGACCTTGATTAGTGATTAATAAACTAGCATTGACTACCGCTTAGTGAATGCTCTCGCTGATTCTTATGGATACAGTTAATTTCTTTGTATAATCAGGCCACAATGTCAATTGGAGGCTGCACTTAGTGAACAACTGTAAAATCATATACGCTCTTTCATTTGTCTATAAAATTTAATACTCTTCATACCCAATAGTTGCAAGAAGAAGAGGTCTAGGACATCTCCTGTTGTGCAAAAAATTCAGCAGTAAGCCATGTTGGTATTAATAATTTTAGGCGGTGGTAATGGTCTTTGTCTGTTATTCAAGCTGATTTTCAGCAGCCGGTCTCAGCGGGTTTCTTCAGATGGGCAGTTTACAGTGTTTCTCTCAAAGAGGCGCATTGCTGCTATTTTAATCAGCACTTCTGTGAAGTCCATATGTCCTATACAAGCTCCCAGCAAAAATATTTTCTAATACAAATGGGAGCCTACTCTACCCATAAGTAAGGTGTGGTTAGGATAAAAAATTGTAGGATTGGGAGGTAGATTGTCTAACTAAACGCCTGGAAAGGTCCAACCTGACTTCGTATCCATTTATACTCAGGGCACAGAGCACTTTCGGCCACTGGAAGCCCACTACTGTGGAAGTGCTTAGGATGATAACACATGTATACTTTGGGGAAACAGATCTTTAGTCACAACTAGATCTTGAACTTTGGTTCAATAGTTTTTATTGTGATTAATTTCCTCAAACCAGCAAGGCCAGGAAAAAATATATCTGGTGGTGACATCAGTGTCATCTTTGCTGAGGACATCAGTGACAGTTAGTCCTTTTGTTCTGTTTTCTATAGGAAAGCCACAATGTTTATGCCCCAACTTTGATTAGATCTCTGAGCATCGTTTTTTGGTAGATACTTTTTTCTTTACCAAGTTGATAGCCATCCAACTTCTGATGCTTACTTTCCTATTTTGTTAGGGATTCGTGGTTGGTTTGCCTGAACAACAGCTTGACGATGTGCCCATCAAGCTAACTTGTCAGAAATGTGAAAATGACAGTCAAAGATATGAGGATGTGAGATACCCACAATCCTTATGGGAAATTTTTTGTGGGGTTGTTAGAAATGGAAATTTGCAGCGACCTAGCAGTGCAAGATACCAGGCAAATTTTAATACAATGATAACAGATGTTATGACCAACCATACACACCTTTTCAGTGACAAGGAAACATCGTTTTTAGGTTTATATTACTTCCTTCCCGTTCCATCTTTCTGTTTCTTGATCAAGAAGTATTGACGACTAATCTTTGTTTTAACATTCAATAGGTTCTTTTAAGTCGTTATCTAATGATGGCCAAAGGCTGTTCGTGAGGATTTACACTCGAAAAGGTTAGCTCCCCACTATCCATTGATAGGTAAACTGTTGATTTGTCTTCATTCATGTTCCATGTGTGTGCTTAGACTTTAAGTAGTAGTGACTTAAGTTAAGTGCATGTATTACTTAGTAGGTTGAGAAAAATTCAGCCACTTATTAAGCAAATATGACCTTGCACTTGATTAACTGAATTTCTTGCAGGGCCATGGTTTCGAGTGAGCAGTATCTCGTATCGTGAAATATCAGACGTGGAGCATGCAGCCATGGAGTTGAAGTGTAATAACCTGGACCTGCTCATTTGTTGTAACTGGCATGTTTCCATTCTTTAGCTATTTCAATTGGAAACTGCTTCTTTTATAGTGGCAGGTTATATAGACATGCTTTCTTTCACCGATGTTCCATCAGAATATGATATGAAAGAGATTCTTGATTTGCTAAGTGTTCCTGAAATGAAGGAAGTACTAAAGGAGACCCCTAAGGTTTCAATCTTATCTTCAAAGCTTCTTTTATTATGCACAAGTATGCTGTTTGCCTTTACTACCCCAGCATTTTCCTATTGTCGCTTAGAATCACAATTTGATCATATGTTGCACTTTAGTAAAGTTACACACACTATAATTTTGGATTAGTAATAGCACATTTTTTTAATATACTAGTATGGCAACATATCAGTGCCAACTTGGTAGTGGTTAATCTCAACAAAAAAAAACTTGGTAGTGGTTCTGTTGATCTATGTTGCATAATCACATCACGATGCAAATATATCATGTAATAGCATGCCATGGTCATGATAATGCATAAACTGCAAAATGGTAAAGGCGTATGTTCTGGCAATATTACCATATCACCCATTTATCCATAATGTTTGCCTACCAACGCTCGTAGAAAATTATGTGGGCATACAACTATATTTTCCGCTTAAAACGCCCAACAAACAATGAGTACAATAAGCTGTAGCACATATGGTACGCCAATGAACGATAGATATTGTTTAGAAACATGTAATCTTGGTCGAATTGGTAGAGACAAAGCCTGAGAATGTGGATGAGCATCGGAATGTGACGTTGTAATTAGTACCACCACCACCCATACTTTATTTCAAGTGTTCTGTTTGATTATATGTTTCCTCCGGGGTCGTCAAGCGTCACAGTCACCACATGTCTCAATGCATTGTTAACAGAGCAGAGCACGTCTCCAATTGCAAGAATAGAAGCATCAAATCTCTTTACTGAAAACAGATTGGTGTCTCAAAATGAAATAACAGATTGGTGTTTCACAATATTGGACAACTGATTGATATTTTGATCAACGGTCTGCTATCGCAATATGTTTTCCCCTCCGCGCTAACTTGCAGTTGATTTCATTCGTAACTAGACCTCGTTTTTTCAATGAGTATTGCCTTTATTTTACTTTCCAGGATAACACTAACGGTGCCCGTCGACATGAGCTTCTTAGCACCCTTCTCTCTCTATACAATAATGGAATCTGGTAAAGGCTCTTTCCTTGTTTCATTCGTGGGCATTATGGTCTCATACTCTCATAACCAAATTTACTTTTCGGAGCAGCACAGCTATACCAAAGCGGATATTAAAATCTACAGGAACCTGTATAAGAATCTCTAATATGGCCGATGAACTTCTGTGGCGTGTTCAGGTGAATGCATATCTTGCTTAGACTGTTTATTCTATTTACAGTATTGTTCTATTATACAACTACTTTTGCCATTATGTTTGATCAAGGACAACTATGCAGAGGCTCTTCTTTCTAAACGGTGATCAAGATCTTTCATCCTTTCTATTAGTGGATCTTGGTCTGGTGAAATTCCCAGACTACACCTGCAGCATTTCTCACCGTATATTTCAAGAAAGAAATGATTTACTTGAGTATGAAGAGGTGAGCTTTTCATTTCCTTCCAAAACTCTGAAGCATAACTTGCCAATCTCCAGTTGTGTTTAATGTCTGATGTTGCAAATAGGCTATTCGAGTGGCACAGTTCATGGATGAATCTCTTGAGACTGAGAACATGGAAATGGTGTCAAGATGCGCTCATTTGTCTGAGAATCGACTATGCACTATGTTAAAAGAAGAAGATAGCAGTTTAGCTGATTCTCCATCATTTTATTCATGCTTTTCATCTACCTGGGTTTATTCAAAAATACTTACATTAGGCGTCTCTGTTTACGAACGTGAACGCAGGTAAGTTGTGATAAACCTATGGATCAACCCAACTGGTAACTGCATGAATTAAGATGTTTCATTCAATTTTGACTGAACTGGAACCCTTGGCTATATTAATTTTTGTTTGTGCCGGCACGACTTCTGGTCCGCTAGACGCATAATAGGGTGCTTTAATTTATGGTTACGGCTGTTAGATGTTTAGTTGCACACACACTTATACTAGGTAGGCTGTAAAGTTTCATCTTGTATGCAAATTGTTGATATGTGAACTTTGGCATTGAAACTTAGTTTTTTTTTTTCATGAAGAAACCTAATCAAAATAGAGATCTCATGACATCCACAGGAGGATCATTTCCTTTCTTTGTTGAAATTTATAATTTTAAAGAACTTATGAGTCTACATTCACTTGATCAGTACTTAATCTTGTTATTTTTTGGGGGAACTAGATATCACGCTGACAATATTTCCCAGGTATGCAGATGCAATAAGGACTCTGAAGATACTGCTTAGTAAGGTTTCTTCTGGTAGACGGCGAGGATATTGGACACTGAGGCTATCTGTTGATTTGGAGCATATGAGTTACCCAAATGAGAGCCTTTTAATAGCTGAAGGAGGAGTAATTGATCCATGGGTCCGCGCTGGATCAAAGATTGCACTGCAAAAGAGAGTTCTGCGTTTAGGCAAACCTCCACGGCGCTGGAAAGTTCCTAGTTATGTGGATTCTCTTAGGAGAAGTATAAAAGAGGTATATATGTATATTACTCTGTTGCTCCTCAGTCCGGACAAAGTTCTTTTTATCTTTCTACTGGATCGAGGTGATAACATGAAAAATGCTTAATAATCTATACTTCAGATGCATCATGCACATTCCATTATCAGGTAAACATCGAAGGAAGGCCATTGAACTGTGAAATAGGAGCAAAGAATGTTTTTTATGGCTATGATGGTGAACGCTGTGGGGTAGAGCAATTAGCTTTGCAGTACTATGCGGATGAAGGAGGTGGTTGGCAAGGTACCCATTCAGAAGGTGGCATATGGATGACAATCTTTGGCCTTCTAATGTGGGATGTAATATTTTCAGAAGTATGCGATGTTTTCCAGTCTAAATTTCAGGTACATGACTTATTTCCATTTTTTTGGTTATAATTACTGAGTTAACCATGTGCATTATGTCCATGCATCTTGTAACCACTATGCTTTTGATAATTATATTGCTTGCATGTTCGAGTTAACGGCGAATGCTGTTCTTTTACCACGGTCTTTTACTTGGGCTTCCTTGCAATATTTTGTGCTCTTGCAGACAGCCCCTCTTGATTTTGAAACAGATGACTTCTACAAGTCAAGAAAGGACCTAATAGAATCACAGTTGAAAAGGATACAAGATGGAATGGCCGAGGAGATGCTTATCAGCTCGTGGGAGCTACATCAAGGGACATCCTGCAGGGGTGTCAATTGGGACCGGCATTCCATGGCCGACCTACGAGCTGTCGTCGCGTGCGTTGGTGGGCATCGCTTGGCGTTACTTCTCCGGCATCTAGCCCTTGACTACAGGAGTTGGTCTAGTGGGATGCCTGATTTGCTGCTATGGCGTTTCCTCGATGAACGAGGAGGTGCTGAAGCTAAACTCGTGGAGGTCAAAGGACCAAAGGATCAGCTCTCTGAGCAGCAACGTGCTTGGATTTTTGTCCTGATGGATTTCGGATTTGATGTGGAAGTTTGCAAAGTGAGCGTAGCTTCTAAGCGGAGATAGCTCCCCATTTACACATGGTGTAATGCCCGGTTTAACAATTTCATTGCATTGATCTATTCTGCAAAATTTTATTCAAACAGACTAAAAGTTGTACAGTAACATGTATACGCAACATTGTTCTTGATGTCTGCATCTACGGCCGAAAGTGAAAGCTTTCCTGCATTTTTTTAGTGTCATTCTATCAAAACTACTAACGATCTATCGGATCATAACCAAGAACTGCACGAATTAATGTGTCCCCAGTTTTGGTAGTTAACTTTCAGAGAGCAAACTGATTGGTAAACTACTCCATGTCTTAACGAGTAGAGATTTCTTACTCCAGTGCTCTCTACTTTAAAAAGATAATACCCGCAAAAAAAAGATAATAAAAAACCATATTTATGAGTTTCAAACAAATCTGAAAAAAATCCTCCATGTTGTGAATGATGTATCCCACAAACGTGCAAAATCTCGATTTGAAATACTTTTTATTCGGATCTACACAAAAATAACAAAATGTGTGATCTAAATGTACACACTTTCAAATCTCCAAAATATACAACATTTGTCATTTTTGTGTAGCCCAGAATATAAAGTATTTCTAATCAAGAATTTGCACGATTGTGTGATACATCATTGGCATTCGGCAATATGTAGAATTTTTTCAGATTTTTTTAAAACTTATAAAAATGATTTTTGAATTTTCTTAAGTAGAGGGAGCACTAGACCTCGGAGGCCAAAAGTGTTTTCCGATGTCTTAACGGGCTACTGTTCAAATATTCAAAATCCTGTATGGAAGTATAAGCATGTTCATAAGTCAGAAGGCACTAGAGTGGAAGGATCTGCCCCTAATTTGATTATTTTGGGGAATCATCCAGACCCAAATTTTCGAACTGACCACCTACGTTCCCATATGAGTACATAATATCGGAGAGATCAGACAAACTGGTAAATATGATCCTCACCAAGAACCAGGAACAGAAACTGCAACAAAGAATGTCGTATGGACAAAGAGACCCTGATATTATATTCAAGAGGAGTTGATTTTCGATGGACAACAAAATCATGCCATTACAGAGGAAAAATGACAGTTTTCACCACTGTGATGTACTTGAGAGACTGGCCAAGTAAATATCAGTCATTGCCATGAGCACAAGTACACTGATACGCAACTTAGTTCTCGACTTGCAAAGGGATGATTTCTGGGCCGCTTGATGCTTGATTTACTTCAGTCCCTTCTGCTTGAAGTCCAGATGTGTACCATTACTAACCGTGCTATAGCTGGACTAGAAAGAGCTGTGGCCCGGGGGTTGTCATAAGTTAACCACATATCATATCCTCTGGGGCAGTTGCTGCGCTTGATATAGATTTTATACAAATATGCTGTTAAACGCCTCCTCCAACGCTCTTCGCTTGCCCAACTCAGCAGTCCAACCACCTGCTCGTGCTCCTCTCTCCGCGCGTAGTCTCATGGTCTCCTCATCATATCCATGTAGAGGATCTGAAGAACCGCCAATTGGTTGTGGGGCGTTACCTGTTGGACGAGGCTGATTCAACCCGCCTGGGACGGCAGCAGGCGCATACTGGCCTTGAACTCCTGCCCCACCACTAATGCCCTGGGAGCTTCCAGCAGCCTGTTACATTTTGCAGAAGTACCAAACATTGGCATTTGTACAAACAAATATAAGAAACACCTAAGATAGATTAAAATGCATCACATGAACTTCAAGTAGTAAGTAGAACAGAGAAGCTGAAAATCTCAAGTTCTTTATGGTTGGCATGCAATGATGCAAGCAGTCAAACAGAACGGGATAAAGTAACTGAAAATATAATTAGCGACTAGAAATTCAGGCCCCAAAGTGAACATGATAATAACCTATCTTCCAAAACCTTGGATGCTGGTGCCCTGGTATGTGGTTACTAAAAATAGTATAAGGAGATAGGATGAAAAAATGAAGATGAAATGCACATTTACTACCAACTGAAAAATGCTAGCAGAATATCCATCTTATTAAAAGTTCATCTTCCATCGCCGAATCACGGTGATTGTCAATTACTGTTATATTTCAGCTAGATTAAAACTGGTGACAATTTTTGATTGCATATATCCAAAAGGATGCACAGGTGAAAAATCTCAAAGGTGGCCTCTCAGTATTTAGCATTGCACTGATACCATTTATAAATAAATGTATTATAGGTTTGACTATTTTACAATTGTTAAGCGCAAAATAATTGTACTGAACATTCTCCACACAGGACGGCTCGTAATCACCCAAAGCTGATGGAGCTGGACATGTAGTACACATCCAACCATCAAATCCTCAAAGGTATGGTTTTCACAACATATGTAGTACCAAAGATTGGTATCAACTAACCGTATCACTGGTACCAGCTTTTACAGGGTTCATTCTGCTCGCTTGGAGTGCCGCTGCAAGATCTTCAGCCTACACAAAAACCGCATTGGCCAGAAAAGAGCAATAGCTCCCAAGTCAGAATCTACAAGTATTACCATCGGGCTGGACTATACTTTTGTTACATATGGCAAAGTAAGGAACAACATACCCTTTTAGCTCGCGACAAGTATATCTGCTCTGAATTTTCCTGCTGATACCGAGCAATTTTAGCTTCGATCGCCTCGACGTCGAATCCCTCGATCAGGTTGAAGGCTTAAAAGAGACATGAATACAAAATAAATAGACGAGCCTCGGTCAAATCCTCTGCATTGCCAGCATGCAAGAACGAGCAGCCTACAAACAAACAGGTGATGGGCAACTCACTCATATCCTCGACTTCCTCCAGGTAATCGTTGTAATCTTTCAGCGACGGGAAGTGCTCCCGCGTCTTGTTGAATCTGAGCTCGCAACCCAGAGAAAAGAATCAGACTCGGTGGCTCGACAGCGAAAAATTTCGTTCAAAGGAAAGGAACCAGAGGAGTTCAGCGGGGAGGAAAGGAGCGCGCACATGCTGGCCATCCTGCGGCGGAGGGTCATCTCCTTCGCCCAGGCGTTCCCCCCGCCACCGCTCCCCACCACCACCATCTCGCCGCCACCGCCGCCGACTGGACCGCGAGATCAGCTGCTGCCGTGGGGTAGCGCCGTAAGTGAGCTAGGGTTCTGATGTGAAGGGGAAGAAGAAGAAGCGCAGAGCCTATGGCTGCCGCGTTCGCGGATCTGACTTCTGAGCCGCCCAATTCCGATCGAACGGCTGAAATAGCACGTGGCAAGCGTTTGTAACATTGGATCCTCTCGGCGACCTTGCTGTCCACGTCATGGCGCTCCCGCTGCGCCTCCTCGGCCGCATCGGCGGCGGCCGCCGCCTCCCGCCGCCGCTCGCCGCCCTCGCCCACCTCGCCGCCTCACCCCACCAAAGCTCCACCCGACAGTTCCCTTCACCTGCTCCCCCGCTCCCTTTCGCCCCTCGCTTTCTCCCTTTCGCCGTGCCCGCGCGAAGCTTCTCCTGGTACTCCCGCCCCCCCTCCGCCCCCGCAGCGGAGGCTCCGGTTGACGAGGGCGCGTTCGCCGGCAAGGAAAGCGTTTACCTGAATGATGCGAGCACCGTCGATTACGGGGAGGTGCTCGCCGGCGCGGCAGATGGAGCGCCGGATGCTGCCGTGGGAGTGTCCGCCGGTGGCGATGGAGGCGGACTGTGGGATTTCTCTACGGGCACGTTAGTCGACGCCATCGACGGGTTCCATAGTCTCACGGGACTACCATGGTAGGCATCATGCGGTTGAAGGCTTGTCAATTTTCCGTTACTGTTGTTATTGCTGCTGCTGCTCCGTCGCCACTATTAATTCGAGCTTAGTAGGTTTGATTTGGCATTTCTCATTCGATTACATGGGTATTTGCATCTGATGATGTTGCCCTATTTACTCGAGTACACTCGATCCTTTATTTCTAAGGTTTTGCTAAATCTCAGGCTACTGAGATTTTCTTCAGTTTCAGTCACCCAAGAAAAGTGCAGCCATTGTCAGAAATGTGTAACTGGAACGAGTTGCACTTTTCACTAAACTGTAGTTGCACTTTTCGGAGGTGACTGAGACTAAAATACAGACCCTTATTTCTGATAGCAACTTGCATGTATGAATATAACCACTGTTTTTCATTGCAGGTGGATAACGATCTCCCTCTCAACTGTGGCCATGCGAATATTCATATTACCTGCGCTGATATTACAACTTCATAAGAGTGCTAAAATTGGCGAGCTACTTCGAACATGTAAGTTCTGCCAGCTTCTCACTGTCCTTTCTTATATTAAAAAAAATGTTTAATATGCATCGGCTCTGTAGGTCTTGGTAGTTGATCTAACTTATGGGGAATACCTGGTGACCATAGAATACCAGATTCATATGACTGTACTGTTATTTCCACTAGATCATCTAGTCTAGAACTTCTACGGTAGATACTTTAGGAATCGATCTAACTAGTGTTCGGGAGAGGGGATACAGAGAAGATGGGGAGGAAGAGGGATACTTTCGATACATAGAGCATGTTTCGTCGTCACAGCTCAATTGCCGATAGAATCAGACAGCTACAATATACGTCTCTGTTTTGAAACAAAATCTGTTCCTTTTCGGGCCTCTCATGATCCAGGAATCATAGGCTTTCCATTAAACCCATGCCGGCTACGTGTTCCATGAACACACTGGGTGGTAAGCCTTTCGTAAGCGGATCCGCAAGCATATCCTTTGTCCTTATATGCTCGAGACTTATAGTTTGATCCTGGATTTTATCTTTCACAACATAATACTTTATCTCTATTGGTTTGGTAGCATTACTCGACTTGTTGTTGTGACATACTCCCTCCGTTTTTTAATATAAGATGTTTTATCATTTGTCCACATGCATGTGTACACAAATGTATCTAGACATGTTTAAGTGTGTATGTTCACACACTTTAGTATGTATCTAGACAACATGTACAACACCTAAAACATCTTATATTAAAACACGGAGGAAGTAGAATACTGCGGGCTGGTTGTCACAGTACATCTTTAGTGGTTTGTTAATACAATCTACCACTTTCAAGTCGGGTATAAATTTCTTTAACCATATCACCTGCCCTGTGGCCTCATAAGCTGCTATAAATTCTGCATACATCGTGGACGATGCAACTATTGGCAGTTTGGAGCTTCTCCACGAAATAGCCCCTCCAGCGAGAGTGAACACGTATCCTGACATGGATTTTCTATCATCTCTGTCTCCCGCAAAATCTGCGTCTGAATACCCTCTTATCTCTAGGGAATCAGATCTTCTGTATAGCATGAGGTCCTTTGTGCCTTGCGCATAACGCAAAGCTTTCTTTGCCATTTTCCAGTGCTCTAGGCCTGGATTCTCTTGATATCTACCGAGTACTCCGGTGATAAAAGCTAAGTCAGGGCGAGTGCACATTTGTGCATACTGTAAGCTTCCAACAGCCGAAGCATATGGTATTCCTTTCATTTGATCGATCTCGTACTGGTTCTTGGGACATTGGAATTTCCCAAAACTGTCGCCCTTGACTATAGGTGCAGGTATGGCACTACACTTATGCATATTATACTTTTTAAGAACCTTTTCAAAATATGCCTTTGTGATAGTCCTAAAACTCCATTTTTCCTATCTCGGTGAATTTCTATGCCCAAAACATATGATGCTTCACCAAGATCTTTCATATCAAAATTTGAGGATAAGTACTTCTTTGTTTCTTGTAGTAGACTAACATCACTGCTAGCAAGCAAGATATCATCCACATACAAGATTAGGAAAATATATTTCCCATTTTTAAACTTTGCATAAATGCAGTTATCCTCAACATTCTCTTTAAATCCAAAACTTTTAATTGTCTCATTAAACTTTAGATACCACTGTCTAGAGGCTTGCTTTAATCCATAAATGGATTTCTTTAGGCGGCATCCCATATCTTCCTTGCCTTCCATGATAAAACCCTTGGGTTGTTTCATGTAAACATTTTCTTTTAAATCCCCGTTTAAAAATGCCGTCTTTACATCCATTTGATGTAGCTCTAAATCAAAATGTGCAACTAGTGCCATTATGATTCTGAAGGAATCCTTACATGAGACTGGTGAAAATGTCTCATTGTAATCTACCCCTTCTCTTTGTGTAAATCCTTTTGCCACAAGTCGTGCTTTATACTTTTCTACATTTCCTTTTGAGTCATACTTAGTTTTGTATACCCATTTGCAGCCTACTGTTTTGGCTCCTTTAGGAATATCTTCTAAGTCCCAAACATCGTTGGAACTCATCGATTTCATCTCTTCTTCCATTGCCTCCACCCACTTCGATGAGTGAGACTTCTCATGGCTTCTTCATATGAAGTGGGATCACCTTCCATATGAGCTATTTCTGTATTGTAAACTTTATAATCAGTAGAAATAGCTGATCTTTTAGCTCTTTTAGACCTTCTAAGGGCCTCATTTTCTAAAAGTGGCTGCTGCACCTCCCTTTCATGCTCAACAACGGGTTCAGTCGGCTCCTGACGGACAGGTTCCGGATCTTCACCCACAGTTGTCACGGGTGGAGTTACAACAGGTGCTTGCACCTCAACCTCAGGATTGTTGGTGCAGGTACAACAGGTAGTGTAAAAAATGGCTCCTGAATCATCGGAAAAGGTGCGCACACCCTCTTCTCCTCAAGATCAATTTTCGAGCTACCATGCTCCCCCTCATCATTTCGTCCTCTAAGAAGACTGCATGTCTCGTTTCTACAAACTTTGTGTATCTGTCTGGACAGTAGAAACGAAAACCTTTTGATCTATCAGGATAGCCAATGAAGTGGCAACTGACTGTTTTGGGATCTAACTTTGCAATATTTGGATTAAACAATTTGGCCTCAGCTGGGCTCCCCCACACCCTGAAGTGTTGTAGAGAGGGTACTCTTCCTGTCCACAACTCGTACGGTGTTTTGGGCACCGACTTGCTTGGTACTCTATTGAGAATGTGAATGGCGGTTTTAAGCGCCTCCATCCATAATCCCAATGGCAAGGTGGAGTAACTCATCATACTGCGCACCATATCCGTCAGCTACTCCATTTTGCTGAGGGTCGCCCGGCATTGTATACTGGGCCACTATGCCAGTCTCCTGTAAGAACCTCGCAAAAGGTCAGGACTTGGCCATATGGAGTGTGCCGACCGTAGTACTCCCCCCACGGTCAGATCTCACTATCTTTATTCTTTTATCATGCTGATTTTCTACTTCAGCTTTGAATATCTTAAATTTATCCAACGCTTCAGACTTTTCTTTGATTGGATAAATATAACCATATCGGGAGTAATCATCTGTGAATGTTATAAACGAGTCATAGCCATCCACACTTTTCACAGGAAATGGTCCACAAATGTCAGTGTGAATATTTCTAGTGTTCCTGTGCTTCAGTTTGCACCCTTTTTGTTTTGTTTTACATACTTTCCTTTAATGCAATCTATGCATTGTTCTAAGTCTGAGAACTCTAATGGAGGAAGAATTTCATTTTTAACTAGACTTTCTATTCTCCCCCTCGAAATATGGCCCAAACGACAGTGCCATAATTTCGATAAGTCATGAGTTCTCTTTCTTTTCTTTTGTTCTTTATCCGGCGCGGAAACATGCTCATTCACTTTACACACAGAATACACTTTTTCACGTAGGGATAATAAATAAAGCTCATTGTGAAGTAAAGCAACACCCACATAAGCATTATTAAACCATATGGCACACTTGCCATGTCCAAAATAACATTCATAACAATCTTTGTCCAAACGTGAAACACTAATCAAGTTTCTGTGTAATGAAGGAACATATAAAACATCTCTAAGAAGGATCGTGAATCCATCAGCTAACTCCAGGGAGATGTCGCCGACAGCTTCAACGTCTGCTTGGACTCCATTTGCAACTTCAATGCATCTTTCGCTTCTTTGCGTAGTCCGCGTCGAATGGAATCCCTGTAATGAATTTGCAACATGAATGGTTGCACCTGAGTCAATCCACCAAGTAGATTTCGAAAACTGTGTACAAGATTCATTTACAAAGGAAACAATATTGTTACCTCTCTTTGCCATTATGGACTTTAGCCAAACGTGGCAATCTTTCTTGTAATGCCCAGTCTTCTTACAGTGGAGACATGTATCTTTGTCCACTGGAAGAGACTTCTGCTAATGCTGATAATGCGCGGGAGCTTTTCCATGTGGCTTTGAAGGGGAACCATTGCTACTTTGATTGTAGTTCTTTTTCTTGTTATCCTTCACATAGTTCAGAGAACCACCATGTGAAGCTTTAAGTCTTTCCTCTTCTGGCACACACATGGCTATGGTCTTTTCAATGTCCCATTTTTCAGGCGACATGTTATAGTTGACAACAAAAGTGTCAAACTGACTTGGCAGTGAAGCCATAACAAGGTGAACAAGGAGCGTAGGCTTGAGCTCCAAATCATCGTCCATGGGCTTAAGCTTAGCTGCCATGTTGCTCATCCTGAGGATGTGCTCTCTTATGCCATGTCCACCTCCGGTGTACTTTTCTGTCACCAGCTGCTTTAGCAACTGGGTAGCATATATCTTTGAAGAACCAGTGAACTGGCTCTTTATCTTTTCAAGAAACTCCCTTACGGAAGCACACTCTGCAATTGAGCCCACAATAGCGACCTCAATTGTGTTCTTTATGAAAGCCATGCACTTTTTGTTGGCGGTGAGCCACTTTTTGTTTTCGAGGGTATACGACATCTCCAATGGAGCGTAGCCCCTCCTCTTTTTATCCCAAGCACTATCATCATCCTTTTCATCTCTGACTGGCTCTGTTGGCTTGACTGGCTGTGGAGTGTCCACAACCCAGTCCACCTCAGCACAAACAAAGGCCAGATCAACTTTCTCCATTTGGAGTAGTTGTCACCTCTGAGGGTTGGAACATCCTTGATGCAGCTCATCAAGTAGTACCCTCCTGAAAAATCACATTGAGGTGAGAACAAAACAACAATTGCATGCAACAATCCAACGTTGGTCAAAATTAAAACATACAACTGTTTGTGCAATTAAAACTATATCACCGTTGGGCAGAAAATAGCAACAAATGCACATATAACAACAATGAATCATGATTATGTTATTAACAACGTTTGTCATAAAATAACAGAATCATAATTGTCTCAATAATCACTTTAACATGCTCTTTAAAATTTAATTCTGACTTTAGTTCTATTTTACCTTTTAAAAAGAGCACTTTTATTTATTTTTGCAGCGGAAAACATGAATAAAATTCATGAACTTTATACTTTTCAGAAGCATTACTTTTACTTTTCTGTTTCCTAAACAAAATTTCGTTGGATAATTTTTGAATAGGAAAAATAAACTAAGCAAAATCCTCTAAAACTGTATTGAATTCAATTAAAGAAAAACATGCTTCTGGAAAAAATAAGTTATGTGCGGCCCAAAATAAACTGCCGCCCGAGCGACGCGTACACAGCCCACGGCCTGTCGCGCGTCCGCGCTATCTGCCACCCAGTGCGACGCCGAAAACGGCCCAACTGCGGCGGCCTCCTACATCTTTCGGCCCAACGGCCTGTTAGCGAGTTAGGGTTTTAATCCTGGCCGTCGGATTCCATCCGACGGTCCAGCATTCTTTTCGCTTGAACAAAACCAGTGCATCTGCCCCCGACCAAAAAATCTAGCCCCATTTCGCTCTGCTTTCACCCGACTGTCCGCCGCCCATCTCTGTTAGGGTTAGGCTGGCCGCCGGCCGCCGGAGACGGCAATGAACCGCGCCGCGCGACCCCTTCCTCTTCCTTTCCTTTCTCCTTCCCATCCAACGCCACCTACTCGACACAGAGAGACAGAGAGGCGCGGTCTCACGCAGCTGCGCCCCCTCTGCTCCTCTGCACACGGCAGCGCCCTTTCGATGGAGTGGCGGCGTCCCTGCCGACCCCCTTGCCGGTGTGCGCGAGCTCCCGAAGGAGAGCGCGCCGCTGTCAAGCGGTTCGTGTGGCGGTGCCCTTTGCCCCTCGAAGGGGTTCTGTGCTTTGGCGCCGGCGTGGGCGTGCACCCGCAGGTGAACGCACCGCCGTCACGCTCTTTGCCGGCGACCTTGTGGCCATGGCCGGTAAGCGTTTCCCTTTTCCCCTCTCTTTTTCTTGTTAGGGTTAGGGCTTCGAGATCCACGGGAGGGAGATGAACTAGGGGTTTGAAAAAAATCTTTTTCCTGTTTTCGATTCTAGAAAAGACTAGAACTCGATTTCCTTTTCAATTCCTTCTACCGAAAAAACTAGAACCTAGCATGGCTCTGATACCAATGTTATTTCCACTAGATCATCTAGTCTAGAACTTCTACGATAGATACTTTAGGAATCGATCTAACTAGTGTTCGGGAGAGGGGATACAGAGAAGATGGGGAGGAAGAGGGATACCTTCGCCTTGGCTCGTGCAGCCAATGGTGCCGTCCATGGTGGAGGACTGCGGTGGTGGCAGAGAGTGGGCAGTGGCGGCGGCTGCGGAGCTTCCCGTCACTACTGCGAAACCCTAATCGGTGGGTGTGTCGGTGGGGTGTGCGGCACGCGACGAACCTCGTAGTGCGTGCCGCCGGCCCCCACCTCTTTATATAGGGGCCCGTCAGCCATAGTGGGGCGCCCCCGATCAGGGCGCAGGTCAAAAGGGGCCCGGTGGGCCGTTGGGCCCACACGGAGAGATCAATCTAACATGTACTTCATCTTCCATAAAATCATTCTCAAATTTCCGAATTTATATAATATTTACCAACTAGTAAACTTATTTTATAGTGGATACCTCTTACAGATCCTGTTCTACTATTCAAGTCAAATATTCATCTTAGCTTAGCCTTCCAAGGTTTAGGATTTTACCGAATTCTATTGTTGTATGATTGAATTTATATTGTTTATTTGTTTCTGATTTTACTCTCATATATCTCCTTTTAAAGTGCCCCCTCCTCCACCAGGAATGAGTCTTCGTGCCGAATACTCTTTTTCCGGAAGAAAAAACGAGAGCTCGGTTGCCCCTCCTTTCTTTGGAATTTCGCCTACTGGTCAGTTCAGGTAATGATAAAATCTTGTCATAAGATCTTTTATAATTAATACAGTTTGAGGATAAATAACATCACAATTCATTTTGCAAAGTACCGCTTCTATTGTTTACTTTTCAAAAGCATTTAAAGAGCATTTGGCACCAACTAGTTCTGCACTCTATTCACTCTGGTATTTGTTTGTATATGCAGTTCCCTTGCTTTTTACTGTGGATGTCAAGCATCCGCAGTATGTGCCTGACTAATCACCCTGGATTAGATAATGTATGTTAAAGGTATCTCTGTACTCAGTTATCTATCATTACGTTCCTTTCAATAATCCTAAGTTTCTTGAAAGAGTATGGTCAGTGAGAGCATCTCCAACCACAATGGTCAAATTTAGCCCCTAAAACGTGTCCAGACGTGCCCGGATGGTGCCCGGACGTGTCCGCTTTGAACCCTCAAAAGTATGGGTCTCTAACCACATACCCCAAAATCCCCCCAAATTGTCCGGTCATTTGCATGTGATTGGTGGGGATGGAGAGAGAAAGACAAAAGAAAGAGTAAAGAAGAGATAAAGTGGTTTGGGGTGGACCGCGTCCTACGTGGCGGACTGGCCGGACACGCCCGGACACTCTCAAACTCCCCCAAACCCAACCCACATATGGGGTGAGTTTGGGGTGTGCCGGACAGCCCGGACATATGGGGACCATGGTTGGGTACACAAATTTACTCTCTCTCTCCTGTCCGGGCTGTGTCCGGGCTGTCCGCCCGGATGTTTGAGAAGGATTTGACCATCCCGCTTGGAGATGCTCTGAAGGTCCTGTTTTTGTAACCTGCAACCATACATTTACACCGATGCTCCTTTTTCTTTTTTATAGTCATTTATGAGCTACCCTCATTTTAGTAGTTGCGCAGATTAAAAATTCCGCTACAGAGATGATGTTTCACATGTAGCAACATTTCTATTAATTTTAATCATGATGCAATGTATGTAAATTAAATGGGGGAATTCACATTCAAGCAAAGGAAATTTGATGAGCTGAAGAAAAAATATACATAACTGATAATATAGGCAGTTTGATGTTTCTGTATCATATAGGAATTTGTAAGAAATCTCTTAACAAAGGCAGTTTTTCTTGTGGTGGAAGAGATAAATTTCTTGCATTTTTTGGTAGTCAGTTACATTGTGAAGTGGAAAATGTTCAAGGTTTCTGATTCTTTTGGTGTATTCATGATATGACGAGTTAATTTTGGTTCACATGAGTTCAAGTTAATTTTCTGTCGGTATTTCTTGACAACTATACAGGGCGGTATTCTGTGGTTTCATAACTTGACCGAGTTTACACATGGTGCTTTCGGTCCTGTTTTTCCTATCTTAGTTGCTGGGCTCCATTATTTGAATATTCAGGTACTGTACTGCTTTGTATCCAGGTTTTGTGTTTTTTAGATTTTGCTTACTATTTTCCCCCTTTCAGCTTGTTACCTTTATGTAAGTTTAGTGACTGGCTAACATTTGGTTCAATAAAATATAAGTTATGTTACACCAAATTGATATCATTGGTTTCATATAATCAAAATTGCTTTTTTATGATTGTGATTGTGTGCAGTCGAAATTTAAAACTGCAGAGCTAAAAAATGAGCCCTACATTTTGAATCAGAGCGAGTACTTGTGGTTTGGGCTGTGTGACATTTATTTTCAGTGGACACATCTGTTTGTTCTTGGAAAGAGGTTAACATGTCTTGGGATGATGGACATTCAGAGCCTACAAGTCCATCATCTATAAATACCTGGGAGTTGTAGCTTTGAACTCATGTGAGTGTAAATTTTGCAGTTAGGGCTTTGAATAGTGTTGAGCCGATTGGCAGTTGGTGTTTATTTTGGTTTTAAGTTAGCTGCTGACAATCATTGGCCTGTTAGTAGAGGGACCATGGCATCAATGTTTGACAAACCAGTCCACCTTTGAATTGACCTAAGACCAGAGTAGTTGATTTCTGTTTCTTGATGAAACCACTTATGTTTATTTAATCACAAAAAAACTTCAACTGAAAGTTGAATGATCATCTGTTCTTTTCATTGCTATTTGGATGTGAACACTAGTTTATATATTTTGTTGAGCTAGGGCTTGCTGCCGGTTTGCAGTAACTGGTCTGACTGTTGTTTCTTGCCTTCCTCAGATTGCCTTCCAGAAAAGCCATACCAAGCAGTTACCTGGAGTTTTTGGCTTACTAGCAAAGGCATGTTCCTGCAACCAATGGCATATTGGATACAAGTTGCTAGCTGTCACAAGTTACATGCAAATTACTCGCATAGCTGGCCTATTGCTAAGATCTTGTGTGACGAATGTGAATGATTGGCGATTCACTCGGCAATCTGCATACATTTTACTAGTTTAGTGTCAATCCACGCGCGCTTCTAGAGTTGGTCAGTACTACTAAGAATACACTCATGTGTTTTGTGCATGTAGTTAAATTTGATTCCCCTCTGTCAGATAACATATTTTTCATAGCTATATCATGAGTGTGTTAACGTTAGCATAATACGAGCTATGATCCTGAGGCTGCTACCTATAAATATGTATAAAACCTTGCTTAGGCATATGTCTGGTCCTCCGATGCTCTTGACCTTACCATCTGCAATATAGCATTAGTTTTCTCGATTAAGAAACTTGCTCTACAAGATAAAGAATTTGATATCGTGATGATATGATCATGTGTATCTCCACTCTTCTTATGTACTGAAAATATTTCTTTCTTGTTTGCAGTACTACAAGATATACCTTGATATTCTGGCTATTCCTTTATTTCTTATCGCTTATGTGGTCCCTCAGGTTAGTTCCTTCCAACTTGCTTCATTTGGTTAAAGATGAGTATTATGCATACTAGATATGATTACTTCATGCAGATTGTAGAGTTATATTCTGCTCCATTTCAGTATATAGAGGAGGGAGTGGGTTTGTGTACAGTAACATATCCTGTATCTCCACATATTCGTACTTGAGCTCTCCCTAGCAAACCAGGTTGGATAAATTAAGCATAGATGACCCGATTTGTTTGAAGTAATCAGAGTTCTTGGAGCAGAGCCTGAAGCTAATATTAAGATATGTTGTTCAATAGATGTTGTGCTTATTACCATTTACTGTGAAAAAAAAATCATAATTTAGTGCCTTTTTTCTTTCATTTAGGTCGCAGTGCAGATGATAGTGATGCATTGTATTTACCCCTATCATCTTTGATTGGCAGGGAAGCCTGGTCTATTGGACTACCAATGGTTTATTTAGTGTAGCTCAGGTCAGCTAAGTTATTCACTTCTGCAATGAAAGCCATTTTCTTGTCAACTTTGGATAGTGCTGTACCAGTTTTATAAGAACTCTATGCTTACATGTATGTTTGCTACTTGACAAATGCAAGGAAAGCTTGTAAGGCCCACTAGTTCTTTTGCTTTTTTTCTAGAGAAGAAAATATAAATTTGTGGTAGGGACTAATTTTGCGCCTTATATGGAAAAAAGGAACATCAGTCATAACAGATCTAGAAGAGTTCTCTCTTTCCTTTGTGCCTATTTGTTGTTAGTCCCATAGATGTTCCAGTATGAATGATGTAGGCATGTGTACATAGTTGCGTTGCAAACTTTATGTTTATGTTACTGTTCCAATGTTCACATTGCATATTTTGCATTGTATCTAATCTTTGCATGATAAAAATGCAGCAATTGTCCCTCAGAAATGATGTTATCCGCAAGATGTTGGGATTGCCTGATAGTGGGGCTCACTCTGGTAATGCATCACCAAGCTCTCTTCGTGAGGGTCAGAAGATGATGCAGGTTGTCTGAAGTATTTAATGCTGTAGCCATTGGCTGTTCCAACTATGTGCATTATGTGCAGTTGCCATCATGCTAATCTAACTTCATTAATTTCCCATCCACTTTCATCTCAGGCAGATTAGATTATTGCATTTATTCTTCGTCTTGAGCACACACCTGTTTTTCTGCTGAAGTTTGCTGTATTCTTTTGTTGTAGACTAACTTGCAGCAGTGGCCCCTTGGAGGTACTCACGTGCAATCAAAATTGGGATCATCTGATAATGAGACTCCAAAGTTTATGTTTGAAAATGGTACGATGATGGAAGAAAATGTATCTGAGCCCAGTTCACCTGAGGAGCTTCTCGAAGTATGAATGACCACAATCTACAGAATTTGTCATGAAATATTACTGTCATTGATTCTGAAGCATGTATCTGTATTTTTTAATAGCAAGCATTACAATATTTGCAAACTGGCTGTCGAGAGCAAGCTATTCCACTTATCAAGTAAGTTGAAATAACCTATATATGGTTGTTTCTTCAGTTGGCTAGCATTTTTATTTGCAACTAGTGGAAATTGATGAACAATTTTTGTTTTGCCTACAGAACAGCAATAGAGAAAAACCCAGATAATTTTGCACATTTGCTTGGAATGGGGCAGAACTTGTTCTCAAATATGTTGTTTGCCGAAGCCTCTGTTTGTTTTGAACATGCTATCCCATTGGTCTGTTGTAATCTCAGATGCTCTTTAGTACTTTGAAGGTTATGGGTTGAGGCAATATAACAGAGTGAAATAAGATTTACTGCTGCCTATTGTGTAGATTGAAGAACATCATCCTCTTCTTATACTTGCATACTTTGGTGCAGGTCTTTCACGTCAACAGCAGGTAGAGTAATGTTATGTTGTGACCTGTTTTTAAGCCATTACAAATAACAGTGAATAATATCAGCACCCTGTCATTTCCCACTGTAGGGCGAAAGCGAGACGGCAATCAAACTCCTGCAAAGAATAGGGGAGCTCAAGGAACCAGAGGAAATGATGAACAAAGCATGCTATTTCAAAGGCTTTATTGCTCTAGCAAGGTAACCAGCCCCTTTACAGGTCATATTACCAGCATAGGCTTCTGTAGGGTGGCAGCTTTCGTTAGTCTGTACACTTCCAAGTTAGAATCCTGGCCACAATTCAAAGCAAACAACTTCCAGCTTTCCCATAATTCTCAACTAACAGCAGCTTTCCCACAGCTCGTACTAGCAGTAGCAAAGCTGACATTAAGTCTTGCCATCCCTTCTAACACACTGCAGCATTCTCTCAGTTCACCATATTATGGCACAGAGAAACCCTCTGATATGAAATGATGGAAGTAGTAAGTTAGCTATAGGTTCACAGACGAAATTTAATTGTGAAGTTAAACTAAGTTACATAAGTAGCTACAAGCAGACAACCTGAATCAACGTGGACTTAATACTATGGGTGTGTTCGGTTCACCCTTTAATATGAAATTGACCTAGTATCTCTTTTGACCTCTTCGTTTTGGTCTTCTGGAAGGGAAACCTAATTGCTATATAGTAACTTTAGTCGCTGATTGTTTGCTCGCAGTATATTGCTGAATGAAGGTCGGAAATCCGAGGCTGCGAAGTATCTACGACTAGCCATGGCTTATGATCCTAATGCCGAGAGGCTTCTGAAGGAATGTGAAGACACAATGGACGATCAACCAAGTCAGCAGAACACTGAGCCACCAGACCTGAAAAGACCATGAGACAGGCAGAACAGGGACATTATAGTCCTTTCTTTTTTTCAACATCAGCACACGGTTTGCTCGGTAGTTCGATTCCAATTTTTCTAGAATCGCGAGTCGGCCAGTTTAGTTCATCCTTGGAGAATGTAAAATATACTTCAAAGATTTGAAATCAGATAGGGGCAGTGACCCAATATATATACTCTGAATCCCTTTGAAGTCGTGGGGCATATAGGTGTTTCAGATTTTGTAGCTAGGGCAATAATATGCGGCACAGATGTAGCCAGTGATGTATTATTATTTTGCCAGTATGGTGTTACTCCAAGTATCCAACAAGAAGAAGTATAATTTGATCCAGTCAATTGGATGTCTCTTTGGATCTGATTTTCACCTTGAGGAGGTATAGTATATTGTTTCTTGAAATCACAGCTGTACAGTTTGATGAATTTTAAGCTTGGACGATCTTGAAAATGCAAGACGAAAGTGAAGCGAGCGTGTTGAATCAACTGCTAAAAGGTGCAATGCATAAGTAATTGAATATGTGTCAAGATAATGAATTTTTGCTTTCCGATGAAAGGTTACAGGCCAGACCAGCAGCTCCCAGATGACCCATACACAAACGTTTGTACACCATGTTCATATCGTCACATGTCACAGCATACCAATACAATGAAGATCTACCAGTCGCTAACCCGCACCACCTCAGGCCCCATTGTAGATAACCACCGGTCATAACCGACCGATGTCGAGTTACATGCATCTCTCGAACCTTGATGTCTAGTCCGAACAACGTGCTTCTCGCCTTCCTGCTGAATAGGTTTTGACTCTCCGCTAGCTTATGCCGTAACCCTTGCTACGGGCACACAGAAGGCAATAGGGGCTTGCTCGATGCACAGGTGGTGTACGGCTGGCTGCGGTAGATACAGAAACGGAGTCACATGTTCACGAGAAGATTGACAAAAATGGGCAGATTTGATCAATGGAGATCTTGATCTGTTTTGCTACTTGTGTTGGAGTGTTTTACGCTTGATGGTGTAGTATGTGCCAACTGCCAAGTTGATCAAGATGGACTGGATACGATGAAGGGGCGTGTTAGGCTCTTTAGTCGGGAGCGTGTCGTGCAGTCGGATACGTTCGGCTGGGTCGCACTAGACAGTTTGACGGACAGACAGAAAAAGACGGCGAGATCGGCGACGACGTAGGCGCGTGATTCTGATAGTGTCCGAATTCTGTGGCATGGCAACACGTCTACATCACCTTTAGTTTATTTCGTTTGTTCCCTGCTATTCGTCTCTTGGGTGTGGTACATGTACATTTGACTTTATTTGGTCGAAATTGTTTTTCAGATAACCCAAATTCATAGGTTAAAAGTTTTAATCCTCGTCGTTTCATGCACATTAACCCCCTTTTTGTCTCTCCTTAGCAAATAAAGGATTGTGGGAAAACCGTGCAATTAGTTGGTTTCCCATACACTAAATTCATTAGAGGAAAAGCTTATACTACCGCAAATCACTTGGATTTGGATGGATATAAACTTGGTGATACGAATTTTTTATGCAAAATATGACCATCTTCGACTTGCGAAAAAGAAAATCTGAAGATGAGTTATTGCACGATAAAATCGGAGTCTATTGACACATATTTATTTATTTTTGCACTCTATCTACATGGTTATTTTTCTTTCGGCAAAATTTACACGATTGAGATTCTTCTACATGTATGGAGTTTCTATGCAAAGTCCGTTGCAATTTAGAGCCATCGCAACTCTCACTGAGGCACCCAATAGAAAATCTACCCGCTTGCCGCCGGCGCCGCCGCGCCGTCACGTAGCCATGCTGCGCCTCCAGAAGTGCATCCTCACCCGTCTCCTCTCGTCTTCCGCCGCCGCTCCCGTCTCCCCTCTCCGCCGACTACTCTCTGCGGCCGCGGCCGTCGTTTCCCCCAACCCTAGCTTCGCTGTGGAGCAGTACCTCGTCGACACCTGCGGCCTCACCCGAGCGCAAGCCCTCAAGGCCTCTGCCAAGATCTCCCACCTCAAGGCCCCCTCCAAACCCGACGCCGTCCTCGCCTTCCTCGCCCACCTCGGCCTATCCAGCGCCGACGTCGCCGCCGCCGTCTCCAAGGACCCGAAGTTGCTGTGCTCAAGCGTTGAGAGAACGCTGATCCCCAACGTCGCAGGGCTCACGGCTCTGGGCCTATCGCGTCCTGAGATCGCCCGTCTCGTCTCGCTTGTCCCCCGCAGAATCCGCCTTGCATCCATCGTCTCCAGGCTGCAGTACTACCTGCCCCTCTTAGGCTCCTCCGAGGAACTCTTCCGGGCTCTCATTTCCAGCCCCAGTCTCGATAGCAGCCTCGAGAAGGTGGTCAAGCCCAATGTTGCGTTCCTGCAGGAGTGCGGGCTAGATGTTTGCGATATTGCCAGGATTGTACGCTCCACGCTATGGGTGCTCAGCAGCAATCCAAAGCGCCTCCCGGTGATAGTGGCTTGCGCCGAAGGTCTTGGTGTGCCGTGTCGGTCTGTGATGTTCAGTCACGCGATGGCAGCAGTTAAGTCCCTCGGCGAGGACAAGGTCGCCGCCAAAGTGGAATATTTGAAGAACACGTTCAGGTGGTCGGATGCCGAGGTCAGCATTGCTGTTTCTAAGCTTCCGTTATTGCTGGCGAGATCGAAGCACATTTTGCAGGGTAGGTCGCAATTCCTTATCTCAGAGGTGGGATTGGAACCGGCCTACATTGCTCGTCGGCCAGCAATGGTCACTTATAGCTTGGAGGGCCGGCTCAGGCCAAGGTACTACGTAGTGAAGTTTCTCAAGGAAAATGGATTGCTAGATCATGACCGGGACTACTATGGTACAGTAGCCTGCACCGAGAAGGTATTCATGAAGAGGTACATATCCCCTCACAATGAAGCTGCACCGTACCTTGCTGAAGACTATGCAACCGCTTGCATAGGGGAAGTGCCTGCTAGATTCAGATTTTACGTGAACCAAGAACGTTTATGAAAATTGGTAGCTGCTTATGGCAGAACATTTTTTTACTCAGTTTATTAGGCTTACAATTTTTGATTTGGTGTTCTTGGCCTAAATAAGTGGTGGATGTCTGCTGTCGTATGTATGCTAATTAGTGGTTACATGTTGATTGGGTGTTCGTAGTCCCGGATGAAATTGAGAAACTGATTTGTGATTCCTGGTGTCATATTGACACACATATTGGAACTAAGAGAGCGAGATCACAGTTCAGGGCATTTTGCAAATGCTTTCAAGTGTCAGTGAGTAGTATATCTGCACACTATATCTTTATGTTCTCAAATGGCCGTTGCAGTTTTCAGTGCAAACTTCAGTATATCTCACCATGGAAGAAGGTTCTCTTGGTTTGGCAGATGATATGAAGTCCAAAAGTTTTTATCTGGATGAAAATCTTGGACTTCTTTTTTTCGCGGGATACAAGTTTGTATTTGTTAATGATAACAAAGTGTTGATCACTGCCAATGATGCAGTTTTGATCAAGTATGTTGGTTGCTTGCTCGAGTCTGACTTTGTTTACGCATATTAACTGTTGTGAAAGCGGGTCATTCTAGTTGTTTGTATCAGTTTTTTTGTTTTTTTTATCTTGTATTTTTGGATGGCCTACTGACTGATACTTTATCTAGGGACATATGATCTGTAAACTGAAGAGTGCAGTATTTGCCTAGTAGCAGTTTTGTTTATGGCCTACCCATGTTGCACTATGTACTACGTAGCAGATATTCCGAAGGCCCTGGTATTTGTACAGCCGAGGGAATTGATGCTTGTATGATATGGGTGCTGAAAAGTGAAAAACAGAGGGTATTTCATACAACTTTTAAGGTAACCCTAAAAAGTTTTATGGCATTACCATGTAAGATCTGCCATGCATTTCAGCAAATTTTATTCCATATTAGCGCTAAATGCTAATCTGTCTATATAGATGCTCACAACTCCCTTGGCATATATTTTTAGGATAGTAAGTCATATGCACCATCCTCTACTTTATATCTGCTTTTTTAGACGCTCTTTTATACTTGCTTTAGTTGTGTTGGTTGCAATATCTGAAGACATAATGCTGGAATTAGAGAGAAGATAATGAAGACTTTTACCTTAGCCAAGGGATGGTCCGAGAGTTGATGACTTAACCAAGTGTGGTCTGACACTTAAGGGAGTGCGGTACTTTTCTCGGAGTGCCATCTCTTCGTCACCTTAGGTAAGCCCCAATCTAGACCAAATACTATCTGTCAGATATTCCGTAGTTATAGAAGCTTGCAGAGTTCCAAACATAGGAATAGTAGGCTAGCTCTGTGAGGGGAGCCTGGTGCACATTTTTTTTGTTCCTGGTGTGAGGCTGTCGAAGTTGGAAAAAGTGAGACCTCAGCTGTGACAAAGAGCTCCAGTTTGAATTTTGAAATGAAGATTAGGTGTGTCCCTTCTCTGGTGCCTACCTTGTGGAATCATAGAAACAAGGTTATGGCCTTCTGGCTGATACTTTATATAGATACATTTGATCTATTTTTTTTAGCATTAGGGATATCTGATATCAAAACTGAAATAGTGTAAAAGTTGGCTAGTAGCATTTTTGTTGACAGCCTACCCATGTAGCACTATGTAATGGATTTTCCGAAGGCCCTGATATTTGTACTGGAGAGGCAAATTGATTCTTGTATGGTACGGTGATGAAAAGAAGAGGGCATTTCATACAATAAATGAACTTATCTCGTAGTTCATGTTTCGGTGTTCTGCCTAACTGGCCGGTGTTGGTTTTCTTCTATAGTATGCCTCTTAAATGCTGGTTTGGTTGTTGCCAAATGAAAGCTTTGATTCATGAGCCCTTGTATGTGATATGTCCATTACATAATCCATTAGAGAACGGGATGGTTGCTGATTCAATGTGGTGGTCGGGAGTAGGCGATGGCGTGTTCCTCCTGCTTGGCTGTCTATCTTATACCGACAAGCTTTGCTCCAGGATTCCTGCTGCATAGGAGGGTTTCGAGATATCCATCCATGGTGCGTTGAACACGCCATCACTTACTCCTGACCACGTGAGAGTGTTGTATTTCCTGGCATTCGGCAAGAACGTGGAGAGCAAGCATACACAGGAAAGCAGCAGGGTTGAAGAGCAAAGCATACCTCGGTCCACCATGTTGTCGTTGATGGTGATGCCGCTGGTGAGCGTGTCCATCCCTAGCAGCAGGACGGCGGTGGGGCGACACCAGTCCGTAGGTCGTCGGCAAGCAGCAGCCACGAGCCCTCCTTGCCAGATTGGATGTGTAAGTGCAGAGAAGAAGATGAGTAGAGTGGGCAGCAATGGAACCAAATAAGAAAATGTTGGACCTTGGCGATGTGGTTGTCACGGTGGGGTTGAACTCCTGCACGAGGTGGACGCCCCACCCGTCCAGCGTGCAAAGGTTCGCTGGCACGGAGCAGGGGATCGCGTGTGGTTGATAGAGGGGCGGTGGCGGTGTTTCTTTTTTTATTATTCTGTTGTTTGCTTGTAATTTCCGTTTCTTTGTAACCTGTTCTTCAACACCTTGAAGCCGTTTGGGGCCTTAATAATGTAAAAAAATGTATATTAATTATTTGTAAAACGGAATACTACTTGAGTTGCAGTGGTGCACAAGTCAAACGAGTTACACAACTGTCGTGGTTTATTTTAACTGGAGTAGCAATTTGGTTTGCATAACTTACACTTCAGTGAAGACCAGACCTTTGTTATCCTAGAGTTAGTCAGCGTTGAGGGACAGTATGAATTTTTTTCCAACACTACCTTGTGCATATGCTAGATGACTGTTGAATAATTGTTCATTCGTGCCTGGTCTGTAACTTGTTTTTGTCATTTTCTATAATCTTACTGAAGTGGCCCTTGGACAAGGCATGCTTTTTGTTGAGCTTTACAAACAAATGATCATCAGTGAAGCTCTTCAGTCACAGTTAACTTGTCCATTGTTTGTGTACCGATAAAGTTGTCGAAATCCGGTTGGGATTTGGCCGCATTGTTTTGGCAACAGATTGTCTAAATCTTCAGAAGGCCCTGTCCACTGCCGAGTATGATCTGGCTGAACTAGGAGCCCTTTTCCGTGAAGCGAAATTCCTCCTTCAAACCGAGTTCATCGATCATAAAGCCAGCTATGTGCCGCGTGTGTCGAATAAACCAGCACATGAACTTGCTGCATTAGGTATGGCTGGTGTGTCAAATGGTCATCAAGTGTGGATGGACCATGCCCCTGATGTTGTTAGCAGGGCGTTGTACGGTGATTCTACAGTTCAAGTTTAAAGGTATAATTGTTTTCCAATGTCAAAAAAAATAAAGTTGTCGAAATCGACCCAGTGAGCGTGCGTTATGCATCTCTAATGTGCAGTAGCTCTGGATTTTGTAGTGCCATTTTCTGTAAAAGAAAAAAGCAACAGGTTAACCTGGATGATTGTAGTGTATCGGGTCATAATGTTTGCATTTCAATTTCAGGTCCCAGTTTCCATCTTCAGATTGCAGGCAGCTCCTAGCGATCCATATTTCTGGGCTGTGTGTTCTGTACCTCAATACATACCCATGCCTCTAAATGTTACTGAATACCATAGGATTTTACACCTCAAGTAACCTGGATCATTTGCCTGCGTCCCAGCAAGTAACCTCAACCCTAAAAAAAAAACCCAACATTGCACCTAACATTATTCTGGGGGTGGACCGGTGGAGATGATGTAGAGCCAGTTCAAAAACCCAACATTGCACCGAACATTATTCCGGGGGTGGACCGGTGGAGATGCTCTTAACGCACACAAATAGTTTTATCTAATGCAAGTTTATTTGGGGATGTAAACAAAATTATAAAATATGGAACAAGGTGACAAACAATGGTGAATATATTGAAAACTTTGAGCTTTTATTACAATTTTGACACAAAGTATATCATATTGCAGGCAGAACCCCTGAATATACTGAATTTTTTAGCTTTTAACTTGTACTCCATTCATTAAATAAGTTTAATGGTATTTATAAAAAATAATTTAAATTTGAACTACAAGTGTATTATAGTTTGGCCCCAAAATTAGAGAAAATCATACTCACTCCATTCCTTAATGTAAGATGTATTGTTTTTTGATAAAAAAAAAATCAAAATATAGGGTGTATTGCAATTTATGGACAATTTTACCCTCTACAAACAAGTTCTAAATTATAAAGGAGGGATTTAAATGATTGTTTTCAATTTGTGACTATTAGGCACTTCTCTTTCCAGATTTTTCCAGGAATACTCGTGCAAGAAAATTATACACCTTACGTTCAGGAATGGAGGGAGTATAAAGTTACTCTAGCATGATTCTACGCAATAGCCCTGAAAAAGGTTTAAAAAAATCACCACCTATATATGAATGGTCACATGGACATTTCGCCTCTCTTTTGAAGAAAAAATCACATAAATAGAGAGATTTTTTTTTAAATGGAAAACTTGCTCGAGCTTCCTTTTAAGTCTACTAGTTATACTAAAAATTATAAACTTGCAATACCGCAATTTCTCATGCCAGTTCACGTCAAGAGAGCACACTCTACGTGCAAGTTCGTGTTTAGATCACGCTCCGTGGCATGGCACGAATGCACGTAAATATCAAATTCTCATGCCAGTTCGTGTTCAGACTTCAGAGTGGTCGTGACATGTCTAGACGATCACACCGTTCTCAGATTGGCGTATATTGACCAAACCGTCAGTGCACTTAAATTGTTTGAGGAATTTACAACACACGAGTCACAAATGGTTGTGACATGTCTAGATGACACGGTGTCATTGCAGTTATTGTCCTGTCATTTCATATGGACTGAGAGTCACATTATGACATCATGGTGAACAAGTGGTTAATGGCTTGTCTTGTCAAAACGCTTTGGGGGTAGGGGGTGGGGGAGGCGGTTTCATTATCCTGTCTCTCCGCACGCAGTTTCAATGTGCACTCGATCTCCTCACTTCGATTAATTGTTCCATCGAATAATCCAGTGTTATGCGCAATAAAATGATCTCATTGTTGCTGCCGAACCCAAAGTTCTCTCGCTCTTTTCCAAAGTTCTCACTCGTTCTCATAAACCGTCTCTCTCCACAAAAATGGCTGACCACTAGTGGCAGGAGGCCCCTAGCGATGACGCTAGGGCCGAAACACCAGGAGGACTTCATCCCCTAATTGAAAGGAGATCCCTCGGACTCCGACCCATTGTCTCCGAGCGACCACGACAACGACCCTGACGTCGAGGAGTTGGAGGAGGAGCACCCGATGCTGGAGGAGGACGACGACGAGGAGAAGACGACAGCGATGTGGCGGACCCCCACGAAGACCACAAGGCCGACGACGAGGCAGACGAGGAGGAGGCGGAGGAAAACGACGACGGCGACGCAAAACCATGGCCAAAGAAGCAAAAGTAGTAGTATGATTAGTAGGGTATTAGCACTAATATTAGTATTAGTATTTTAGATTGTAAAGGTAGCTTTAAGAACATATTTCGTAATGAAGAAGAACAAGTAGTAATGAAATCATTTATCTTAAAAAACAAAGATTAATGAGTTTTTAATTACAGTTTGAGTTGCGAATCTTAATTTTCCTTTGTATCTTGCATAGAGTTTCTCCATGACAGCATGCAGATAAACAACACATGCATATGTAACTGCGTACTTTAATCGAGGGAATTAGAAATGCAAGAGACGGCATACAAATGAAACAACTGAAGGGAACCACGTCTTTTAATCGTCAAATTGATGGTTGATCATGATTTAATCATCACAAATGAAACATCCAAAGTAAACATGTATTTTAATCGTCAAATTAAATTTTGATCATGATTTAATCATCGCGGATGAAACAGGCAAAGAAACCACGTTTCTAATCATCAAATTAAATGTTGATCATGATTTAATCATCGAATTATGTCTTATGAATAAAAAAATCGAGCTCATATATACCAGGTTGATCAATTGGTCAAGATGGTATATCTGAGCTCGGAATCAATAATTGCTTTATTTTAGGACTTATAAGCCGCTCAAACACCCTATAATTGGGCGAGGTGGGACTATACACCCCACTCTGTGACTCCGCAGCGAGAGACCACAATTAGGGTCACACCTGTTAGGGCAGTAACGGTCAATGTGCTTGACTCGACGGAAACTCTCTGTATGGGCATTTGCGAGGCTGGTTTAAGTTTCAACAGGAGAGCAAAAGTGAGGAAAGCTAACAATTGTGGACAAAACTGAGTAGTACTAAGCGAAATGGGGCACCAAAATAGAAAACGTTAGTAACTATGTTTGAAGCCAAACATGTCAACCACACACTATTCAAGGAGCCATTTGAACTTTATTCAGAGGGAACTCAAAGTTCCATTTATTCAAAAGAGACATAACTGAAAATGATTAACGGCTTCATTCTCATGTACAATTAATAACCATTAATTGGTTTCTTCTTGTTCCTTTGACAGAAGGATTTGATCCTATCGAGACCATCTTGAAGAGAAGAAGGAACAATAGCAAATGTAACGCGGACCCAATTTTCCATTCCGAGAACACTCCCTGCGTTTCGGAGACATGGATATATAAGTTGGGCTACATAAGTGCATTTGTAGTAATAAAAGTAGAACCATAACCAGGTTTCCTTCATTTCTCAAACAGTGGAACAAATAACAATCTTATGTAGTTATGGATTATGCCTCATATTTTCCTACATATCTCACATATTTGTACACTATGTTGTATACAACACCTATATTTAAGGGATAAGGATAACTTGTGTACATATGATTGTTGCTGTGGTACATTTTTTAAATGATTGGAGGGTTCTACATTTTGTGATCACATTGACTAACCACAATATCTGTCGTTCAAAATGAGCATATTATGATGACCTAGCTTTTTTTGAACCCAATAAAAATACCTCAAAGAATAATTATATAATTTTAAAGCTAAACTGATTAATGATTATTTGAAACATGTGACATTTTTTGTGAAAATGAACAACATGTGACACAGAAAAGGATACCAGATAGAAAAGGATAAGAAAAAACATGCCATGGTAGTCTTCACTAAAAGAAGAGTACTCTAATTAACAAAATAGTTATACAATTTCATGATGTCAGAACCATTCATATGTATAGTCATATGAGAAAATAGTAAAAAACATGTATATATAGAATAATGTACAATAGAATGTATTTGTGACATCTAAGAAGCATCCATCATATTTCTAAAAATCTCCTAGCAGTCAAACTAACTCTAATTTAAATATAGCAAACATTATTAATTATATCACGTGCAGGTTTTCCTTAAATTAGCATATACCTGGACATAAAATAACCGATTCTTCCTTGGCGAGCTTGCAGCAAAAATCAATGTCATCATGGATCTCCTCCATAAGATGTAAGTTCAGTTTGACCTGTTTACATTGAATTTAATATAAGTTTACTGAGAATCAGTTAAGCTTTCTAGAAAATAGTAGGGTTTTTTGTAACATAATGTTTTCACCATCAATGCATAGTACCAACAAATATGGACAAAGTATATTAACATGACTAGTCCTCACAATAATTTTTGACTATCACCGTATCTTTAGAATACATGAGTCTTCACAAAGATAAAAGAAAAAATAGTCCTTCTTATTGGCATTCCCTAAGAACATACTTTACTATAAAATAGACTTAACACTTACTAACATAACGCTTCATGACGCATTGCGGTTTCAAACCGACCCCTTTAATTTTGGCATTATCATACTTTATTATAGAAATAGACTTACCATTACAAACATGGATCCTTCTGGCTTGTGAGGACAGCTGATGTATTTGTTTTCCTTCATATTTCTATAGCATATTTCTGACGATTCCTTTAGCAGAGCAATAATCCTCGTAAAGAAATCTTCTTTCGTGTTCTCCAAAATTTGGGGAAGAGCTCCCTAATCAAATTCATAGTATGAAAAAACACTGAATCAGTTGTGTTAAATAAAATGCATAAGAGAACATCCATAACAGTAATACTAAAATACAAAGAAATAAAATAATCTTCTAGAGGTAGAGAAATGGTAGGAAAAATGCATGTACATTTAACAATTCCTCTCACTTCTAAATATTGCATACTTGATAGAGAATAGTATGCACTGTATATCTTCTAAGGTTTTTTTTTTTACTTGATCTTCTAAGGTTTTGGATATTAGTTCAACTTATTCAGGTTTATTAATCAAATATAACAAAGGTAAATAACTGCAGAATGTACCTTTATTTAGTCATGTTTGAGTTTCAAAGTGAACAAAAATACTAATTTATTACCGAGCATTTGGTATTACAACATTATCCACGGATTTAAAACAGGACGAGAATGGATAAAATAAAAAGACTAACCTGAATGAAAGTTGCCGGGTCCGTTGAGACATTAAGGTAGTTCGTAATTGACGTAGCGATCTACAAGAAACCATTACTTTTTAGCAAAATACTAATCCCCACAGGCCACAGCAGCATACGAAAATGGTGTTAGAGTTACCTTAGTTTCTTGCAAAATCTTCTTGGGATCATATACAGCAACCCAACCAAGCCGCCATCCCGGCACTATCCATGACTTTGATAGAGATCCTATGGACAATACAGGGGCAATGTGCCCAAACACACCCATTGGGATAAATGGAGCACTACCCCAAACCAACTTGCCATATACCTCATCAGAAATGACCAATATCCCAAGCTTTCGTGCTACCTCCGCCACCTGGACATCAAGTGCACGATTACTACTGCTGGCCAAAAGATAAGCAGAGCGTAATGCACATTCAAATAGACGGATCAACAAGGTACAAAAGATCTCTACCTTGGCCAAATGCTCGTAGGAATAAACACTCCCACATGGATTATTCGGGTTTATAATGACCATCGCAGTCGTGTTCTCGTCGGCGATAGATTCCAGCGAGTCGATATCAATCTCCCAGCCCTTCTCAGGAAGAAGATCAAAATGCCGAACTTCTAACTTGTTGAACCCCGCGCGTGCCTCGTAATTGGGATACCCTGGTCTGGGAAGCAGAATGTTGGCACCGGGCTGCTGGGCCAGAACAGGGATTATGACCTCAATGGCTTGAGTTCCGCCAGCAGTTAGGAAGACGTCATCCGCTGATAACTCGTAGGGCAGATCCTTTGACAAGTGTTCTGCCAGAGCACTATTATTTTGAAACGGTAGAGAAGGTTAGACTTTTGGAGAAGACGCTACATTTCCATAGGGAAGACACGTGCAGCGGCACATGCACATAGATAAACTAATACTACGAGATTTCATTCGAAAGTAGATCAGCAAATTCCGTTACCTTCGTGCGGCGGGTAGGCCGACGCCGGCGGGGTAGCAGTTGAACTCCCCGGTCCGCAGCGTGGCGGCGACGGCGTCCTCGGCCTCGACGGCGGTGCGGAAGGCCGGGAACACGGAGGGGTCGCCGTGCGCCAGAGGCAGCACCGGGCGCGGCCCGTCCGCCTCCACGCTCGCGCTGATCTTGTACCTTATCGCCCGGATGCTCATGTTGGCACCCGTCGTCGCCAGCACGCCGTCCTTGGCCCTCGCGAACTTCCAGTCCACCTCCGGCGCCCCCTCATTGCCGTTGATGTGGCCATTCCCAGTGGCGGCGCTGTGGCCGTTGCTCTGGTGCGTCGTCGCATGCACATGGCCGTTACTCTTGCCGTTGCTGTGGCCGTTGCTGCGGCCGTTGCCAGTGGTGGCGCTGTGGCCGTTGTGGCCATTACTCTTGCCGTTGTTGTGGCCGTTGCTGCGGCCGTCGCCAGTGGCGGCGCTGTGGCCGTTGCTCTGGTGAGTCGCCATGACGAAACTAGTAGTGGTAGTAAGTAGGGATATGGGTACGGTTTGCTGTTTGGTGCTTGACTGCCTTGAACGCTGGAGGTCTTACTCATATGTATAGCGGTCGCTTTGGCCGGCTCGGCTAGGTTGGCCAAATGAACTGGGGTGGCAGTGGCAGACCAGGGCAGCAAGAAGCACGCACGATCTGACCACGCCAACGGCGGAACCAGGGGGGAACCAGCAGGGGCCATGGCTCCCCCCAACATGCAGAATTTTCTTTAATAGCCCCAGATTTTTTGTCCAAAATTTTTGTAACCACATCTATGTCCATCACCTAAAGCTGAATATGCTAGTTAGGATTTTTTTTGAGACTCGCGTCCCTCACGTCGTCTCCTCAGGGCGACCGGGGAACGAAACCCTAGCCGCCCCGCGCCGCCAGCTCCTCCGCCCATCTCCCTCCCCTCGTCGCCCCCGGAGGCGGCTGCCGGACTCGGCCATGCAGCGCCAGTGAAGGGGGCGGCGGGGATCTGCGTCCTAGGCTCCCCAGCGAGCAGTTGGAGGTAAGCTGCTCGGGTGGGAGCCCCTTGCCGGCGGCGGCGGCCCATCGGCGCGCGCCTCGCTCCAGCGCGGTGCGGCGACCCGGCTGCGCACCCTCGCCGGCATCCACCCCCCTGCGCCGTCACCAGAGGATGCCATCGGGCTTGCTCCATGGTGGACGATGCCGGCGCAGGCTCTCTCCGACGCGCGGCGGCGGCCCCCGTGGTGGCGCGACACCACCTGGCGGCGCGGCCAGTCCTGCTGCGGACCACTTCGGCGGCGCGGAGGTCCATGGCGAGGGGCATCGTGGTGATGTCCCTCTCCTCCGATGGTGCGGCCGCTCGGTGCGGCGGCTCCTGGCTGAAGACCTGCCGCCGCCTCCTTGGGTTCGCTTCTCCTGCTTCCTTGGCCTTCTCTCCTGTCCTCGATGTTTGAGGCCTCGTCCTCGATTCGTTCCTTGGACGGGTGGATGGTGGTGTGGGCTCGGAATTGGGGGAAACCCTTGGCCGGTTTCGGCCACGACGTCGACGACGCCCCGGCGCCGGTTCCCTCCTCGAAGGCTTCGTTGAAGTTCCATCCCCGTCACCCACCCCCTTGCCGGGTGAAAACCCGGTCCCCTGCTTGGGCAACGGTGGTGTTTCGACGTCGCTCCCCTCCTTGGAGGCCCTGCTCGGGGATGGCAAGGGGGTTCGCGAGCGTCATGGTAGATGAGGAAGGCTTGTGATGGTGTTGCGTTCGATGGTGTTGATGCGGCCAGCTTGGGGCCGACGGTGGTTTGTCTCTCCCCTTGGCCGGCTTTCACGGTGTCTCGTCCCCGTTGATGTGTTTGCCCAAGAACCCCCCATGGTTGTTGTTGTGGTGTGGTGAGCCTCGAGCTCTTGGTGTCGTCCGGCTCACATTTGCTCAATGACGACGCAATTGATACCTCTCCATCTTGCTTGTCGTCTCGACCTCCCGTGGCGGAGTTCCCTGCCTAGGTTAGTGCTGGGTGCTAGGCTTGGCACTTGCCGATGATGATGGTGGATGCTCCTGAGTTGTGCCGTGGGGTTCGATACGCTCGTCGGACGGTGCTAGGTTCATTGCCGGTTCTTGGTATTTGTGATCCTTGACTGCACCCCTCATCTACTTGTGCCTCTCATGGTGGTTCTTGCTTTTCCTTTTCTTGTAGTCTTTTTTCTTGTATTTTATTTGTTCTCTTTCCCCTGTATCCCCTGTAAAACTGCTATTCTGTTGTAAGAACATGGCCCGCCAGGCTACTTTCGATGACATATAACAACCGGTGGGGAGTAATCCCCCCGGCATTCTCGAAAAAAAAAATATATATGCTAGTTAGAATATACGAAACCTGCTCACAGAAGATCCTAGAAAGACTAAGAGAAGTCTTTTTTGACTTTTCCACCTTTCCTCACACGTACGAGAGGATGCACATGCACATTCCCCATCCAGCCATCCCCACGTGCTTTCGCTATAGCTTCTCTGCTCTCTCTCTCTGTTCTTCTTCCTGGAAGCAGCGGCAACGAAGCGGCAAATCCCTCAAAAATCATCAAATTGGTTCGATTTTTGTTAGACGGAGCACATCAAGAGGCTAACAGAGGTATGGAATTGAAGACATTTCACTCTTTTCCCCTGATTCGTAGTATTACTTTGTGGATCTAGTTTCTTCTTCTTCTTTTTTGGATTATTGCTTCCCTATTTCTTGGAATGATAAAATTGATATATGACGATCCATCTTTTTAAGATATGCATTGTACATTTTGCTTTCAAGCCACCTCTTTTGTAGATGTCTGATTATATTGTCAATACTTAATGGCGGCATAATAGTACATATTTTACTTGAAACATTGTTACCACCGATATATTTTGTACGAGGTTTTACATTTTAGAGTTATGCTCAAGGTCCGCCCTGCCACTTGTTATCACGATCCCTGGCATGCATATTTGGGGCGTTGTGTTTTGTTTTATGCAGTGGCTACATGCCCTAAAAAAATAAAATTAGATCAAAGGGGAAGGTGGTAGCTGGTAGTGGCTACCAGGACGCATGAACCATGCTTGTCGACTCCACCCATCGCTGATTGGTTTAGTGACGGACTCCCACTCAATTCTGCTCAAAGTATAATGTAATGAAAAACCATCAGAGTAAGCCAAAGCATATCCCAAAGACATGCAAAAACAATTATCTCGACCTCCAAGTCCATGTTCCAATACATCAAGGCCGAAACTTCGGCACGAAGCATAAAAGCACTCCCCTAATACGCAGGGAAATCGGGGTCAACGTCTTGTGCCCAAGACTGCAGGCCACCGACGATGTCCTTCGCGGAGAGGAAGCCCTTCTCACGGAGGAGCTGGACAGCGCTCTGCGAGTCATTGCCTCTCCTGCAGACCACGTACAAGGAAGGCTGTTGTTCATCCGAGGAAGGCACCGTTTCCTTCAGTGAGGCCTCGAGCATAGGCAGCTTCTCCTCCAGATCGGAGAGCGGTATGTTCAGAGACCCAGAAAGCGAAACTATTTGGAAGTGATGGGCAGGCCGTACGTCCAACAGCAGATGAGGTTCGCCCTTGTCGATCCGCCTTTTGTACTCCGTGCAAGTGAGGCGGGCACTTTCTGGCAGCAGGTTCAGGCTCGGCGCCGACTGCATTAATAAGAAAAATGGGCAAAAAGTCACATAACTTCTCAACCTGGAACAAGTACTAAGTGATCCAGTATTTGAAGAAACTAGATTAGTATGATTTTGTTTGACACTGCACGTCTGTTTTCATGCATGTTAGAGAAACACTAAAGGAACATACACTACACAAATTCCATGCAAGGGCATACACTACACAAATTCACTTCAACTTTATCACGCTCTGAACTCAAACATAATTCAGCAAGCTTAAGCTGGTTTATCAATGGTGGTCATTCCATGCGACACCCAAAACCCTGGGCCTGAGATTCTGCCGCAAAAAGAAAGAAAAAAAACTGGACATGGAATGCCTTATGGCATCTCACAAACCCAAATTCGAACTCAGGTTATAGAAGTACTAGAGGACGCTAATGGATGCTTCCAGTGCACATCTGTACTGGACTATCACTCCACAACTGTGTATGGGACTACGGATTAGCCAAAATTGCCCGGGAGGGAAACCCAGGGTGTTTACAGTGCAATGAGCGTTTTCTGTAACACTTGCTAAACACAAGTGCTAAGCGCAATAGAGTTCCGTTCTGTAACTCATGTGTGACTACAGTTAGAAAGAAAATGCTAAAAGCATGCAATTTATAGCTCCCTTTGTTTATAAAAAATGCTGGTCACATTAAAGGCAAATTATGAAGTCAAAGGGCCTCTTAAGTATTAAAAGCAAACCAGAATCTCGATACAGAAGGAAAACATACTTTGTCAGACATCGGGGATTGTGTGAATGTCTCGTAATCAAACTTCTGAAAATCTTCTTGCGTGAAAACAGAATTTTCTCCACATATGGTGCAAACAGGCGAGCTTCCTCGAATCTTAACCTGCAGGAATATGTAGATTTGATAATGGGATATGTAGAATTTATAAGCCAAGCAGAATAAGAAGTGACAATTTATAAGCAGGTTTGAACTTGTCCTCTGTATGTTCATCCTCGAGCAATTGATACAACTTCAAAACGTCAAACAAGCCTATTGCAGGATGGGCAGAATGGTCATAATCTAATATATGCATATCCCAACCAACTGATTCTCTTACAACTTGCAACCGCCATATTATTTAAATTATCATTTTCAAGGCTGGAGTCAGTTAGCTGACTGACCAGATGAACCTGCCCCACTTGCCAAGTGTAGCTATGGCTAGCAGTTTGGTTCTACTATAAAAAGCTACTAAAGAGAATATTTAAGTTGCAAACCGTATGTCGCCTGTACCCTTTGTCTGTGCTACAGAAGCTGTAAATATGTAACTTACTGTGTTCAGATTTCCGAGTGTACAGTTTGGTTCGACTATAAAAGGATACTAAAGAGAATATTTAAGTTGCAAACCGACAGTACATGTCGCATGTACCCATTGTCTGTGGGCTACAGAAGCTGTAAATATATAACTTACTGTGCCCAGATTTGCGAGTACACTGAGGAACAAACAGCAAAGTCTAGATTTTCCCTTGTCAAAATGCACATGAAGTACAGTGCGCATATTCACAGATGGCTCTCAGATGGGAAACTGTAATTTTCTAATTATTTTTACACTCCTAATTAATGAAACACGTAGTAGATGCAGCAAATAAAACATCTAACTGTGTACAGTACAGTATGGAAATGAAAAGGATCAGGGTTGCACAAGCAGTAATTGTCCAAAAGGTAGAGAAACATACGATTCTAATACGAGCAGATAGTGCGTCAAAGAGTAGCATTCTTCCAGATAGAGGTTCACCAACATCAGTTGCAACCTTTATAGCCTCTAGAGCTTGCAAGCAGCCAATCACTCCCGGAACTAGTAAACAAAAAGTAGTGAGCTTACAGTAGAAAGTAGTTATGAAAAAAGAAGATATAAAGTCCATATTGCATACAATAAGCACATCATACACACCATCCTATTTAGTGCCAAAAAAATTACAACTACAGTAGTAAATGCATGCCATATCTAGAAAAGGAAGCATTATTTATCAACCAATCTAAGAATGTAGTCATCCGATAGCTAAGGTGGGAATAGCCAAATTAAAATTACATAATGTTTCATGTTTGATGAGTAACTTAATTATTGATGATTTCAATCGTTTGCGAAACAGAAATTTATGTATGCACACATACCTTTACGGTGAATACTACAGTTCATACTTACTCATGCATCACCTGCTGTGGTGTGCTGTTGTTATGCCATGAAGCATCATTTACTAGACTACTTAATACTTACCAACCCCAAGAACACCGCTATCTGAGCATCTCTGGCAAGCTGCCAATGGTGGTGGATTTGGAAAAAGACACCGGTAGCATGGACTTCCATTATGATGATAAACTGTCAGCTATTCAAGACATCAGAAAATGAATTAAAAAACTACTAAGGTGGAGGATAAAAATACAAGATCCTTTGCAATATAGAACTTTACCTGTCCTTCTAAACCTAACGCTGCACCAGATATAAGAGGCTGCACGAAATAAATAACATTTCAGCATTTCATCAACGAAAGCCTGTGCAAGTGAAATAGACATAAATGTATTTGTATGCAAGCTAACACTAAAAAATCTAACAACCTAGCAGAAGGCTTGCTAACCACTAACATGACACAATAAACAATCAGAACTACAACATTGTGAAGTATTTGAGCACGACTGATAACAAAAGTAAAAAAGAAAAATGTGTTACCTTGTTTAGCAATACACAACAATCACTGATCATGTACCGAGTAGGAAGGTTGTCTGTTGCATCAACAACTATGTCATATCTGTGTTAGTTTAGTGCTGAAAACAAGAGTACTATTATTTTTTAAGATGTGGTGCTCTTTTGCTGATCAAATCAAATTACTGAAGGATACTTTCTCACAACTTCCAAGGCGTTGCTTGGTTTCAAAGTGTGGTGATGTTCTACCACCTTAATAGATGAATTAATCCTAATTTCAAAACAGCACAACTGAAATTAGTTAAACAGTAGCCTCAAATGTGATAAGAGTTTTTCTTTGCCATAGACATTATTGAAAACGGGATACGGCCATATAAAGAATGTCTGAAAGGATGGTATCTTACGCACGGCAAGCATCAGCTGCTGACTTCACTTTTGATCTTCCAATATATGCTTCTTGGTGGATTATCTAAGAGAACGTTCAAGATAAATATATATAGTATGATTAATGTTATCCACATGACTTTCAAATAATTGAAAAACAAACAGTTTCTGACGGGCTGTTGTGTTCAAACAGTCCACCTTTATCAAGCAAAGTTCTCTAAGTGGCTAAGAATTTTACAGCTAACATCCCGACAGGTGAATTTGAATATCACCAACAAGCTAACTTACATCATTCAGTTTTGTTTTGAGATAGCATGATCAGTAACATAAGGCAGAAGGTAGAAAACATCCTAAACTATTCGTACCTGTCGATGCAGGTTGTTAAGTTCAACATCATCGCCATCAACAATGCCCAAGACCCCTAGCAAAAAAAATCGCAGGTTACAGGAAAGCCATATGTCAGTGAACCAACAAGAAGGAGAGCTGCGTCGCCTCCTAAGAGAAACATCCAATCCAAGTTCACAATAACCAAAACTGCCTCAGTAGCAACAGACAGGAGCGTTACCGACACCGCAGGCTGCCAGATACAACGCCACGGGCGAGCCCAATCCTCCGGCGCCGACCACCAAAATCGACGAGTGGGAGAGCTTCCGCTGGCCTACCAAATCGTTAGCAAAGCATCAGAGGCGCACCTAGCATATGGCGGCGCTGCAGGTGTGCCGTTGAGCTGAGCTGACTAACCTTGGACTCCGAAGTCGGGGAGGAGGAGGTGGCGGCTGTACCGGTAGATCATGTCGGCCGGGAGGGAGTCGTCGTGCGCGATCCCACGGCGGGTCTGGCACGCGTCCTCTGCCGCGGGCGAGGCCGGAGCGGCGGGGCCGGTCTCGAGCTCCGACTCCAGCAGCCGTATGCGGGTGTCTAGCTCCTCCCTCTCCGCCCTCAGCCTCTCCAGCTCCCCCTCCACCGCCTCCCTGCTCCTCCCGCCGTCGCCGCCGCCGTCCATGTCGCCGCAGCTCCGACTCCAGCAGCCGTATGCAATCCTACGTCGGTTGGGCCCGCGTAGATGCGAAATGAGGCCCGGCCCATAAATGCCCATTTAAGTAGAGAGAGAGCCCGATAGCGCGTGGTCTCTCTATTGAGGTCTCTCTCGTCCCGCGCGGTCTCTTCTCTCTCTCTTTTCTCGGCGACTGCGGCGGCGGCGGAGGCGGAGATGGCGCACCGGCTGCTGCGGGACGCGCAGGCGGACGGGTGGGAGCGCTCGGACTTCCCCATCATCTGCGAGTCATGCCTCGGCGACAACCCCTACGTCCGCATGGTACGCATCCTGCACCCCAAACCCTAACCCTATCTGCCCGATTCGTGTACCTGGCGGTTGCGCTCGCCGCGGCGATCTGCTTGGCGCGACTGCCGTTTGTACGCCGGGAAGTAGATCGGAGACGAAGCTAGGTGTCTGTTTCGAGTGGCAAGCTCTTCGGTATGAGTGGCAAGCTAGATCGGTCAAGGCGTATGGTTTGGTAATCTGTCCCCACAGTTATATCAGTAGTAATTCAGTAGGATGAGTGGTTTGGATGTAAGCAACTTAACTAGCTATCAGAACACGAAGAAATTATCAATTATACAAGGCATGTTGTGGGGGTCCAAGCCAGGAGCTGTGGCCTTGATTACATCTGATGCTCCTTGTTCTGCATCTAAAATCTGCTTCAGTTCTTCTTGAAGGCACAAATTTACTAGCTTTCTTGTTTGTCTTGGCAGTTGAAAGCGGATTATGACAAAGAGTGTAAGATATGTGCGCGTCCTTTTACCGTCTTCCGTTGGAGACCTGGCCGGGATGCGAGGTATAAGAAGACCGAGATCTGCCAGACGTGCTCCAAGTTGAAAAATGTTTGCCAGGTCTGCCTGCTAGACCTTGAGTACGGTCTACCAGTTCAGGTTCGGGATACTGCGCTCGCGATCAATTCGAATGATGCGATTCCGAGGAGTGATGTCAACCGTGAGTACTTTGCAGAAGAGCATGATCGCAAGGTGTGTTTTATTTTTCATCGCTTAATTTGGTTGCCGTCTTGACTAAATGTGATTCTTCTTACAGCTCAGCACAAATTTTCCATATATCTTATGTTCATTCCTACTGCATGAGTATGTCTATCCAATCACTGGTTTTATTACAGGATGACACTAGAAAAATCAATGGCCTTTTTGATAAACCGTAATTTATAATTTATTTACTCTTAAAAGATATGAGATAGATTGCACTTAATGTATATATTGATAAATAATAATGAGCACGATATATTGTAATTGTAGTTGTACTCAGATCTTCCGTTATGCCCTGTGCTTATAATCTGCTTATGCCGCCCATGATTTCTTGTGCTTCTGTGCTGTGCATGCGTCTTGAATCTATGATTAGTTATCCCTAATTTATGTTCATGCTTTATATGAATGTAGGCTGCAGCTGGCATAGATTATGACTCTTCATATGGAAAGGCCCGTCCAAATGATACAATTCTGAAGCTTCAGAGGACATCACCATATTACAAGAGGAACCGAGCTCATGTTTGCAGTTTCTATGTGCGAGGTGAATGTACAAGAGGCGCCGAGTGCCCATATCGCCATGAGATGCCTGAGACTGGGGAGTTATCCCAGCAGAACATCAAAGATCGTTACTATGGGTATGTCATTTGATTCTGCATGCAAAGCTTTTACACATACATGTTCTAGTTTTCTAACGGATATTGGCGCACCACATTCAGAGGTAGTTTATTCATGACATTATATGTGAGTTAAAACTTCGGTGAACATAGGTACATCAGACTCAGTTTAGACATTGACACCCGTGTTCACAAACCTTGTTATTGTAATGTCTCGCTGCCTACACTTACATGGAGTTCAAGGATTTGTTACATTTATTTAAGTTCAAATGCTTCATAACTGATTCACGTGTTCATAAAATTTCACGTAGTTTTTTTGGAGTATATGGCAAGGACCATTGCATCTTACAATTCTCTGTGTTTAGTAGCCTTGGACCTTACTGACATATCCGAAGAAGCAGATTATTCATTTTCTCCTCTATTGTATTGACCATTTATTTCTACTACCTCCGATCCATATTAGTGGGCACAACTTTGTCTAGATACACATGTATCTAGTCTAAATATTTAACTAGATACATATGAATTTAGACAAAGCTATGCCCACTAATATGGATCGGAGGGAGTAGTTTATTCTGACAATAAAATGATACCGCTGAACTTAAATATCTAAATTGTTTCTGAGGATGGAAACACCATCTGCGAGATTAATGAACCTTCAAACATGACTTCATAACAAAGGGTGCATGTAGTTGAAGACAATTATCATATATTTCATTTTTTTGGGCCATGGAGCTACCCAACTTAAATGAAAAATGATGATCTTGAGTTGGACTGAATTAATGAATTATTCATTGTTATAGGTTGTTGGTTGAATATCTTGATCTGCCCACTTAACTTGATCTTTTGTTTGGTTTCTGATGCTCTCTTCTTACTCTTTGCAGAGTTAATGATCCGGTTGCTATGAAACTTTTGGGTAAGGCAGGTGAGATGCCATCCCTGGCACCACCAGATGATGAGACTATAAGGACCCTCTACATTGGTGGGCTTGATAACAGAGTCACTGAGCCGGATTTGAGGGATCAGTTCTATGCGCATGGTGAGATTGAGTCCATCAGGATGGTACTCCAGCGTGCCTGTGCATTTGTGACATACACAACAAGAGAAGGCGCTGAGAAAGCTGCAGAGGAGCTTGCAAACAAGCTAGTCATCAAGGGTGTGCGCCTGAAGCTCATGTGGGGCAAGCCTCAAGCACCAAGGCAAGATGGTGATGAGTCTGGAAGGCAAGGTCATGTTTCCCATGGAGGATTGCTCCCTAGGGCTGTGATATCTCAGCAGCATAGCAGCGACCAGCCTCAGCCTCCTGGGATGGAGGGCCAGCAACAAGTGGCACCAGCATCACACTACTTCAACATCCCAGCACCGCCAGCAGCGGATCAGCGGATGTACCCTTCAATGGACCCCCAGAGGATGGGCGCTGTAGTCAGGTCACAGGAGGGTGATGGCAAACCAGGGCCACAGCACCCCGGGCAAGGTCAGCCGTCAAGCAGCTCAGGACAGGGCTATGCTATGCGGCCGCCGGCGCCATACTACCATGGCCAGTACCCTCCATACTACCCACCATACGGCGGCGGTGGTTACATGCCCCCACCCCGCATGCCGTACCCACCACAGTATCCGCCATACCAGCCGATGCTAGCGCCACCAGCACAACCACAAGCGAGTTCACCCCAGCAAGCTGCACCAGGGCAGCAGCAGGCTCAAGCCCCTCCTGCTCAGCAGCTGGCAGCCCAGAACTGAAGCCTTTTGTTTAGAAATGTCGAACTGCATGCGATTGTAACTCCTGGCTGGTTACAACTAGTTTTGTATTCCTAATTTGTGATTAGCAGTAAACGTTTGTTGAAGTATTGCTTATCTGAATCTAAAGCTGGCGGAAATACTTGATTTATCCAGACCACAAGATTTTGTTTTGCCAACTTTGAAATACCCCTTTACTATTGTTATCTGTATCGTGGAGAGCGCATAGGAGCTTTCAGCATCATCTCGTATTTCAGGATGAGATTTCAGGTATATAATTAGTATCTATGTTGCTAGTTGTTACTTGATTTGTGTGGACAGCTTGTGAGTGAATTTTGTAAAAGAAATGATATAGCACTGCACCTCTCGCTGACATCATGGATCACTTCTCACGCCGGCACAAGGACCCGGTAAACACCCGCACCTTTGACCATAGCATTTGGTTGTCATCATCATCAATCGTATGATTTTAATAAAGTGTTGACCAAGTTAAAATAAATTATCACATTATTGTGTCACAACTGCGGCAAGCCATAGTACCAGTAGTGACATCTGAGTTAAGAGCAACTTTATCAGCCAGTGCTCTTGCTAATTTAAAAAATTCGAAAATCGTATTTCCGAGTTTATAAATTTCTGAAAAAAATCGAGTGTATACCACAAATGTGCAAAATATCAAATTCAAATAGTTTGCTACACAAAAATGATAAAATTTGATAAACTTTAGAGATTGGAAAATACGCATACTCAGATTCACACTATCTTTTTTGTGTAGCTTAAAATATAAATTATTTGAAATTGATTTGTTTGCACGTTTGTGGTATACATCATTGGCTACTGACTTATTTCTTTTTTAAGAATTGTCTGGTACTCGTAAATATGGTTTTCGATTTTTTTTTTAAACGGCGGGAGCACTGGAGCTCGGGAGCCAAAAATCTCCACTCATGCCTCCAACCACCAAAAACAATTGTAAATGGCCCTCTAAAACAGTTTTAGAGGCTCTATTTTTAGAGAATTTGATAGAGTTTCTCTAAGAGTCTAGTAACACGCCACAACCAATCAAACATGTATCAAACGTGTGGGCCTAAGGTTCATTAATGTGTGCCTACATATCATACACAGGCAGGTTAAATTCCTTATAAAAAACATCAGGTTCATGTACCAAGTGACTAAGTGAGACTGAATATTTGATGTTGCTTCGCCATACTTGGGGTGCATGAACTCTAGAATTTCAGGGACCTCTGATTCAAAGGATTTATATGCTAGTGAGTTTGAAGGATAGTTATGGTAATACTATTGTCTTTGTATTGGTAATCTTTCTTGTGGGATTTTATATTGGTAATTTGATATGTAAATTTATTATGTCCCATAAAATGTTTCATATCGTCTTGGTTTGGGTACACTTCTGACTTCTTCAAATGGCGCCCAAGTTTGACTGGAAACATCCAAATTTCAAGCTGAAAGCACCTTTTTTTTTATTAAGCTGAAAGCACTTAATCTATCCCATTATCACCAAGCAATCCTTTCTCTTTGCTGGCGGGGAATCGAATCCATCCGCCGCAAAATGAAAGAAAAAGAAGCTCGTGTCACAGCACGGTAAAATGCGGCCGCCCTGTCACTGGTCTGGCCAAGAACCACCCCACACCCGTCCGGCTCGAATCACGCGGCGGGCAGCTAAAAGAATAATTCCTCGTCGTCACCATGACGGCGGCGGCGGCGTCCACGACGGCGACACATCGCTATGCCAGCAGTGCCAGTGGCGTCCGAGTGCGACCCACTGCCACCGCCAGTTCCAATCCGTTTCCACTCGCGCTTCGCTTGCTTCTCCGACTTGTGTGCTCCCACTCCTTCCCTCTCCTTCTCTCCTTTCGCTTTCGCCTTTGTGCCCGCGCGCACTTATCTATTCGGGGGCGCGGACGGCGACGCGGAGGCGGGGGGATCCATCGATCGAAAGGGCAAAGAACGAGGGTCGTGCGAGTAGCTGTTGCAGTGGCAGGTGGAGGTAGCCGGCGTAGTCAAGAAGCGGTGCTGGACCTCGCCGCCTGGAGAAGGAGGAGGATACCGATCGATCGATGCCTCCTTCCCGGCACCAGGAGGAGAGCGGGTGCGGGTGCTGGGCCGTCCTCGCGCGCGGCCTACGCGGCGGCTGCTTCCGCCCGGCGGCGGCGGACAACCCGGCCGGAGACGCGGTCAAAGCCGGCCTTGTCCATGATGCAGGTAGCTAGCTGATTAAATTCTTTGCTTTTATTCGGAAGTTTTTGTCTTTCTTTCCTGGTTGGTGGAAATCTGTTTGTTTGGTTCTGGGAACGGTCAGCTGCTTTGGGATTTAGCGGGCCAACAGTTTGTTTGGCGAGTAGTACTGCGATGATGTGATAGTTATGGCCTTATGGGACTGGTATGATGTTCATGAGCCGACAATACTCTTCTTTCAGTCGTGATAATTGAGGGTCGGATCAATTTTGCCTAGTGTTTTCATACTTCCATGATGCAGAGAAATTTAGATGAACCCGCAATAGGATGTTCTTATATTGCTCATCAGTACAAGGATCATTGCCGTTGCAAGTAGTACAAAAGCATGCTGATGTAAATTTCAGCTTCTCAACACAGAGCATTCATGGCTTTCTTTCTTTCTTTTCTACCTGATTGACGATGAGCACCAAGGATACCGATTGAATTAAAGCTTTGCTCATTTCTCCGTGTTACTATAGGTATTAGTGTCCAAATCTTAAACAGCTCGTGCCATGGCATCTGTATGAACTTCATCTCATGTCTTTATGTGGGTAATTAAAAAATGTGTGTTGTTTTATTGCGAGATCAGAATCCCCTGATGACCAATTGGTTTTGCTCTTTATCTTTCTATGCAAGTTGTGTTATGCAATTCATTGTTATAACATAACAACTAGAAGGTGAGATTTTCTGATCCTTGTGAAATAACTGAAGAAGCGCCTCTGGTACATGCTACAGACGCATGAAGCAAGTCTTTGTTTCTTTGTTCATGGAGTAAAATAAATCTACTTGTGCTTATTTCTGCTGTGACACTGATTGTTGACATTCTGCATATGATTAACCTGGATAGTATAAAGATAAAGTTGGCAGGTGTTCTGCCTATTCATTAAAGAGGGGAAGCAAAATTTCAGTGTACAGGCTATTGAGGCACTAACCTGGATAGTATAAGAAACATATTCGTGATGCTTCAATTCAACTCAATGGGTTTTGTTTTTCCTTATTAAAATCTGAGGATTAGTATCCCTATTCCCTAGTATATATAATACTCTTAGGTCTTGGGTTGTTGGGTCAATGTCTATCTACTTCGTTAACCAGTTTGAATGTGGGGAAGTCCAACAGCTAATAAACTATTCTCTTTCACACATTTTTTTAATCTTAGCATACACATTCGAGCTTAATTTGAGCATAGTGCTTTCATATTGCATTTTATAGTGTATAGCTATGGTTATCTAGTACTTGGTAGCCTATTAGTATATTTCCAGTTTACTGTAAAAAAAAGTAAATTTCCAGTTTGGGATGAAATGCTCAAGTAATATTTTCCTCCATAACAGTGGAGATCAGACACCTAAGTGCTAGCAGTCGAGATCTTGCTGAACATTATCAAAGGAACTTTGGTGACGGAAATGGTCTTAATACATCAATTGAAAAGGAAACAGCACGCAAGCTACTTGAATTTACTTTCCAAGAGTTGAAATCTGCTACTGTAAACTTTAGGCCAGACAGTATTCTTGGAGAAGGTGGGTTTGGGTATGTCTTCAAGGGGTGGATTGAGCCGAACAGCACAGCTCCTGCAAAACCCGGCACTGGTCTAACTGTAGCTGTCAAAAGTTTGAAGGAAAATGCTCTTCAAGGTCATAGAGAATGGGTGGTAAGTATTGTGCATTCCTCATAAGTCATAAACGTCTTTCTTAAGTGAAGTTATAACTTCTTAAGAAACTGATTTGCAGGCGGAAGTTGACTTTCTAGGACAACTGCATCACAAACATCTTGTTAAGCTGATTGGATATTGCATTGAGGATGATCAAAGGCTACTTGTATACGAATTCATGGCACGGGGGAGTCTAGAAAATCACATGTTCAGAAGTGAGCAATCAACTACTAGTGTTCTTGTAATGTTAATGTGTTTTAGATTTAGTGTTCCTACATATAGTCCTGAAACTTGGAAGGCTTTGTTTGCAACAAGACTTCATATTATACATTTAATTCATGCAAGTGATACATGTGTACTTTCATGAGCCAGTGTACTAACGTTATATTTCTTTCCAAATGAAAAAATAAAAATAATGTCGTCTGAACATTTTTAGATAGAATCGTATCTTCAGAAACCATTTGCTGTAGTTCAACATATCTAATTTCTGAAAGTAAAATCAATAGTTTTTTTTTTGTAGATGCAAAAAAAAATCTAAAGGGTACCAATTGCATGTTAATCTTTTTATTCCAAGGCTGTATGGATGCTTTACTGTCCATAGCTTGTCTTTTGTAGTTCAAACTTCAGAACAACTATTGCCTAGAAACCCTGCTGTTGAACCCAAGACTTAACCTACACTCATTTTAGGTGGTATGCATTTAGCTAACTGTTACTTAAAACTGGAACTTTTGGTACAAATCCTTAGAGCAGCAATGGCCTCTGTGGGGTTTCTTCTGTCTTACATATTGGTTTTTGCCCCTTTCTAACTATTTTTACATTTTTTACCATGTGACAGTTTTTTTAATAGTTTATATCATTTTCTCCCTTTTATGCCCCTGTCATCTTACTTTGTTTAATCTTGAAGGGACTCTTCCCCTACCTTGGCCCTGCAGGATGAAGGTTGTTCTTGGTGCTGCTAAAGGTTTAGCCTTTCTACATGTTGGTCCAAAACCAGTTATTTACAGGGATTTTAAGACATCAAATATTCTAATTGATGCGGTAATATCTCTTGTCAAATTGTTTGCTCCCGTGCTTCCCTATAGCTTGTTGCTTTAACTGTAATTTTTTTCTTCTACAGGAGTACAATGCTAAACTTTCAGACTTTGGGTTAGCAAAAGCTGGTCCTCAAGGTGATAAAACCCATGTCTCTACTAGGGTTCTTGGCACCTATGGCTATGCTGCACCTGAGTATGTAATGACAGGTATTCAGCAAAAACTTGGTCTCAGTAGCTGCATCTATCAGTAATTCTTCAGCATGCAGCTACTAGTTGCTACTTTACAATGTTTCTCCTAGCTTCTTGGCTATGATAATGTCAACTTTCATCCGTCATGTCAAGTACACTTGTTCAGGTCACTTAACAACTAAGAGCGATGTCTATAGCTTCGGAGTTGTTTTGCTCGAGGTATTGACTGGCAGAAGATCAGTGGACAAGAAGCGCCCCCCTGGGGAGCAGAACCTAGTGGTGTGGGCAAGGCCGTATCTAAGCGACCGGCGAAGGCTCTATCAGCTCGTAGATCCTCGCTTGGGGCTGAACTACTCCATACGAGGGGTGCAGAAGGTAGCTCAGATCTGCCACCATTGCCTTAACCGTGACAGCAAGTCGCGCCCGATGATGGATGAAGTTATCAAGCACCTGACGCCTCTGCAAGACCTAAATGACATGGCCTCCGCGTCGTACAGGCCCCGATCGTCTCCCCGCGGTGAGTAGCATAACAGAACCCGCTGTCACTGAAGAATGAGCAACTACCCTTTTGTCATCAGAAATGGAAGCACCCCAATGTTCTTTGTTGCAACTAAAAAGGGGGAAATTCTAGCACTGGTTAGTTGACGAAGCTAACTGCAAGTGTGTGTTTTTCATGACAGGAAAGGCGCGACGGTGATGTCCAGTTTGCGATGCGGCTCTTCGCATCGCTGGATGCTGGTTTTGTTTAACTGTACAGGAAATATATGGGGCTGCATGTTTACCAGCAACAGTTGGAGCTGCGACGCCCACCAGATGTCTCGCTTGAATCAATCACACTATCTGGCTGATTGCGGAAGCGAAACAACGAACAAATCTGATCACGATGTTGTAATAATCGGAAGTAATTATTTTGTGTTTGAGGTAGATGAGCCCTATGGCAGTGAGAAACTCTTGGTCAATTGCTGCTTTGTGATTGATGCATATCGTCCGGCCCTAATTTTCCAAGATGTGAATGCCTTTCCTCTTTACCCGTAGGCGGTCGGATAATGTATATGCTAGTGCCTGTTTGAACTTTAGAAAGCAGAAATTTTACATGGAACGACTTGGTTTTCACGGGAATTCGGAGGATAATGATACACGTTCCTGACTCCATACAAGGAACATACGGATATGGATCTCTTATCCTAGTATGATCACGCAAATTTAATAATTATGAATTTCTAGAACGAAAAAGGTTCTAGTATTACAAACCAACAGTTTTTTTTTAGGGAATTACAAACCAACAGTTTGGATGCTTCCGTGCCATGAATGGACGCTAGCACCCCATAAAAGGTTGTGATTTTTTTTGTGTGAAGAAAATGAGAGAGTTGACAAGATGCCTGTCTACACAATCTACACATTGATTGAAAAATATTTCTCCAGCTAGAAATAGTGTAAGAATCAATTAATTTGAAGTCTAATCAGTGTAAATCTTATTAACCAAAATAAAAATTTACTAGAAACAGATTTGGAAATTACAAGAAAAACAAAAGGTTGGCGACTAGTACATTTCAATGTTCATATTTATCGGATGTTTTGTTCCTAAGCTTTCTAAGCATTCACTAACCGCATTTTGAAAATACAAATGATCTCTAAATGTGTTTCCAAGCAATTCTTAAGATCTATTCAAAAAACATTGGTGCAAAAAAATAATACAAGTAATTTTGTTGGTAATGAAATGCTAAGATATGTAACCAAGCTTAAGATAAATTGTTAACAAACATTTGCCTTGTTTGATAACGAAGGATTGAAGAAATTCTCGAAATTGTTTGATAGAAATGTTGGTAATGGTTTGTTTCTACGGTGTGCTAATTCGTGGTCACCTGCTAGACGGTTAGCTAGCGGTCACTTTCAAACATGCACATTTTCCTCTTTTGATAATTTTTCCTTTCGTAATTTTCCCTTTTTTTCTCGTAGCTCTCAAGAAATACATCACCAAAAATTTAGAGGTCCACTCCAAATTGTAGAATGTTAAAACTTCAAAACAAAAAAATTCAAAAAAAAACTTTCAAAAATATTCAACTTTTAGAAATCCAAACTTCCAGAAATTTGAACTTAAATCTCCAAAATTGTAAAGTTTCGTATATTCCAAAATTTTGGAAGTTTTAGTTTTCAATTTTTGTGAAGTTTGACATCGTAAAAGCTAGTGTGCATCACGTGGGTGGGTGTACTCGAGCAATGGTAGTACCTTCGATTCAGATTGGGTACATTATAGCCGTGAAAAAAAATGTAGCTCCGGTCTGTTTTTAGCAAATTCTTCATATATGAAATACTTTTTGAATAATTTCTTATCATATATATAGAGAAAAGGAGAGAAATCTAAGATTTATGACATCTTTCAAATGCACGTACTGCTCAACAGAATCTCGAAAGAGCCACCGCCTATGAAATAAGAAAAACACTAGTCGTTGCATGATTCCTCCGTCTCCGCTCCAAAATCGACGGGTCCCCATCTCCTCTACTTGCCCATCTCTTCACCCACCTTGTTGGCGGCAATCTCGCTAATGGCGTTGAAGAGAACGGAGAATCAGTCGCTGCTCACTTGGAGCGGTGGATCTCGTTACAGGTTTGGTAAGATCGATTTATGGGTTTAACGGTGACGACTTCGGCTTTAGGGTGTTGGTACTTAGGGGCACGTGCACGAAAATTTCCTGGTTGTCATCAATAAAGTCAGGCCGACTCCAATAGGAGAGCGGCGACACACGGCGGTAGTGGTGGATAGGTGTTCCAAGTACCTATGTGTATATTTATTTTATGTTTCACGTCTCTTCTACTTCTCGTGAACTTTTATATAATAGAAAAGCAGAATCTCGAGTACTTAGCGTAAGCTACTTTCCTGCAACCTCCCCGTTTTTCTGCACAAGTGGATTTGGTGTAATGTACATTGTCCTCGAGATAGACATTCACGAGATACTTTCATGAATAAATTATTTATTTATCTCATCGCAACATGCATATACTATATACTATTATGCTAGTGGTGATAATGTGTTTGTTTGAGATGTGTTTTGCAAAATGCTAGGGCCTCCAACACGATTGAGGATCGAGCAGAGTTGATTATCGTGAAACATCACCATCTTCGTCCAGGTGGCGAAGGCGCCAAACCATGGCAGGTCACGGGCACGCGCGGCCCAACTCCGACGACAAATCGTCAGTCAGCCTCATTCCCCTTCTCGTGCTCATATCACGCAGCCAGCCATGCCAACGGACACCGGGTGCGTGCATGTGCATGGCCTAGAAAAGCAACGCCGGCCTGATCTGCGCGCATGCCGAGGCGACCCGTGAGCCTGCCCGCGCCGTGGACGCTTGCGCAGGTGGAGTCCCGTCGTCGAACACCTGGCGCATCGCACGGTGTGTGCGTTTGACGTCCCGTCGCTATAAAACGCGCCGGTCGGTCACGGGCTCACTCATTGCACTGCTCCGTGCACACCACCGCGGCGCCATGGCCGGCCTCGCCTTCGTCGACTCCCACTCCCTCCTGATCGCTGCCATCGTCGCCGTCCTGCTTCTGCCGGCCTCGTACGGATCGCACAGCAACTGCCCCCCGCCGGACCCCGGCCACGGCGGCGGTGGTGGTGGCGGCGGAAAGCACCCGCCCCACCACGGCAAGCCGCCCAAGCACCACGGCGGTCCACCGTCGGGCCACAATTGCCCGCCGTGTCACCCGCCGCCCACGCCGCGCCCACCGCACTACGCCCCACCTACTCCACCCTACTTCCCGCCAACTCCGCCGTACGTGCCGCCAACGCCACTGCCACCGCCGTACGTGCCGCCGTACGTCCCGCCTTCTCCACCATACATCCCACCGTCACCACCGTACGTGCCACCGACGCCGCCATACACGCCGCCGTACGTGCCGCCGACTCCACCATTCGTGCCTCCGACGCCGCCATACACGCCACCGTACGTGCCACCGACGCCTCCGTCGCCGGGGCGTGGGAAGACGTGCCCGGTCGACGCGCTGAAGCTGAACGCGTGCGTGGACGTGCTGAGCGGGCTGGTGCACGTGGTGATCGGGCGGGAGGCGCGCTCCAAGTGCTGCCCGCTGGTGCAGGGGGTGGCGGACCTGGACGCGGCGCTGTGCCTCTGCACCACCATCCACGCCCGGCTCCTCAACATCAACATCTACCTCCCCGTCGCGCTCCGCCTGCTCATCACCTGCGGCAAGCACCCGCCCAACGGCTTCAACTGCCCCAACATCCTCGACGCCTAGCTAGCCGCATGATCGATGAGTTAGCCTGCGTGCGTGCGTGGTAGTGTACTGCTTGCTTACTCCGGTGGCGTGCGTGCCTGGCTACGATCTGTGTCTCCATCGATTTTCTTTTCTTTGGTGTTCAAGTGTGTGTGACGGTATGAGTAACTGTACTTCGTGATCTCCGATCAAGTGTAGTTCGATTAAGGTGTGCTCTAGCTACTGTGCCCTGTTTTCGTTGCTGCATTTGCTCTTGCTCCTTTTCGCTGGCGAAAGCTTAATCTGCGTCTGCAATTCACACGCGGAATCAAACGACAGGCTGCACCTAATGCAGGCCATAACTCAAAGAGAAATTTGATTTTCCTGCAATTGATTGCTGCTGGCTGCAGTTCTTGAATTGCAACAGGAGCGGGCGACAATCGTGGCCAATTAAACTTTTTCTGCTACTAGGGAGGTTTGGGCATCTCCAACACTATATATTTAACAAGCACACTAAGGAAATAACAGGAGATTATTTGTCACATATGGAAAAGCTATGCCTAATTGTCGATGATGAACCGGGAGTGTGAATCAAGTCAGGGGAAGTGGTGATCATTTTGTTCTCATTTTAACTACCACACCGATGATTTTATAGGGGGGGAAATACCACACGCATTACGCTCCCACGGGGAAGAATCTCGTGGCATTTTCGGCCTCTTTGGATTGTAGGAATTTTATAAGATTTTTTGTAGGATTTCAATCCTTAGGATTTTTTTCTATGGATTGCCTTTGGATTAAAGGAATGGTACTACCTAAATCCTATGGATTGGATTCCTATGGCTCAATTCCATAGGAATTTGAACATCCACTCCAACCTCTTTTTTAACTCAAATGCGTAGGATCGAGGCACTTTTCCTGTAATTTTCCTGTGTTTCATCCAAACGACTATTCCTGCAGTTTTCCTGTGTTTTACAATCCTTTCCTGTGTTTTACAATCCTCTGTTTTGATTCCTATATTTTTTCTATTCCTCTGTTTTTCAACCCTGTGATCCAAAGAGGCTCTTCCATAGAAAAATGGAGCAATACCACTGAATTGCAAGCATACCGGCTTGAACACGGGTGGACGGGATGACGTCACCATCCCTATCACTAGTGTAATAGTAACAATTGATCGATATCCAAAGTATGTTCGACTAGAAATTCAAATTGTCCTCTAATTTTTTTTTCCAAATTGTTCAATAAACATTGATTTAGCTTTTTCGGTGGCACCTGAGAAAAAATCACCCAACACCGTCAATGTGTACCAATACCATGTTAGAACTAAAAACAAAAATAGAGTATGGTGGCCTCGAGTGACAACATAACCAAAAATGGACCCAAAAGGCGAGGGAAAAAATAAATGGGTAAGGCAACAATGATTCATGAGACGGAGGAAGATACAACGACTCCATATGTGAGAGAAGCGACGACGCCTATGAGAGTAACTCTAGCAGATACCGGATAATTCTATACCGGACAAAACTTATCTGGTTGAGCGGAAAAACGTTTTCCAGTACCGCGCGGCCCGCGGCAGAACAGATGTGGTAAACGTATGAGTTTACCGCATCTGTTCTGCACAGCGTTTTTTTTTTTTTTTGAAGTACAAATCTGCGTACAATCAAAGGATACAGAGACGAATACATACGCAAATTCGTACAGAAAGAACTCAACTCAAAGCACTACAGCAGCGAACTGCTGAACCACCGGAGCTCCTCATCGCCGACGACCGCCGGAGAAGAAGAGATCGACCACCACCCGCCTGGAAGAGGGAAGACCTCCAACATTGAAGAAGACCGCATGATCCACTCGCCGCAAGCAGCGAGATCTTGCCGATGAACACGCACGGCCAAGCCGCCCCACGTCCAGCTCCAGCACCACCCGCCACCGGGGCGGCCAAGCCGTGCCAGAACCACCGCCTCTGCACCACCCTTCCCAGCGCCAGAGCAGAGCACCGCTCCCCACACACCAAACCCATCCTCTGCACCGCCGCCGGGGACCTCGCCAGTGCATCGACAGAGAGGAAGGGGACAAGGATACTCACAAGACTGAAGCGCCGCCGCCGCCACAGCGCCCAGCCAGAGGATGAACACCTCACCAGATCCGTAGATCTGAGAGGACCAAAAGCCTCCATCAATCCGCCATCAGCATCAGCGGAACAGGAGGCCACCCAACTCGCATCTCCTCGACGGAAGAACCGCCGAAGTGGGGGAAGATGCGGAGACCTTATTCGCCGGAGCAGCGTCACTTCCACCACCCAAGCCACGCCGCCGAGCAACCCTAACCTACTCCTATCTACACGCCGAACAAGAACCGTGGTTCCCCCACCCGCCACCCGTCGCCAGAGCGGCGAGCAGAGGGTGAGGGAACCGACGGCCCCACCGGCAGATCTAGGAGGAAACGACGACGCCCTTCTTTCGCCTTCCGCGGGGAGAGGAGAGGAGAGGACGGACACGCAAACCGTTCCTGATTAGAACTGTGTCTATCTGTTCTGCACAGCGTACTGGTACCGTACCAGAAAACCTTTTTTTTTGCATGTTTGCTATCAAATTCATGATTCTAAACAACATAATTTTCATCAAACATCAATATAAATTCAACATAAAAAATGTTTTAACATCACACAATACAATCATCCATATTACAACAAATATTTAAATCCAAATAATTAAACAATAACAAATGATGCGAATAGAAATAAATGGTTTAAATTACAACAATCTCAAATGAATAAACTGGGAATCTACTTCTTCCCATACAATTGTCACTGGTGTTCAACAAGATCTTTACGGAGCTGAATGTGTGTGGCCTTGTCCTCAATCTGCCGGTAGGTCTCAAGAAAAGCTTCGATCCGGTCCGGGTTCCTTTGGGCCTTCACTCGGCTACCAATGTTGTCATAATCTAATTCCAAGTTTAAACCCCTCCCATCTTCAATGATCATGTTGTGTAAACTCACACAAGCCGTCATGATATCACGGAGGGTTTTCTTATCCCAAAAATGAGCCGGACCTCGAACAATTGCAAACCGAGCTTGCAACACACCAAATGCCCTTTCAATATCTTTCCGGCATGCTTCTTGAGCTTTGGCATAGATGGAATCCTTCTAAGTTGCCGGTTTTGAAATGGTCTTCACAAATGTTGACCAAGAAGGATATATACCATCGGCAAGATAGTACCCAATGGTGTAGTCATGCCCATTGACGATGTAGTAGCAAGCTGGGCATCTCCACTAGCAAGCCAAGCAAATAGATGTGATATTTACAACACATTGATATCATTGAGAGATCCCGACAACCCAAAGAAGCAATGCCAAATCTACAAATCCTCCGAAGCAACGTCTTCGAGTACGATGGTAGGATCACGATGATGACCGGTGTATTGTCCATGCTAAGCCGCCGGGCAATTCATCCACCTGCAATGCATACAATCCACACTTCCAAGCATGCCCGGCCACCCTCTTGCTTCATTTGCCGCCATCAATCTTTTTGTGTTCTCTTCATTAGGACTTCGGAGGTACTCTTTGCCAAAAACCTTGATCAATGTTTTGGCAAAAACGCGCACGCTTTTGATCATGGTATCTTCGCCAATGCGAAGATACTCATCGGTGTAATCAGCCAGAACATTGTATGCTATCACTCTCATAACCGCCGATATCTTTTAGTATGAAGTGAAACCAAGCAAACCGGCGGCATTTCTTCGTTGAACGAAGAATCGGCAATTCCGAGCGCTCGGTTGCGGGGAATGCAAAGACGACCGACCGTCGAGCTCGCCTCTTCCTCTTGACTTCGGTCTTGTATCGCTCGACGAGATGCGCCATGATCATGTGATCAATATCATCATCGAAAAGCATGTCTTCAATCTCGGAATCATCCGACTTGGAGGAGGACGACGACGAAGAACTCCAATCCATCTAGCCAATAAATATTCTTGCTAAATTAAACTACAAATCCACTAACTTCTAAGCCTAAAACTACCAAATAGACAGCGAAACGAGAGAAAAACACACCTTCTGCACTACCGAAGGCCGGATCCGAGACGGCGGAGCTCCTCACCCGCACGAGTGAGCGAAAACGACGGCTCGGACGGCCTCTCGAGCAGGACTGTGCCTCCGCTCGTCAAACCCGCTTGGAGCTGTCGCTCCCGGTGCGAAGATGCCTCGCGCGCGACCTCGGCGCCGGATCCTGTTGGATGTATGCCCTGAGAGACAATAAATATACATCTGTTTCATGATTAATGAATTATATCTTTATGCTATAACTGCTATGGTCTATAAATATGTGATTTATAGGGAAACACATACGCACGTGTAAGGATATAATCAAACCCTGTTTACCCTTTGTCATGTCTCTTGGACAAACTCATTAATACTGGATGGCGATGTTTTCCAGCCATGGACAAAAGTTCTTGTCATTATTAATGAGAGCACATTGTTAAGTTAAACATTGTGACTGGGAAGACCCAAAAGTATGATATACAACGAGATCAAGTTTTTGGAGAAAATAGTATAGTCTAAGATTGGTTGCTTGTTTATTCCTTAGACCATGAGAATTTATGATTGTATATACTAGAGAGATTGCTTTGGCGTAGTCAAGTATCATGGCCATAACTGGGTGATCAAAACGGCTATTGTTGGGTGACCTCGTAGTTCAAGACTTGGAATCACACCTCTAGGTTATAGAGAGATACAACATGGATCCACTCTAGTGGGAAAGCATCTATCGATAAGTCTGCGCAGACAAAGATGTGATATGTAAATATCATGGGATGCTCGAACGCGGGAAAAGAGTAATGGCATCATACCGGTAACAAGGATAAAGTGACATAGTAAATGAAAGATATCATTTACGGTAATGTCATTTATCTCGCCTTGGGTATTTGATGAGTATCGTGAAGTGATGGGAACATACATGTTAATCAAACAGGTTCATCAGAGTGTCTTCGCACAACAATAGTAGTCATTAAGAACGTCCATGGTTCTGACCCTGACCAGTGATTGGATAGGAATTTCCAATTATAGCTATATGTTGTCGAACCTGTAGGGGTCACACACTTAAGACGTCAAAGTCTGTTGTATACGTAGTTTGGTCAGGAGTAGAGAAGGAGTATCACCTGGGATGGTTCCGGAGTGATAGAATTATATTCAGAGATTGGGTCATCAAGAAAGAAGGTTTATATAGAAGGAAATAATTATCCAGTATATTTTGTCGGCGGACACTGGGTGTCCCGGATCATGTAAATATGTTTATATGATAAGTAATTAATTCTGAGAATTAATTAGACAAAATATTAATTAATAAATAAATAAAAGGGAAAATTATTTAATTAAAAAGGCCAATAAATGGTGGTTGCCACATGGGCCCTAGGGGCCCACATGGCAGCCTCACCACCACAAGTGGTGGTCCAAGGCGCCAGGAGGGGAGGCTCCCCCTCCAAGCCGAAACCCTAATGGGCCTTAGGGCCCATCCGCCCATGGAGGAGGAGGAGGCGGCAGTAGCTGGAGGGCCAGCCGGCCTAGGGTGGGCCCGACCCCACCTAGGTCGGTGCGGCCAGGGCGGGCTCCACCAAGGGCGGCGGCGGTGGTGGCTTGGGGGAGGAGTAATCCTACTCCTTCTTCAAGTCACCCCTCCCCTTGGATCTCCTATATAAACCCCACCCCCTCTCCTTTTGGAGACACACAATTTAGAGAAAGATTAGAGATCTCTCCCGGAGGCTCTCTAGATCTAGATCTAATCTCTCTCCCTCTCTCTCCCATGTGTTGGGGTTCTCTCCACCATACGTACACCAGTAGCTCTTAACTCTGACACGGCGAAGCGCTATTGGACTTTGACGGACGCACGTGTGCGAGCTCTCGGAGGGGCGATACGTCCTAGACGTTTGGCCCTCACTCCGCTGGATCTAGAAGGTTGTACGAGGGATCGGCAACATTTATGATTACGTTCCAATATGCAGGACATGTGATGTGATGTGGTATAGTCCTTTAATTTTATTCAAGCGTTGTATGAAATACTATCATCTGTAATTCCGACCTGCATGTTGGACTTTAAAGCATGATGGTTGGAAACCACAGGATTGCTATCTTAGGCCTGCATGCCACATGTTTTTCGTTTCTTAGTAAATAGGAGACGGACATGAAGATGGCGCCGTAGACCTCGACGACAAGGAGTGGAGTAAAGAAGGAGTTCTTGACCCGCATTGAAGACGAAGAGGACTATACACTAGTACAGAACGACACATCGGAAACGGGCCAAAAAATCCATCGAAAACGGAGAAAGGGTCCGTGTCCCCGCCCCTGTCACTGATGTGAAGGAGCTCATCGGCAACGGACAAGAAAAACCGTCACCGATGAGGTTAGTTTTTGGCAACGGTTTGTCTTCATCTCCGTTGCCATTATTTGACCTGATCAGTTACGGACATCTTGGTTTAACCGTTTGCATTGAGATGTTTTCGTAAGTGGTTTTTATTTATTTATTTAGCCTGCAATATATATTTCGCGCCGCATTTGATCTCACACAGCACAAATACTAAAACGGTAATAGATTTCATTCATATCACAATGTAACCTTTACATTTCCATGACAATTTCACCTTTACATTTGCATCACAAGATGTGACAAACATAAGAGGTAAAACAATAACAGATTTCATCTATACTAAGCCTATCATGTCAAAGGAAGGAAAGAATTAACGATTTCTTCCCTACAACCTTTTCCACAATCCTCGTAGGTGTCACTCTAGCAATCTCTTCTTATCTCAGCTTCCTGAGAGAAGGATGTTGAAGTTTTGGACCCTATACATTAGTAAATAGAGTTACAATTGTTAAGTACATATGTCAAATAAGAACACTATGAATTTAAGCAAAACTGAAATAATATCTTACCTATGTATTGAGGTGGCTCTTATTGATGAACCGGAGCAGCCAACACACGGCTTGTCAACAAGATATTGCGATGTCAGCAGCTTCATAGGATGCCTGACAGTGATCATGCTTTCCATGGAGGCCACCACTGACTCTGGGTTTTTTATGCAGTGTCACCGAAATCTAATCTAATACGTCACCGATGAGACATTTCGGCGACACTGTATAAAACACTCTTACTTAGAAAACTATTTTATGCAGTGT